>JAVSIQ010000069.1:0-463258 GCA_038502775.1 Hippodamia convergens | reverse complement strand
AAAGATCTGCTGTTTTTACAAGAGAAGAAATGAATAAAATTCTTAAAAGAAGCACCAGATGATATGTTTTTAATTATTAAGATGTGCTTTTATTAATATAATAGTGCTTTATAAACTAATTATGTCCTTTCGGGTGGGAATGATATTAGGTATGTCAGGGTGTGTAGAAGAGAAGAGTTGTACAACATGAGCGTCAAGGACATAGAATATCGGGAATCATTTTTCATCGTAAAAATTCCTAACACAAAAACCAACATTCAGAGAACATTCACAGTTATCGATTGGGATAATGATGTCAATTACCTGGAAATATATAGAAAATATTTCCGTCTGCGTCCACAAAATGCGAAAAGCGAGCATTTATTTTTTAAATATCAAAACAGAAAATGCAGTAATCAAGTAATAGGCAAAGGGACAATTGGAAGTTGGTCGTCAAAAATTGCAACCTTTTTGAATTTAGAAAATCCAAATGCCTATACTGGCCACTCTTTTAGACGCACTTCGACCAGATTTTTAGTTAATAAGAGAGTAGATATTAGGACTAAAACGACACAGTGGATGGCGGTCTGCAACTGTGGCTGAAAGTTACGTTGAGGATTCTCTGGAAAATAAACTAGACTTTGCTGAAAAAAATTTTGCATACTACGGAACGAAGCGAGTTGCAACATGAAATGTTGAATTCAGAAGAGGTTTCTGTGAATTAGGCTACTACTACTCAATCGGTGGTATTTCCATCAGCAATTGTAAAAATCGTACTTTCACTTTCAATATCAAATGAACTGAATTCAAATTGTTTGAGTTATTTCATTGTTTCAAAGAATATTCAGTCATTTTCACTTACCGTTCGCTGAACGGTAATGAACTCATCTCATTGCCTTTTCTTTACTACACATGCAATAACCGATTATCCCCGAAAGATCCGAGGAAACGAACAAATAAATCGTTCAACAACCCCACTTACAAGCAAGAAGGGGAACGCGTTCATTCAACAGGTATGATGAAAGGTGGCATCCATGAGTACGATTTATACCCGCTCGAATGTCAGTCTAAATATATCATATCTGGATAGTTTTATAAACGACGCATTGTGTCGCGACGCCGGATAAATACAGTATGGCACTGATGCGATCCACAAATGTAGGCTATTAGCTCTGCAGGCAACGCTTCTCAGTGATGAAGGGAGGAGAGATCCATTCAATTTAACGATATGCAAATGAGTTATCGATTGTAGTTCAACTGGAGGTTTCCGCATTTTCTGAAATATTTTGGGTTTCCACAATTTTGAGTAAATAATTCTCAAATAATCAAAATGTTCCTATGTGAATATTATTACTACTAAATTTATTCTAATTCGATAGTGTAGATGTTAGCATACCGGAACGATAATCTGAAGATAGCAGGTTCGAGTCCTGCTCGAGGGGGTATTTATTTTATAATGATCAATTTCCGTCTGTATGCCGATAATTTCAAATTTTTCAGACGATAAGCATCCAATATCAAATATAAATGACTTAATCTATTTCAAACAATACCATCGTTTTTCCATAACTTCAAAACACGCTTTTAACATACTCTTGAATGTGATACCGTATGAGGTTGACAATTTGTATTATTTCAATTCATGAATGAGAGTAGGTTGTTCAAAAAAAAATTAGAATACCTTCGTCTGGCCAACACGTGAATCCCATATGGAAGGTAAGCTCACCTGAAATAGAAAAAAAATCCATTATAAATCTGTCAAATGATTTACTTCATTATGTTTTCATTAAATATTACACAGCGTTAGTTCAGAATAAAATTGAGATTTTTTTAGCCAATAACTTTCTCCCGGCGATGAAACGGTAGTTTCCAAATGAAAAAGAGCAGAAAGTTAATAATTCACTCTCCCAAACCAAAATTATTGTCACAGGAGATCCACAAGGCTCAGTTTTTAGCCGACTATCTTCAATTTATTCATTTTTGATATTCCAGAATATCCCAAGCCAAAAATTGTCCATTTGGTGTCGATACAGCTATCTAACCAACTCATTTTATGCTCAGGAATCTTTGAACGAAAACAAAATACAAACAAATTTTCTATAGAGTACAATTCACGAACAACAGGATTTTCACTCAAATGAAAGTGCCAAATTCATACTAATTAAGGACTCAACTTTCATAAACATATTAGGACCACCATCTGCAAAGTTTACACAAGTCTGAAAGTTTAATATCTTCTCCTGAATAATAAGAGTTACTGCACAAAAAACATTGTACACTGATATACTCAGACCAATCATGGTTACCTAGGCTGCGCGAGAATGTGAATTCAAATTTTTCATCTGTAATTATCAGCCGATAATCACATATTTCTGAGAATATTTCTCGTTTATCATTTTCAGAAGATAAAGAACTAGGCAATGTGATGAAAGACATAAACTGGTGCAATATCTACCTCTGTAATATTTCATATTTATGTTCTGCATCAGCTTGATGAATATCGAAGAATTCTTACAAAATGTAGACAAGTTCTGAGCAGAAGTATCAGTCAGAATGAAGCTGAGATCATATAATAAAGTGAGTAAGTAAGTAAGTAATTGAATATTTATTTGCAGAAAGTATAAAACATAATACAACTTTGCATTAATCAGAAAAAAAAAATACAACTGTCTGCAGAAGGGATACTTATGACAGTATAAACTGATTATAAGTAAAGTTACTTATTTCTCTAATTTATTTGCGTATCTGTGTCCTTGTGAAACAAAATCGTGGGTTATTATCTAAATTTCAAACAGATTTCATGGTGATATTTCATTAAATGTTGGTACTCGGAACTTTCTTATGACGTATAGAGAGCAGTTCTGAAAACCGATATTTTCTGATGTAAATATAACTAAACGATGTTTATGGAAATATTCTGTTAACTTCAATGAAACTTCAGTGAGTTAGAAAAATAATGAATACTCATTCAGAAAGGCTCATTCTAACGCTCGTACTTTCAAAAACTGTTAACTTCGTGACTCGTTCTTGAATTCTTGGAAGAATATCTATGCCTTCTGAACTTGTGTATTATAATCGATATTGTAATAGCTATTTATGATACAAGTGCAGAAAGGACTGATTTTCTCAAATGAGTTAAAAATTCCGAAACGAGCCTCTAAGTGGCGAGTTTTTAAAAGAACAAGTTTTACTGCCCATTTAAAATGATGTTAATGGTAACGTAAATGTTGAGTTTTGATGTTTATGAAAACACTGGTTGCAAATATGGTGATGTTGAAGAAACTTTGAATTGCATGGTTAAATACGGACGTCATGACACATTTAACTCTAGATATACTTTTTGCTCTGTTGTGAAGTTCTTTTCAGTTTAGATCTCTGAAATTCTTTCCACCCTTATCAAATAATTGTTGGTAAGACAAATTAATATTTCAATAAGAAAGTTGTATCGATAGATATTATTGAAAAAAATTTAAGAGAACAGAGAAACTCTAGGCGGTACTTACGAGTCATCATCCATAAGGGTGCGTTGTCTCCATGGAGGTAGAAGAAGAGGAGGTAGCATATCCTATGTTTCCCTTGCTATGAAAGTGTCACCAAAAATCCGCCATGTTGCGGAGCCAAATTTGTGGCGGGAATTTTGTATATTTGAATTTATACAATTCGAAGTTTGTTCGATTCTCTTCTAATGACCAAAAGATGAATAAATAATGATCGAAACAAATCAAGGAGTGTAAATATCATAAACAATTGCTTCTAATGAATTGGTGAGTTGAATTACGTACGGAATGAATGATTTGTTCCTGTTACTAATCATACATTCTATTTTTTCAATTAAGGTACATACAAATTCAGATAATATGCAATGAAACAAATAGGTAAATTATCTCGTGTACTGCTATCAATTAAAATTGTATGCAACAATAATTGAACCATGTATTCACAAACGTCAAAAAATTTAGCTTTTCACCATTAATTGGCGAGTAAGATCAGCATATGCTGTACAAGAAACCATTTCTTATATGTTTTTCCACTACATACAACTGCCAAAACCAACGAACGAATAATAAATAAGGCCAAAATTGCAGAACCTACAGTTTAAAATACCTCGAGGTCGGCCATCTTGGGTTGCCAAATCCGCATTTGTTTTGGTGACACCACTGAACGAACAACGACACATTAAATGGAAGAAAAATTCAGGATTTCACCGAATCTTATGTGAAAGAAGAGTAATGAACAATTTCAAAATACTGAAATGCTGATAAGTGATTTAATACTTGGAATTTCCACCCCTTGCGTTAATTACAACTCGGCAACGACGGTTCATACTCAAAATGAGTGATCTTAAAATGTTCAGATCTCTCCGAGTTGGATTCCTAAGACATTAAGAGTAGCTGGACGATTTTCTGAACTTATCAGCTTTCTATTGTGATTGTCCCAAACCTGCTCAATCGGATTGAGATCTAGACTTCTTGCTGGCCATTCATTCGAGAGAATCCAACCTCTACAAGGTACTCCTGAACGATGAGGGCACGATGGGGTCTGGCAGTATCATCCATAAAAATGAAATTTTCACCAATGTATGGGGCAAATCTCACTACATGCTCTTCAAGAATGTTCCTCATATACTTATCAGCATTCATAGCTCCATTATCAATGACTACTAGGTCTGTGCGAGCAGTCAAAGATATTCCACCCCATACTATGGCGAAACCAGTAGTATTCAGGAAATTGCACTGAGCATATCTTTCTTGTGGTCGTCTGTATACAAGAGAACGTCGATCACAATGGTAGAGGCAGAATCTAGACTCATCTGTGTAGAGAACTCTCTTCCAATCGGCCTCTTCCCAATGGATATGCTCTCTCGCAAAATCCAAACGCGCCCTTCGATGGGCTGGGGTAAGAGCTGGGCCTCTTGCCGCGACACGAAGCCTTAAATCATATTCTCTGAGGCGATTTCTTATTGTCTCAGTGCTAATTTGCACTACATACAACTGCCAAAACCAACGAACGAATAATAAATAAGGCCAAAATTGCAGAACCTACAGTTTAAAATACCTCGAGGTCGGCCATCTTGGGTTGCCAAATCCGCATTTGTTTTGGTGACACCACTGAGCTGTATAAAACCCTGGAGTGCTGACTCGCCTTCAACACCAGTGACAGAATGCGTGACGCTTACATTTACGCTATCCCCACCACTGTAGGGCAATTCGATTCATTTGAAAACGCCGACCGAAGGACCTTGTATTCTTCCACCCAGTGGCGTAGCGAGGGGGGCAAGAGGGAGCATCATGCCCCAGGCGCTACTCATACAAGGGCGCCAAATGGTTAGCAAAACAAAAAAATTGCTGGATTGAGTGGGATTTGCTGCAGCTAAACAAGACTCAATCGTTGTGACATACTTAAGAATAATTGAATACATATGTTTGTTTTCGTCACGATGGAAAAATAAAAAATTGCCGTGAAAAAAACTGTCAAACGTGAATCTGAAACACAATGGGGCGCCAGAATATAAGCGGTTAGGGATATTGTTGATGAGCTAGGGAAGATAAGAGAACTATTAGAAAAACTGGCACACCAATACAAGTGACAACAGAAGTGAAGCTACAATTCCATCATAAAATAGACTTACTTTCAATTTCATCATTTCAGTTAGATTATATAAACACAACTGACGTTATAAACAATCGGAAATGACTTTCAGGCTCTTTTCAAACTACTGGGTAGGGGTTAACGCGTTAAATTCGAATCATTTGATGAAATTCATGATCTGCCACGGGAATGATCATTTTCACCTGTGACAGATTTCTTTTTTCAAATGAAAGAAAAATTTTGACTATTTCTCTCGAACTAATGTGGCAAACTATAATACATAGTACAATATTCCAGTGAATGTATCTCATCTGGTTTTCGTTTCTTCAGGAATGTGAATTATGACCGTTCTCAAGTTCTTGAACCATTCAATTACATACCACGGGAATGACAATTTTGAGATACTTATTAAATGAATGTTGAGTAAAGTCATATGAAACCTGGAAGGAGATTGAAATCTCTAACATCAGATTGAAACACAACATAAAAATTCCAATATTTTAAAGATTTATTGATGTGTAACCTGTTTCTGGAGAATCACCCATCTACGATCAACGATGGGACGAGATAGCCTGAGAACTTGGCATTTTTAAGTGTGGAAGGAGAAAATTTCGAAAAGATGAACTTTATGACATTTTTAAGAAAAAGAAAATTCTTTGCCTCTACGAAGGCACATCGAGAACATTTTTGAAACATAGATGAATTCAAAATAGTAATCATCGAAATGAATACCATTTTCAATTCCAGGCTCAGAGATCTTTTATCATGAGGTTGGAGAAATGATATTAGATTTTGTCACTGAGATGACAAAACCGGTATATCTCTCATCTCAGTGACAAATTCTAATATCATTTCTCCAACCTCATGATAAAAGATCTCTGAGCCTGGGAATTGAAAATGGTATTCATTTCGATGATTACCATTTTGAATTCATCTATGTTTCAAAAATGTTTTTGATGACATTATTGATAAATTTGATTCATCAAAAATAAGGAAAATTCATACATAGTAATAAGTTATATTAATAAGTACTACTCGTTTATTCTTATTATTATTAAATTTTTATCTCCTTGAAGATAATAATGAATATTAACTTTTTCAAAGTTTTAAAACTGCGTTTCTATCAATATTTCTCCATAAGTATATAAAACTAATAAATGAAAGACGTATATCTTGAAGAAATTCTAGATGATCGTATATACATTTCAAAATCTATTCTTGTTTTCTTTTCTCTTTTTTTTGTACAAAACTTAAGGCCTTGCTTGAGACTATGACTTTATTTATCTCACTTCATTCATTCTGTAATTTGCGAGTGTATTTTACATATAATATTATATGCCATTATGAATTTAGAAGGAGGGCGCTAAAAAGGTTTTGTGCCCCGGCGCGAATTCAGCTCGCTACGCCACTGCTTCCATGTCTATAACCACGTTTTTGCAGTACAGTAGTGGGGAGTCAACGACACGGTTTTAAGTGGTGACAGCGCACTCCAGGGTTTTATCTAACTCAGTGGGTGACACTTTTCAAACGTTATGCCCCCTCCACTTTCTTTACCTCCATGGTTGTCTCAATCCCTCGGCATCAAAGAACACGACGAAGACCCTCAACGCGACCGCATATTGCCGTCTCGCTCTTTGTTATGATAACAAAACGCTCCATTTTGCTCGCATTCGGGAGAATGCCCCGTTTTATGCACTCCATCTGCCGGCGACTCGATTTTTTGCCAGCGGCGGTCCGTTGATTTTCATCGCGATGATAAATTACGGCCCGGACGGAGCCCGAGACAAAAGGGATAAATGAAAACCTACTTTCTGGCGTTTATATCCGGATAGAGAGAGCGATTCGTCTGGATGGCGCAGCTGTTTGCGATTTTCATTAGCGGATTTCATTGTCGTTCGTAGCGCGATAAGAATAATTCCTGTCTTTTCGAGATCTTTCAGTTTCGGTCTCACGGAATTTGAATAGCTAACAGTTCATCGTGGTGTGAACTTGTCCATTTGTATTTGATTCGCCTGGTGACCCTGATTCAGAGGTCGTCAGGCATCATTAGCGTCGAGCAATTTTTTTGTTGTGGATTTGCGATATCTAACAGAGCAGTTTGACCTATATAGAATGAAGGACGGATTGGTCGAGTTATTACGCTATTCTGTCGTTAGAAAATCTGTTCGGTGAAGCGCGACGTGCTCATCTAAAATCATACACTGCGCAAAAAGATTAACGCACATTCTGAAAATCTGAATTTTAATGAAAGTTAACTCTACATTGACTTTATAACTTATTTTTTATGTTCTCTCGGGAAGGTTTCGAACGAAACAAGACACATCAAATGGAAGAAAAATTCAGGATTTCAACGAATCTTATGTGAAAGAAGAGAAATGAACAATTTTCAAGAAACTGAAATGCTGATAAGTGATTTAATACTTAAAATTTCCACTTCTTGCGTTAATTACAGCTCGGCAACGACGGTTCATACTCTATGAGTGATCTTGAAATGTTCAGATCTAATCCTTTCCAGAATTCTCCGAGTTGGATTCCTAAGACATTAAGAGTAGCTGGACGATTATCTGAACTTCTCAGCTTTCTACTGTGATTGTCCCAACCTGCTCAATCGGATTGAGATCTAGACTTCTTGCTGGCCATTCCATTCGAGAGACTCCAACCTCTACAAGGTACTCCTGAACGATGCCGGCACGATGGGGTCTGGCAGTATCGTCCATAAAAATGAAATTTTCACCAATGTATGGGGCAAATGTCACTACATGCTCTTCAAGAATGTTCCTTATATACTGATGGGCATTCATAGCTCCATTATTAACGACCACTAGGTCTGTGCGAGCAGTCAAATATATTCCACCCCATACCATAATCGATCCTCCACCGAAACCAGTAGTATTCAGGAAATTGCATTGAGCATATCTTTCTTGTGGTCGTCTGTATACAAGGGAACGTCGATCACAATGGTAGAGGCAGAATCTAGACTCATCTGTGAAGAGAACTCTTTCCCAATCGGCCTCTTCCCAATTGATATGCTCTCTTGCAGAATCCAAACGCACCCTTCGATGGTCTGGGGTAAGGGCTGGGCCTCTTGCCGCGAGACGAGGCCTTAAATCATATTCTCTGAGGCGATTCGTTATTGTCTGAGTGCTAATTTGCTCCCCATGAGTTTGCTCAAGCTGTTTTTGAAGGAGGCGAGCGGTTGCAAACCGTTGTCTCAACAAAGGAACTCTCAAGTAAAGTTCTTGAATGACAGTTGTTACCCGTGGTCTACCCTGTCCTGGTCTTCGGACATTCATACCTGTCTCCCTGAATCGCTGCAACATTCTGGACACACTTGTATGGGAAACTCCAAACCTTTCTGCATATCTTGTGTATGTCCACCCTTCTTCTCGCAAAACTACCGCTTGGGCACATTCCTCTTGGGTCAAATTACGTGTTTCGCTTTGCATAGCGATCGAGTGTAGAAAATCAAACGAACGAAAAACTATTGATCACTAGAATTGATCGAGAAGAACTGTTTTTAGAATGGAGCCGATACATTCAAAATCTGATAATATCATCTTTTTTTATTCCTGCTGAAAAAAACATCTGCATTGAAGAGAAACGTTGAAAGTGGATAACATATGCATGCATAATTTAATTCTGATGAAAAAAATTATCATTAAGAACACCTTCACTTGTAGAATAAATTTGAGATTTTCATAATGTGCGTTAATTTTTTTGCGCAGTGTTCTACAATGTCAGAATCATTTTTTCTCTCATTCTATAAATCTTGCAGAACAAAATCTCAGTTTTCATGGTAAAATTTTGTGCTGTTTTGTACTGTTGAAATTTTTTATATCACATACGGTCCTCAAGAAACTTCACAAAATGTGTTGTACGAAACACGTGTTCGGCCAACACATTTTGTAAAATATCTCGACAACCGTATGGAAAAGAAAAACATTTCAAAGAAAAAAATCTAGCACAATTCAGCGCAAGAAAAATTTTCTCGGAAATCCACAAGTGCTGTGCTTCACAAACACTGTTGTCAGCGAGGTTGTCAGGTATGCTGATTTTTCCACAATCTACAAATTTTTTTTATTTTCTCCATATGAGGGAAAACCTGATGATTTTTTTGAAAATCTCCCACGAGGAACTTTACATACTCCTACCATATATTGGATCGCCCATCAGCATCACAAAACCGCCACTTATGAATATCTCCTATCTTTCCTAGCCAATATACAGGATGTTTTATTCATTCTGACCGCAATTTCAATCGACTATGTTTCTGGTAGCGTATAAAAGAATTTGATGAATTTTTCAATGTTTGCAACCTTTGTCAGCGTCTATTAGATTATGTATTCAGGCAAATAGGCAGACTTTATTGAAAATGTACATATGTAGCACCCATTCTATGGAATAAAGAAAAGAATTTAACGACACAAAGAAGCACAACAACAAAAATTCACACACATGAATCGTAAATCCTCCAGTAAATCCTATTGTATCAAATGCATCATACAACACTGACTCAATACTGAAAGGAAGCTACTCCAATCGCTACAAGACTAAGCAAGAAAAAAGGCGGAAATTTCTTCTAGCCAATTATATAGCAGATCCAATGTGACGTCTTTTAGACTGGAAGCTAAAATGAAATGATTGTTTCTCGCTTCCCTTTTTTTGAATCTGATGAAGAGACAGTAATGAACAACGTAATGTAACCCACTAACATTCCTGGGTCTGAATATTCTTTGTCGGTTGTCCAGTGTTGCGGTGTTCATCGGCAAACACGAGTAGCCTTTCGACTTGTAATTTTCGCGGTTCTTCTGTCTTTAATAACACGAGACAAGTGAATGCCAACCGGTGTCTGGTCGGCGGTTATATAGTTCACCAAATAATTACTATCTTGCATTGCGAGTTTCCAAGTAAGGTATAATTTATTGAGGAGTAAGTTGTTTCACGGCGGCAAACTCCATCGCACGGATGCCTACCTCTGCGGCTTATTGTTAACGTTGATCGATTATTGGTTTTATTAAATTTGAGCAGCCTGCCGAAACATCTAGCTGTCATTGTATCATTTTTCGGTTATTAGAAATTTTAATGCCCCGTCACCGATTTTGAAAATATTTTGCACAGTGAATCTATAGGACTTCCTGATACTACAGTCTCAATTGCAGCTCTGGGGAGGCAGTAATTTTCGAGAAAAAAAAATGAAACTCATAAATATACTCCATTTACCTCGGATACGGCTCTGATATAGTCTTATATATAGTCTTTATAGTTCAGTTTAACAAGGTTAGGTTATGTTAGGTTCATTTTCTCTACCAAAAGTTGAAAAAAAAAAATTTTTTTCAAAATAAAAAAAAAATTGATAAAAAAATAAAACATCGATCCGCATTCAGGTTAGGTTAAGTTAGGTTAGGTAAGGTTCATTTTCCCTACCTCAAGATCACAAAAATAAATACAAAAGAATACAACTGGGCAGGTAGAGATACACATAAAGGACACCGCATAAATTCTATGGGAAATTCGATCTCAATAACATCGGTTAATATTTTAATACCCTGCGAAAAAAAATTAACGCACATTATGGGAATCTAAAATTCATTCTACAACTGAAGGTGTCTTCAATGATAATTATGTTTATCAGAATTATGCATGCAAATGTTATCCACTTTCAACGGTTTTTTTCAATACAGATGGTTTTTCCCAGCAGGAATAAAATAAGATGATATTATTAGATTTGGAATGTATGGGCTCCATTCTGAAATCAGTTGTTCTCGATCAATTTTAGTGATCAATAGTTTTTCTTCCGCTTGATTTTCTACACTCGATCGCTTTGCAACGCGATACACGCAATTTGACCCAAGAGTAATGTGCCCAAGCGGTAGTTTTGCGAGAAGAAGGGTGGACATACACAAGGATTGCAGGAAGGTTTGGAGTTTCCCATACAAGTGTGTCCAGAATGTTGCAGCAATTCAGGGAGACAGGTATGAATGTCCGAAGACCAGGACAGGGTAGATCACGGGTAACAACTGCTTTCAAGAATATTACTTGAGAGTTTCTTCGTCGAGACAACGGTTTGCAACCGCTCGCTTCCTTCAAAATCAGCTTGAGCAAACTCATGGGGTGCAAATTAGCACTCAGACAATAAGAAATCGCCTCAGAGAATATGATTTAAGTCCTCGTGTCGCGGCAAGAGGCCCAGCTCTTACCCCAGCCCATCGAAGGGTGCGTTTGGATTTTGCGAGAGGCCGATTGGGAAATAGTTCTCTTCACAGATGAGTCTAAATTCTGGCTCTACCATTGTGATCGACGTTCCCTTGTATACAAACGTCCACATGAAAGATATGCTCAGTGCAATTTTCTGAATAATACTGGTTTCGGGGGAGGATCGATTATGGTATGGGGTGGAATATCTTTGACTGCTCGCACAGACCTAGTGGTCGTTGATAATGGAGCTATGAATGCTGATAAGTATATAAGGAACATTCTTGAAGAGCATGTAGTGCCATTTGCCCCATACATTGGTGAAAATTTCATTTTTATGGACGATAATGCCATCGTGCGCGCATCGTTCAGGAGTACTTTGAAGAGGTTGAAGTCTCTCGAATGAAATGGCCAGCAAGAAGTCCAGATCTCAATCCGATTGAGCAGGTTCGGGACAACCTCAATAGAAGGCTGAGAAGTTCAGAAAATCATCCAGCTACTCTGAATCACTTAGGAATTCAACTCAGAGAAATCTGGGAAGGATTAGATCAGAACATTTAGAGATCACTCATTTTGGTGTAAATACCAAGTATTAAATCACTTATCAGCAATTCAGTATTTTGAAAATTGTTCATTTCTCTTCTTTCACATAAGATACGGTGAAATCCTGAATTTTTCTTCCATTTAATGTGTCTTGTTTCTTTCAAAACCTTCCCGAGAGAACATGAAAAATAATTCATGACGTCAATGTAGAGTTAACTTCCATTAAAATTGAGATTTTCAGAATGTGCGTTAATTTTTTTGCGCACTGTATGTTGTAGCTATTGACGTACAGGTTGGGCAAATTGGTGATACGTGAACTACAACTTTTTAACCGAACGAGGTAGAGGAAAATGAATGGCACATTACATTTTTTTAGAGAAACTGTTAATGCCATCAACGGCATTCCTGTTTTCTTTTGTTTTCGAGTTAAAGGCCAAAATGAAATTTGGGCGATTTCAACTTTGGTCATTATGTCCGGTTCTGTTTGTGCTAGGATGTTGAAATGAAAACATTATACAAAAACTTTTTCATGGCAATCCAGTAGCTTACTATGTCTTTCGCCAAGAGCTTTTCTTGCTTAGCTATAACATGAAGTTGTGTTTTTTCTTATGGAAACAATAGTTGATTATGACTCAGAAAGAACTTTGGTCCTTATCTCCGTTTCTTTTTGTGCTAGGAAGTTTAAATGAAAACATTATCAAGACACTTAATTTTATTTTTTTACTGAATAGGGTATATCAATTCGTTTTGAATTTTTTTTTGAAGTCGGTTTTTCCTCGGTTTTTTTCCTAAATATTTTCATTCATTTGTTCACAGCGTCATAAGTTTGAACATATTGAAAAATTAACCGATTTCACACAGATCAAGTTTTCCATAATCTTCGTCTTTGACTGTAGCTGTAGCTCAAAAATTGTTCATTATTCGCCAATCACAACTTTTGTACAGAAGGTCATAATGATTCTGATATATGTATGAAAATTTCGGGATATTGCGGAATGTCTTTTTGTTTCATTGATTTGTCGTTCTTTAATTGAAAAAAAAATGATCAAATACTAAGATTGATAATTTATTCAAAAGATTAGAGCACTTCAAACAACAAATGTAGATTTAGCTCATGAATAGACGTAAACTTGTTATCGTTAATTCCGATTTTAATAATAAATTAATGAAGACGTCTTTTAACTTCAATGAAAAATTATTAGAGTGAATGATGATTCAGTAAGTGCAATTTTCGAGAATATTTTAGGTGTCGTACTTTCCATTTACATTGATCGAATGTTCAAGATACAAGAGACGAAAGAAACGCCTGTATTCAAAATCAATTGCGGGTTATTTAACCGGCTATTTATTTAGGCCCAAAGCCCTTGGGCTCTGATGTTGAAATTAATTCGAATAAATTAATGTTTTCAATTGAGGGAGCCCTGATACCCGAATCGAACTGATAGATTTCCATCTCTTTGTCGACGGTAAATCGATATAGCAAGGGCCATTTGGATTTAACAGATTCAATAAATTGAAAATAGTATTTCATCGAAATGAATACCATCTTCAATTTATTGTCGTTTAGAACCTTCATCAGGCAGCCTAGGAATATGAAATCAGATTCTGTCACTGAGAGAAGAGATAGGCGTATCTCTCAGAGAGAACATAATAATGAAAAACTCCTTCATTTAGACACCTACTGTTTGAATTTCACTGAGGAAAGAGAATTCAAGCAGTGTTTTCACCATGCAAACTGTGAAGATAGAACTTCACATTTGCAGCTTTAAGTTACTAAATAAAGCCCATAGTAGTAGGTTTACACGAATTTTTTTTTTTTTTTAAATATGGGAAACTGACGAGACTATAATAGGGTCGAAACCGGTTTATCTCTTCAGTGACAACATCTGATTCATCTCCGTAGACTGTCTGATAAAGCTTGTGAACCTTCAAATTGAAAATGATAGGAATTCATTTCAATGATTACTATTTTCGATTTATCTTTGTTTCATGTGTGCCAATTTTACTCCGTTTTCATGAAGATAGATATGTAATCAATCACTAAATGCTTAATTTTGTATTTCCTAACTTATCACATACAAGATTTGTTCTAATTTTGAATAACGTGATGGTGAATGGAGAATATATTACTTTTCAGGAATTGAGTTAAGCCCTTCAAAATGAATGGACAATATGCCTGAATGTTTTATAAATGACTTGATTCGTGGGCGTATTGGGCGGATGATTGAAAGAATCGGTGGTTATACGCACTATTGAATTTGGATCCAATTGTAGAATAACTTTGATTAATCAAAAATAAATAATTCGTAAATTTAGATTTTTTCTCCAAACAATGTTATAATAGAAGAAAATATTAATCTCTCAACTTCCCAAAATAATATGGAGCTGCATTTACTCCGTGATTTGTTATAATATACGAGTATATATTTCGAGCAACAATTGAAGGAACGGAAACATTTTCAAAATTTTCCGCTGATCTTCAACAAGCTGTATCTCAGTGGAAACTGGTCGTATGAGAAATAAAAAAACTTATTTATGGAGCTTGAAGACTCTATGTTTATGAATTTATTGGTTGACAATTTTTCGGAGAACCGGTAGCCATGAAGTCATCGGATGAATCACGAAGAAAAATTTTTCAATTTGTTTTTTTGCTCTACGCACATGTAGATATTTTTTCGAGCTAAACTGATGCAAAGGTTGCAAAGCCTGTTCATTCAGCTGTAATCTGCTGTTAATTACTCTCGGATATGACCATTTGTCTTCGAGATATCCAATTTTAAATGCAAAAGAATCTTTTTTTTACTAACTGCCGATATCTCCGGATCTATTGATAGCCTAGCGAGCTGACAGTCGGTTTCTTCTTCTGCAAAAAATTTTATACAAAAATCTATTATACTTAATATAAAAAAAATTGTCTTCACCTGTAAAGTTCACTTTAAAAAAGAGCCAAAAAATGTTATGTTGCTATGTTTTGGTTATTGGACTGTATCTTCGTCAATATTGGACTAAAGCTTACGTAATAAGGAAATTTTGCAGCCTGATGTTCCCTAAAGTCCCCTTCAAATAGGATGATCGATCAATTCAGCGGTTTTCTTGGATCAGTTGATTCAAATTTTGTAAAAATTGAGGTAACGAGGCTTTTATTTCTGAAATTTGACCTAATCTTTTTAATAAAAAAATTTTTTTTGAAAAACTCGGAAACTTGTAAAAAAATTACCAATTGAAAAATTTCGTTGAATTTTATTCTTTAAATTTTCTTTTACTAAAAAAAGACAAGGGACAGTTTTTTTGAAAACTTTTCGTTTGAAAAAGAGTAGTTCAAGGAACAAAAACCTTATTCCCTTAATTTTTTTAAAATTCAAACTAATACCGCTGAACCGATCGATTTACCGATTCAGGGGGTAATTTGGGAAACATCAGGCAGTAAAATTTCTTTATAATATAAGTTTTCCCCCCCAATATTGACCAAGACACAGTCCATTGACCAAAAATGGTTAATGGCATTTTTTTGCTCCTTTTTCACGTTGAAGTTAGAGCTGGAAAAAAATTTTTTTTAATCAAGCATTACAAATTTTTTTAGGGAATTTTCTGTAGGAAAAGAAACTGCCTGTCGGCTCGCTAGGTGATCAGTAGTTCTGCAGATATCGGAAGTTGAGAAAAATTGGCATTTAAAATTGGATATCTCGAAAACAAATGAAAATATTCGAGAATAGTAAAAAGTAAATTAGAGCCGAATAAACAAAACACACTATGCTACTTTTGCATCGGTCCACTTAGAAAAAAATTTTATATGAGCGTAGGCAAAAAAAAAAAATTGAGAAATTTCGAAAATTTTTTCTTCGTGCTTTATCCAAAAATTGCATGGCTACCGGTAATCCGAAATATTGTTGACCAATAAATTCAGAAACAAGAGTCTTCAGGATTCAAAAATAATTTCTTTTATTTTCTATACGACCATTTTTCATCCAGATAGAGCCTGTTGAAAATCTCCAAAAAATTTCGACAATTTTTCTATTCCTTCAATTGTTGCGCGAAGTGTATCTTGATCGGTTGTCGACTGTATTCCCTACGCCACTGGTGAACCACAGTTGGTTCTCCAGGAGATTTATTCCAATAATTACTCCTCTCACAGAAGCAGCTTTCTAATTTCTCTCACCTAATTAGCTCTAATAGATTTGCTCCAACTCGGTCGAAGCCATCATGCCTCAATTTGATCGTAATCGCGACATAATCTCATATTGTTGTTGTCGTTTTGCGCCAACGAGGATGATTTATTATCGGCTCCTACCGAACTGGATGAATATGAAATGGAAAAACCCTTCCGTACGCCATTAGTCATACGTGGAGCTGACAATTCATCAAGTGTATCATTCTGTAACACACGAACGTTGCTATTTAATTCATTTAGCTGACAATTTGTCAGCTCGACACTCCATTAAGTGTGTTCGATGCGAAGCAACTATATTTTCATTCGGGCTTATTGACCGAGGTCTATTAGGAATGATCCACAAGAGTTAGGGATATCCTTTTCAATCGTTTTGAAAAGTATCTAATCTTCGAAAAAATCGTTGTGAAATGATTTGAAACTCAATAACAACTTGAATCGATCCGATAAAAATCAGTATGAGACATTTCGTGAATCTGGTCGCCTTTTTTCTGAAGTTTGGTTCTTTGCATATGCTTCATGAATGTTCTTATTTTGAAATGGAGTCAGTTTATCAACGGCTTCGATTTGGAACGAATTTTCTGAAAATGCCGAGACGTAAATTATCAAACGCTGAGGCTAATAAGGCTATCGAAATGCTACAGGTGGCCTAACTCAGGTTGTTGTAGCGGAAAGGCTCCAAGTCAGCCAAAGTGTGATAACTCAACTTTGGAATAGGTTCAGGGAGACAGGTTCCGTGGTGAAAAGACCAAGGCTTGGTGGGCGACAAAAAAACACCTTCTAAGGATCGTTTCATCACCGTTTCGGCGAAAAGAAAGCCTACATCCACGTGTAGAATGCTACGGAATACTCTTCAAAATGCAGATGGGGTCCAGGTTTCCATCGAAACCATCAGACGACGTTTGAGAGGAGTGAATCTAGGTTCTAGACGTCCATTAATAGAAGTTCCATTTACAAGTGACCACAAGCGTCAAAGACTGGAATGGGCAAAGCAACATATCAATTGGAACGATCAATGGCGTAGTGCCCTTTCCACTGATGAATCCAGATATGGACGATTTTAAGATTCTCGAAGAATAAGGGTATGGACAATCCCACGCATACCCGTGATCTTCGCTATGTCCAAGAAGTCCATCCATTTCGAGAGGGTAGTGTTATGGTATGTGCCGGGATATGTTTCAACGGGCGCACAGATCTATACATTTGTTCTGGGAATATGACCGTCTTACACTATAGAGATCACGTCGTTGACACTGTTTCGCAAAACTTTCACGCTGCTTTTGGTGAAATTTTTCAATATCTAGACGAAAACGCTAAATCGCACCGTGCAGCCATAGTTGAGAATGCGCGCGAGGAGCTTGGTATTCCACATTTACGAATATTTCCGCGCTCACCAGGTTGAATTGCATAGAACAGACACGGGATATGCTCCAAAGAAGATTAGATAATCATCAACCTACTCCAGAATCCTTAAATGATCTGAGAGAGCTTCTGCCGCGTTTATGGAATCAAATTCTTCAAGAAATGTTCAACAACCTCGTGTGCAAAGAAGATATTAAGCTGTTATTTATGCCTGTGGAGGCCATACATTGTATTAATATTCTTAAAATGCTTTAATTCTCTGGGAATAAAATTTCGTTATTTTGCTCGATTTTTCTTAACCTCCCTGTATACGCTGCAGAGCCACAAGTTGAAATTATTTTATTTGTTGCAACTTGAAATCATAATAATATAAAACTATAATTTTCGGCCCATGTGGAGCAGATTATCTAGTTTTTCGAAAAATCAGGAAGACTTCTCTACTTTCTGATGGTATGAATAATTTATATCTCTACATAACCATAGTGAGGGTCTTCAGAAAATGCAAAAAACTTTGCTGCAGCTATGATGTAACAGGATGTAACAAGCTTATTTGTGGCAGCCGTAGTTGAACAAGCAAAAGAATTTACACATCACTCATTCGAAATACATAAAATGAATATTTTGAATATAACCATGTTTTCAGCAGCCACATACCATATATATATAATATACCATACATACTTTTTCGATATTAAGTATTATTTGGAATCAAGGAAATCACCGTTTGTTTGTTACATAAAAACGTAAGTTTTCATCAAACTCTGAAAAAAAATATTATCAGTAAAACATAAAAAACTATTTGAATTTTTCACTTGAATGTCGAGGTTATGTTAAAAAGATAAGTTGTTGATCTTTCTATTACTTACAACCTATTTCTGCATCTTGAAATCATATTTATATGAATTTTCATCACGAAATCTCATTTAACCTAATTTTAACCTATTTTTTTGCAATTTCAGTCAATATCCCTTACTCATGTGGAGAAGCTTATTTTATCCAAGGTTCCGCCTATAACAAGAAGCATTTTTGCTGGTTGATTGTTTTCATTTAAGTGATAAGATAGTGAAGATTCCACACAAAAAAAATTATAAAGTTTTACATTGTGACGGTTGAAAATGGAAAAAATTGTATTCGGCAAAAAATTTAGAATGAAATTATTTTTCGAATATCACAAAAACAAAAGTTTCCGGAAACTTTTTTACGCAGATTTTTATGAGCTCTCAAGACAACATTGTGAGTTGTCCAAAATGCAATCCACAATATTTGGACGTTTTCGAAGAAATTGCAGTTAACAAGATGAGTGAATCATCCGGTACTTGTACGGTCTTCTGACACCGACTGATGCGCAAAACCACTGGAATCGAGATAATCTAATGTTGGCATAGCTGAACATTGCGTTTTATTCGGTCCAAGCGAAGCTCGACCTTGACAGATTATTATTAGAATTTTATATCGCCAGCCCGTGATATATTTTGCAACTGCCGATGAAATTCGAGTAGGATCGTGACCACTTTTTATCTTCATCGTTTATTGGGTTTCATTGAACAACATGACACCGTGATCATCCTCTTCAACGGGGTATCAGACTCCAGCCGGTAATTGATGGTGAAGAGTACAGTTATTTAGCTAGATTCACCAATTTAAGTTGTGGAGTCGTGTAGCCATGGCTGTGAGATATGCGCGCGCTTGATCTTCACTCTGATATACAGGGTGAGTCAATAGCACATGATCGAGATTCAAATCATCTGCAAATTGAGGTCCCTATCACTATACAGGTGATCCGAAAGACTACAATTTTAAAAAATTATCTTAAAAAATTACTTTGAACTTAAGATCGCGGGATCACGTTGAACTGTGGAGGAATTTCTGTGAAGGTATTTGAAAATAGTATATTCTAAAACAAGTTGCAGAATGTGCTCTTATTCCAACACGTTTTCGAAATAATGTGTGTTAGCATTGCTTTCTGCAATGAGTATAAGACGAAATCTTCTCTATTTCACTCAAGTTGTGTGAAATACTCTCGAAATTCAAATAAAAATTCAGATTAGTGACATTTGTTTTGTATCTTGGCAGGTGGTGTGACTTACGAAATTTTACATATAACGGAATTTGAATTGATTTGATTTGAAAGTACTGACAACCACAAAAAGAAAAGAATAACTGAAAACAATGCTGTAATGAGTTCATTACAGCACTACTTTTAGTACTGTAATAAACTCATTACGATACTGAAATAGAGAAACAATGTTACCGACCAAATCAATCAGATCAGCTGAAAGAGAGCATCCCACAAAAGATCACACAATTAGTTCGACAAGTCTCGGAAAATGTTGAAGAAGTGTTAACCGCTCGCGTTTCTCATTGTTTTATTACTGACCGTCACCAGTTCATTGTAATTTTAATATCTCCCAGTATACCAGTTCCAATGGATTATCTCAGCCATTAAGGAAGATAAAAATTTGAAAATTTCATGTTCTTGAATTCGCTCTAGGAACATTCATTTGACAAAACTAAAAATTGAAGATCACTTTCGGTTTGACTGAAAGTGACTCTGACTTTTCAATATCAAACATCACCCTGTATAGTTTTTGCAAAGTTTGATTTCCACTGAAAATTACGTTTTCAACGATGTATCACACTTTGTATTTTACTATTGATTTGATGGAGATAACGCCAATTGAAATTTCAGATCGAAAGAATTGCAAGGGAGCTACGATATTCCGTGTATTTTGATTTTGGCTTCAATAATAATTGATTATTTATGAACACGATTAGATCTCCAGATTTAACGACGATGGATTTCTCCCTCGGGGGTATTTGAAGGATTTTGTAAACCAGGATTTCCCCTATTGATTTGGAAGATCTAAATATATCTGTCTATCTGAATGATGGGATGGTTCCATTAATATTTTCACGACTACGATCGATGAAAAAAATCACCAACAATATATTTTGAATTTTATCATGAAAAAATTTAATTGAAAGAAAAGTTTGTTTTCGAAAAATTCGGAAACCGTTAGAGATAAACTCTAAAAATTGAGGTAATTTCAAAACAAAAAACATGTCATAATGATGTCACATATAGTGAATATTCGTGAACTTTAATTAACCTAACTTAGTATAAGCCAAAACGTTTTATTGTGTTTGTGTCATAAACTGTGGTATCGTCAAACCAACAAAAACTAGACTGGGTCGGAGGGAGAGAGGAATACAAACGCAGAGCGGGTCAAATAGGCATTATGCAGATGTACATAAATAACTTTGTCGAAGACTTTCTATTACTTCAACTTGGAGAAATAGTCAGATTATATGTTTTTCGTTATCCTTGAATTATTTCCTCCAAAATAAAAAAAAATTAAGCCATGATCGAAAATGTCCCCTGTCTTTTCGTCACTCTCAAATTGTCAGCTCTGATAATTTATCCTGGACGGGCGGCCATATAGATGGCGCTGGAGGGAATTAACCGGGTACAAAGAATCCCTCTGTATATTAATCTGCCACGTCTGAGTAAACCCAGAAATTCCAGCATGGGCTACTATTATCTCTCCGACTATACCTTTTCAACTTCAAATTGAGACTAATCACATAATACCATAAAGCAACTAGCCAGAGGCAACAAAGTGACTCTACTATGGATACCAGGACATTGTGGTATTGAAGGAAATGAAACAGCCGACGAACTGGCGAAGAAGGCTTCAAGGCTGAAGCCTGTTGGACCTGAACCTTTCTGTGGGCTTGGAATAGACCAATACAAGAAAGCGGTCCAACAATGGGAAGCGGCAAACAAAATAACGCTTTGGAGAAATACTCCTAGACTTGCGCAAGCCAAGAGATTTGTGGAATTCTCGTCGACCTACACCAGGAAGCTCATAATGCTGCCACGAGCTGAGCTTCGAGTAATGGTGGGTCTGCTGACGGGACACTGTCGATATAAATATCATTTGTATCGCATGGGAAAGTCAGCAGATGAAACTTGCAGGCTATGTGGATCAGAGAAGGAATCAGCCATACATGGTATGCAAGTGTCCAGAACTGGCGGAACTAAGAACCATTCACATGGGGAAGTTGGTTCTGGATCCACATGAAATAACCGCCAAGGCTCCTAAGGAGGTCGCTGGGTTCATCAACACCATTGATGGCCTCCTTGGGATTTAAATGAACGAGTTGGGTAAAGAACAAAAGATCCTTGCGGTCGAAGTTCCCGGAAGGCTGAACGAAGCCACAACGACCCCTGTTCATGATAATAATAATAATAATAATAATCACATTCAAATTGGGAGAAAACAATTTCAAAATAGGAATGAGCAACTTCAAAATGGTAAACACAATCGAATTGAGAATAAACACATTCAAAATCGGACTAACCAATTTCGAAATGGTTATCACAATCAAATTGGGATTAAACCAATTCATATTGACACTAAACTATTCCATGTTTCGAGAGAATTGTTCTCGAATAACTGAGAATCGAAATGACGAAAAATGCAGAGGTATATATGAATTCAGGAACAATTTCGTTGAAAAATGTGAGTATCCATCTTCTGAATTTTATTCAAGGTTTTCCCTTCCAGTCTCTGGATTGAAAATCAATCAGAATTTTTTAAGCTATTGCATAGCTTTTATCTCAGGCTTTGAGCGCGTAGAAATTCCCTTACGAAAAATCCTAACACATAAGTCACAAGGTAGAACTTTTGACGACATACTATACAAGTATAGTAAATCACATTCTCAGGAACTCGTCTATGTTGCACTCTCTCGGGTGACTAATATTGAATAATTGTATGTTACGACAAAAAATGATTATTCTGCATTTAAGTTCTATCATAATCGAAGGTAAGCTGCATCGAGTGCATCTTTGTTGCAAGAATTCAAAAGACTGTCTTTAAATAGTGTTCAGACGATAGCTCAAAGTGCCAGAGTCTACATAGTCACAAATACGATTTACAAGATTCAGTTACGAGACAAACCAATGTGTTACTTCTTACCGAAACATGACGCGCGATAAAACAATTGAAATACCTAATTTACTGTTCCAAAAGGTGGGGTAGTTATTTGCCAAAATAGTAATTATGTTAATAATATTATGACTCCGAATATTGAAATAAATATTGAAGACGTTAGCGATGTTAATGTTAGACGCTCATTTGTTGGAGATATTTGTGCATGCTTATGCAAACTTAGAAATGGCCTACACATAGTCATGGTAGCAATTTTCATTTCTCCGAATCCAAAATTGGACGAGGTAGAGCATTTTATTCATCGCTCTACTGGAGTACACTGAAGAAGGGTCGAAAATACTTGGTACAAATGGTAATAAATTTCCACTTATCTTGGCTGGCAATTTCAACATTAACTTCGCTGATAAAAAATCAGAGCGTTTGACAACTTTTCTTTCGAAAAAATTTAATTTAAAAATGAATAATGATCCACAATAATCCACAACAAAATATGGGAACCCAATTGACGCGGTGTTTTCCAGATATTTAGAAGACATTAAGTCTCAAACTTATGTTTCTTATTTCATTTACCATAAACCTATAGTTTCAATGATAAACATTCCTGAATAACCTAGTTGTATTGTAAGATAAATAAAAAAATTATTTCAAATCAACAATATTATCTTCTGATTCATTCAAGAATCAGCTATTGCGGTTAAGCTATTGCATAGCATCTATTCAAAGATGCTATGCAATAGCTTAACCGCGGCAGTCCTCGAGTGCCACGTAATTTTTTTAATACATAATAGAAGAAAGATCACTGTGTAAAACTTCTGCACAAATTGGTCAAAGGCCTAATCCATTCAAAAACTTGTTACCTTACACACAATAGAAAAAGAAATAACACTTCGAACTTTCACAGATTGTAGCGAATTTTATATATGAGAGTCTTCAGAATCATGACAATTCTGTATAAAAAAAATAGACATGTCATTTCCTAATATGAGATCGTTTAGTACGATTTTGAGTAAGTTGCTATCATTTTGAAATTGTTTAATCCCAATTTGAATGTCATTAGTCCCAATTTGAAGTTGTAAAGGTTTAGTATTTATTGAACTCATGAGTTTTTCACTTTTTTCATTTGATAATCCTTAATAGTTTTTCAGTTTCTCCTGAACATCCAGTGACGTACGAAAATCTCTAGTTTCAATTTTTTAGCTGCAGCTTCAACTACGCCTACGAATCTAGAATAATAATCATGGGATGCTCGAATCCATCTTATGTCACTAAAAATGAATTGAAAACTGATTACAAAGCAACAAATCAAAAGGCACACCCCTGAAAGAATGAATAAACGTAACGCACCCACTCGTTTCGGTTCATCGGAATCGAATCCATACAACCTCGAAGAAGTTTTTCTCCGCACTAATTCAGTTATCATTCCTTCTCGTTTGAAATGGATGCTTGATTCAATTAGGAGTTGGCTTTCATTGGTTAAATTGGGTCATCTTGATTGCGGCAAATCCGCTAATGAATGATGACAAAGCACTCCGTAATTAATGGAAGGCACAAGTGTACGTTCCTGTACGATAGAAACGAAATGCAGCGGGAGATGAAAGCAGTGCCACAAGTGGATTTCAATCTTGTTAAGGAGTAATGTCACATCAAACTGAGTAACCCAATTTGATGCGAGCCTCTTTGTTTTCCATTTGAAAATACTGCGAACTTCGCACAAAGTAATTTCACATTATTTTCATCACTTATGTACGGGTCATTCTAAGCTATGAGGTTCAACTATTGAATAAAGAAGGAAAGGAAATGAAATAAGGAGGCGTCCGCGAAGGTCTACCAATATGACTGCCATTGTTTATGATTTGCAGTAACGTAACATGAGTTTTTATTATGGGAAGAAAATGCTAGTACAAACGTCTGAAGGCAATTATTTTATTATCTATCAGGATGACAGATCCAATTCATTGACCATAAGGATTGTTTTTTTTTTATTTCGCAATTTCATGAGGTAGGTAGTATTTTTCAACAGTTTGAGAGACTTCTGGATATAAGGACAGATTTCATGTAAAATATGAAAAAATTATTCGACTCTCAAGAAAATTTTGATCACAAACATCATATTTATTCGATTAGAATGACAGAGTTGAAATTAACAAACATGAATGTAATAATATATATTTCGAGCAACAATTAAGAAATTTTTGAAATTTTTTGGTCATTTTCAACAAACTCTATCTCAGTGAAAAATGGTTGTATAGAAAATGAAGAACTAACTTTTGAAGCTTGCAGACTCTTGTTTCTGAATTCATTGGTTAAAGGTAGCCATGCAATCCTTGAATAAAGCGCAAAGAAAAAATTTGATAAATTTTTATTTTATTTTTTGCTTTACGAGCATGGAAAAGTTTTCTCAACCGATGCGAAGGTCGCATAGCCTGTTTATTCAGCTTTGATTTCCTTTTTACGACTCTCGGATATGACCATTTGTCTTCGAGATATCTAATTTTGAATGCAAAAAATCCTTTTTCACTCAACTGCCGATATCTCCAGAACTACTCATCGCCTAGCAAGCCGACAGGCGTTTTTTTCGCTGTTTGATTGGAAAAAAAATTTTTAACCTGTAAATTTAACGTGAAAAAAGAGCAAGAAAATGCCATTTTGCCATTTTTTGGTTAATTGACTGTATCATCGTTAATATTTGGGGAAAAGCTTAGGTCATAAGAAAATTTTACAGCCTGTCAATCCTCTCTGAATTGGTAGATCGATCGATTCAGCGGTTTTCTTGGACCGATTGATTGAAATTTTGAGAATGTAGAATTTTCTCATAGCCTGAGCTTCCCCTACAATATTGACGATGATTCAGTACATTAACCAAAAAATGGCATTTTTTGTTCTTTTTTCACGTTAACGAAATAGATAAAAAATTATTTTTCTTATTTAAAATTATATATTATCTCGTACAAATGGTCATACCCTATGGTCGTGGGAGGAAATTAAAGCTGAATAAACAGGCTATGTGACCTTTGCATCGGTTTAGCTCGAAAAAATTTTTCTATGCGCGTAAAAAAAATCGGAAAATGTATAAAATATTTTCTTCGTGCTTTATCCGAGAATTGTATGGCTACCGGTACTCCAAGAAAGTGTTAATCAATGAATTCAGAAACTAGAGGCTTCAACCATTTTTTATTTCCTATTTCCCATTCACATTTTCACTTCGATACAGCCTGTTGAAAATCACCAAAAAATTTTGAAAATTTGTTCTGTTCCTTTAATTGTTGCGCAAAGTGTATGTAATATATATGAAATTACAAGAATGATGGTGAAAAAAAATATTTTCATAGCTGGCATGAAAACTAAGTGCCACATGCCATTGTCATAATTATATTTGATAGTTCAAACTAGAGATAAAATCTTGAAAACGTCCTTTTTCTTTGTACTCACAGGGTACTTTGCGATTAAACCAATTGCCATTTTTTTTCATTAGTCGACCTCGAGAATCATGAACATAATAACGTAAAATCTAGACGCCCACTATATCCCCTTTTCGCTTCGTGAGGTGACTTGTTGAAAAACTACCATTCCTTCCTAGATAACTTAATAGAATGCACGATTACAACCGAATTCTAGTTATTAACAGAAAGCTAATTGAACATAAACCAGTCCTTAGGGTACAGTGATCCTAAAATTCGAATTGATAGCCCAAGGCAACTAATAAATTGATTCAATAATTGAATATCGATTGGCGCCTCTATGAATAATGATTGATTTTATGTGAATTATACATGTAGTCGGTGCGCGTTCACTAATTTGAAGCCTTGGAAGTTCCTTACAAATCGATTTTTCAAGATTGATTGAATGAGGACCCAGAGCTGAGCGTCTCTGAGTTGCTAAGATGAAGTTTCATCATCAAATGTTTCATTTACTCCATGAGGAATGTGCAAAATCTATTGAAACTTTGTCACAGTATAACCAACATGTATATGAAATCGTCAGTTTTTGTTTCAGTCGAAAAGATCAAGTAGTTCGTATTATACAACTCCGTGAATATTTTATTTCTCGAATAACCGCTGAGTGACGTCACACTACGACGGCCCCGCTCGTTCTACTAAACCCGGCCGCAGTTTGATTGAATAGATTGTGCTAGTGTGTTCATTATTAGATATTACTATATCAATTTAATCGTTTCTGTTTCATAGACTGTTATTGGCAACCCATATACGTTTTTAGAAAAATGTAGAATCCTCATGAACATATCTCAATCGATATTTGTATCTCAAATGTAATTAATACCTACAGATATGTACCAATCAAATGCAAAAGGAGTTGAGTGTTCTATTCTTTTCATGGTAGATCTGAAATGTAACTTGTTTTCTGTCACGTTGTACCAGGCTCAGGGTGTTACGACTTTGCACATGCAGTTTTGAAGCGTAACCTGAGATAATTTGCATCAGAAATTCGACCGGGAAACGTGTAGAAAGATTTGTGTTTTTTTCGTGTTCGTGTGGTCGGTTTTTCAATCAATATATAAAATGAAAATGAGTTTTGCAGTTGCAACAACAATGTGAATTGGGTTTGTGATTGAGTTTTTCGACTTTTGGTGTTCATATCTGGAAGGATTATCAACAGGAAGGTTTTTCATTTTAATTTTTATTGAAATACATTTGGAAACATCGATTTGAGTAATATGCCTCATACTTGTGTAGGATCCGGTTTCAGAAGCAACTATAAATCTACAAATGAGAAGGTGTCGGTATTTAGATTTCCGAATTGTTTAACGCAATTTATTGAGAAAGTAGTTTCAAAGTCAACGATTACAGTGTAGATTGTATAAAACATTTTGTAGATTCCCAAATTTTGACAAATAACTCTTATTCCAACTGCCGAAGGTTCAGTTATTAATATACCCCAAAAAATTCCCAAATTAACTGATGATGTATTTCCTTCAAAATGACGTCCTCAGTTACTCCGAAAAGAACTGATCCTGAGGAACGGAGACAAAAATTAGTTGTCCATTATGACAATGATTACACCGATTGGGACAAACAAGATCAGATCGACTTTTGTTGTCATTTCAAAGGCAAGGCAATTTTCAACTTCTTTTCCAACATTGAAGAAAATGACTTCGTTCAGTTCTACAATATAAATTTTGAGGGCACATTTCCGGAAATATCATCGGGGTTTGAGTTCTTGAGAAATTTGAGAATCGAAGTCGTATTTAGAGACGAAGTAAACGTACCAATTTCTAATTTCTAGTGGTAATTAGGTGACAGGTATCTTTGTGACATTTTTCCTCTTTTGATGTTCATTCACCTACTTAATTCGCTTCAGAAAGTAAAATAATTTTCATTCTGATTAAAATCTTGTGAAACTCAATACAACAGCTACCTCCTCGTGGTGAGTTCTGCATTATTTGCGATAAAATATCAAGAATTTTTTCGCAGATAAACGAAATGCTGTTTTGTTTTCCTCTCAACAGTTTTTTATTCAATTGTGAATTGAAATAAATTCGAAATTATATCGAAAACAGTGCGAGTTGCACAAGAAAACTGTACTTTCTATATCTACGCGTGCTTCTAGAACCCTTGCTGGTAACAACGGCAACGTCTAACCTTCCGATTTAGATTTAGTAGGCTGTGACTGAGGTTATTGTATGACATCTTAGATTCATTTATTTCAACCACCACTTACCGCTCAGCCAGCTATTGCAAAGTTGAACACCTAATAGTATATTTTAATACAAATTCCAACAGGAATGGGAAATTCGAAAACTAGCGACGAAGGAGCGTTTGTAGTATTATTTACATTAGAAAATTTTATTTTATCGTCATGAATGTTGAAAATCATGGTACAATTGTTATTTCCAGTAACACAGATTTTTGATGATGAAAGAGTTGATTCTGATGATGATGAACCATCTGTTGACTCAGAAACTTCTGAACTCGAGGACTGCAGAACATTTGTACTCTCCTTACTATCAAATAATTTACTAGACATTTCGATTTCTTGTTGACCGAATCGTCGACATAACTCATAGAAATTTCGGTGCTCTTCCACCCTCCTGCACGCTTTAGTGCTGAAATATCTCCACCCGAATCCGCAACCATAGTGGCCGATGTATAACTCTGGGTCTTTTAAACCTAAATATTTGGATACTTGCTTCGAGACACCACCAATAGTGTGCTGGCCAGCCTTAAGGGAAATGCACTTTTCATGTCGGTATGTCAAAAAAAATCTTAGGCTTTCTGTTCCAGGAGGCCGAAGATTTACATATTTTCTGTGTAACATGCAGGGCTTGAAGCTGCAGCCATCATCAGTTATGGTGAATCTTCTTGTTGTTAAATTTTTTGTTTGCCGTAATGTCACAATAACGCATTTTTCCATATCTTCTACATCATTCATGTTTGAGGAGAGAATTTCGTCACATCGACAACATCCAAAAATCCCAAATATTGTTACAATTTTCGCCAACAACCACTGGTCATCAGGAGCATGTGAAAGAAATTGTTTAGCGTCTTCTTTACTTAATACCTTGGCCTTTATTGGCGTATAACGCTTATTTTTTCGTTTCAGAAACGCTATTAAGTATTCGCGCTCGTACCTTGAAGCTGATTTTGAGGTAATAAACTTGATGCTACACTGCTGGCTGCCTCAATAATTTCTTTTGGTACATTCATTTTCGCTTTCGCCAAAACTAATGTAAAGAAAAATAAACAGACATGTTTATGGCAACGCTTCCATAGCTCACGACATTTGCGAAAAATTATTGAGATTGTTTTTAGATTTATCTAACCTTTTTACAAATGAGAAACAAATAACATATAAAACAATATACGCAAGGTAACGGGTTTTACTGGCTCGAGAAGGTAACTGACTTGCCTGCGGCTCGTCAGTTATATCCTCCTTTCGCCAGTGAAAACCCTCTTACCTTACTAGTAATGTTATATACTATTATAAGGTACTTTTTGTTTCAACATTTATTGTATTATTTTAGCTCTCTTTTTCATAAGAATATATATATATATAAGGCCGTGGATTAATGAAAAAATTTTTGAGTATTTTTATAAGGCTGGTTCTTCAAGATCATTCAACTTCTAATCCAAAAACCAGAAACCTAATTTTTGTAGGACCATATCTCTACTGAAGTTACGGCTTGTTGAAAATTGCCCGAAATTTTTTAATTTTTTTCATACCTTAATTTTTTTTAGTAGTGAAGCATATCAAAACTCTCTCTAGGCCTAGTGCTGCGTTGCCAACTTTCGCATCTATAGAAGACGTCCAAGTAGCGACGATCGTTTGGGATTTATTGTTGGTTCACGTCGTCAACTGGAATTTGAGCTGCAGCTATTAATATCACTCCTAGAAGAATTCCAGAATGCTGCAAAATTAACGCTAGCACTTTGCGCCTCGCTGATTAGACCACACAAGTCACGAGGGAAGTAAGGAAGTGCCGCAGGTGTTTCCGACCTCACTGGGAGGAGAAATGAAGGCATTCAATTTGTAGGGAACGAATTGAATACCTACGTTCATGAGAAATGACGCACTGAATATCACTTCGCTGGAGTGTGGCTGTTAAGACTTGGAATAAATGGAGAAATCTCTCGGGAGTGTCACTTGTAATGACACCCAACGTTTCGCTTGCTCTCTTCGCACGTCTAATAAACTAATTAATTAAAATGTATATCCGATGTGCTTTCCTATCTCCATCTTGAAGTAGAGACTCGAGTAACAAGGATGGACAAGTTTTCGTTCCGAAGGGAATATTATATGGCAAAAACAAGAATAATATATTGTTGAGTCGCGAAGAAACCTCATATGTAAATTAATGGAAGATCCTTGCAAACTGTACAGGTGACTGTATATATCTTACTCAATAGCTATCTCAATTAATATTGGTTGTACGAAAGCGCTTAGAAAGGCACACGACAACGATGCGAATTCTTTATATCAAAGAAACCGTGAATAAAAAAACAACTGATATTTATTTCATTCATTTATTCAGTTAAAGTTAAATTAAGTATTCTAAATTACCCTCATTGACTTCTAAACACAGTCGATATCTTTTTTCGATTCTGAGACATGTAGGTTACTGATGAGACCATATAAGGCCGAAACCGGTCTATCTCAAAATATATATTTTGAGCGCCCCGTTGCGTACTTTTTTTTTTAATTCTCGATAATGCATGGGGAGGGCTAATCATCTCCATTCGAGCCATTTACTACCAGTAACATCGTTGGCATGTGATCATAATTCACTTGTGTGGAGTGCAGTATTGATATGCATTTGTCAGTTCTTCTGGGATTGTGTTCACACTGATAGTGATGTGTTTACAAGAGCCAAGATAAGATAATCGTCACAGAATATAATTATTTTAATAAGTGTGTCTTTTTTTCTCTCTTCTAGATGACATTCATAGTTTGGAAGTGTTTCTGTTTGATTTCGTTTATTGTCAAATTTGTTCATTTTTTCGAATTTAAGGTAAAGAACTGTTCCGATTATAAAAGGATTCATCCTGAACTAGCATTTTTTACATTACCAATTAATGGAGATGTAAGTATTGAAACTAAACTCGTGTAATTGTGTTATTTCGAGTGTTATTTCAATATTCTCCTTTTTCAGATTTCATTGATCAAATAAAAAAAATGAAAAACCTCAGGTTCAAAAAGACTGAGAGAAATCGATCGTCACCGAATATAAATATTTTAATAAATGTGTCTTTCTTTCTCTCTTCTAGATGACATTCATAGTTTGGAAGGGTTTCTGTTTGATTTTGTTTATTGTCGAATTTGTTTCATTTTTCCAAATTTAATGTAAAGAACTGTTCCGATTATAAAAGGATTCATCCTGAACTAGCATTTTTTACATTACCAATTAAGGGAGATGTAAGTATTGAAACTAAACTCGTGTAATTGTGTTTTTTCGAGTGTTATTTCAATATTCCCTTTTTTCGGATTTCATTGATCAAATAAAAAAAAAAATGAAAAACTTCAGGTTCAAAAAGACAAAGAGAAATCGATCGTCACCGAATATAAATATTTTAATAAATGTGTCTTTCTTTCTCTCTTCTAGATGACATTCATAGTTTGGAAGGGTTTCTGTTTGATTTTGTTCATTGTCAAATTTGTTTCATTTTTTCAAATTTAAAGTGAGGAACTGTTCCAATTATAAAAGAATTCATCCTGAAGTAGCAATTTTCACATTACCAATTAATGGGGATGTGAGTCTTGAAACTTAACTTGTGTTTTTTCAATATTCTCTCTTTTCTCGTTCAAAAAGACTGAGTGAAATCGATCGTCACCGAATATAAATATTTTAATAAGTGTGTCTTTCTTTCTCTCTTCTGGATGACATTCATAGTGTGGAAGTGTTTGTGTTTGATTTTAATCATTGTCAAATTTGTTTCATATTTCAAATTTGAGGTGCAGAACTGTTTCAATTATGAAAGGAATCATCCTGAACTAGCATAACCAATTAATGGAGAGGTAAGTATTAAATCTAAACTCGTGTAATTGTGTTTTTTTAATAATTTCCTTTTTGCGATTTCACTGATCGAATAAAAAAAAAAGAAAATCTCAGGTTCAAAAAAACTACATAATTATCAGAACTCCTTGCGGTGCAAAATGAATAGGAAGAATGTGTCTTCTGTTGAAAAAGGGCTCTTATACCTATCCATTGATAAAGGGAGATTGCTTGAAGAATCTAAAGGTCACCTGCTTAAGGAGACACATCTTTTTTCTCTAATGAATTAAGAGCCAGCATACTGGTAGATATGATGACAGGTGACAGGTTGTGTAAGATGTGTCTCCTATGGTACTATGCATTGTAACATTGAGAAACTTGTGGTGAAAATTTAAATCATCTCCTGGAATTAGTCCAACGATCACAGAACTTTGGAGGTGCAATTATCAAAGAACACTAGACAATAATACATTTTTTTTTTGAATTGCCCTGTATGACAATTTGCAGTTGGCGCAGTCAATGATTCGGTGGGATCGTTATACACCTTAAATACGTTTTTTTTTAATCGTGGTTCTGATAATCCTGTAACTAAGCTAATGTTTCTTCAATGGTAAGTTTATTTATGATTAAATTAAATTTATTGTGAGCAGAACAAACCCTTGGTTTTGTTTTGTCGCATTTGATGTTATATCCCATTTGATTCGTATGATTATATACGAATTTTGCGCTCTTCATAGAATACAGTAGTCTGTATCGGAAATTTTATTAGGCATAGTTTCAGCGCCATCTGGTCTGTCGGATGACTAAGACAACCGAAAATCGCAGTCGATTTTAAGCACTAGAGATATAAGAGAGTCCTTCGAAAAGTCCCCATGTTTATACAGGGTGGCCATTTGAAAACGAAACAGACGAGATTACAGACGAAATAAATTTTTTCGATAGAAATGCTCGGACAGGTCGATTTCTGTTTCGAGGGGGACAACTTAAGATGTAGGTTAAGGACGCATAGCGCTTCAACCCTTGCTACTACAACCCTCACCCCAATTTTTGAATAGGGAAGATGGAGTGAGTGATACCTCATTTGAAAGGTTTTTCACAAAAAAACACTACAAGTGCCATGAAAACACCACTTATTTCAAATGCTCAGTCAAAAATATTCCGAGAACTAATGCATAAAATGAAAAAAACCATTACTATGCTGAAATCAGTATAAAAATACCTTTCAAATGAGGTATCACTCACCCAATCTTCCCTATTCAAAAATTGGGGGTGAGGGTTGTAGTAGCAAGGGTTGAAGCGCTATGCGTCCGTAACCTACATCTTAAGTTGTCCGCCTCGAAACAGAAATCGGCCTGTCCGAGCATTTCTATGAAAAAAATTTATTTCGTCTGTAATCTCGTCTGTTTCGTTTTCAAATGGACACCCTGTATATTATATTATATGAAGCTAGACCTCGGAATTGTGATAGAATTTTTCTATTAAAACGAATATACTAAACACTGTTAGATAACCAACTATATTCACCTTGCAACCGCAAAATTCTCTACTAGCCAACCTTCGAATGGGATGCCATGCGGCATCCCATAAATCGTATCTCAAAAACAACAATTTTCATTTTCACGAGGCCATTCTATCAGGATTGAGCTTCATTCGGGAAGATGAATTTTACGGGATTGAAAGAACTTCTGGATGATATCCAAGCGCTCTTCCAGCTCGTAGCTGCCCACAATGAGATAGGACGATAACTCAACTCATTTCCGGAAGGGCTGTCAAGAAATTTCTAAAGCATATCATGCTTACTTTATGATGAAGCATATAATTCTGATGATGATGGTAGTAAAGATCGAGGTAGAGATTATTTTATGAATAAATGTCTCTGCTTTTGCACTTTCACGTTTTCTCAGTGAATTAATGTGGGTTAAAAAATTAATAACTATGTTTAAACCGAGCTTTAGAGCAACCGAATTGACCAAATTCATCCCCATGCAATTTTGAATTCAAATCCGAAATAAAATATTTTTATATACAGGGTGAGTCTTTGACTGGTACAAAAGTTTTAACAGATTTTTCCGATTTGGTTGGGTTGAAGAGATACAGACTATTGATTTTTTAATTCTGTTCATATATTTTCTGTAGAATTACGAATGCAATGCTGTTCCTCCAACCAATTGAGAAAAATGAACAAAAATGGCATCATCTAACGACCTATTGAAGCCGTAGACTGAGATCTCTTGTATTTTTGTGACAGACAATTTTTGGATTTCATAAAACTTTTCAGAATCGTTAGAAGAATTCTTACGACTCTGAAACTTACCACAGCTTCAGAGTTCGAAGTGTTTTCTGTTTTTTTCATCGTTAGGCATAAATTTTTTGAATAGATTTCTTCTATGACGAATTAGTGCTTCAGTTATACGCAGGGAATTTCCTCTTTAATTTAAAACATTTTTATTGTTTCTTGTCTGATTTGAACTCCGGAACGATACACAGCTTTAGAGTTCGGAGTGTTTTTTCTTTTTCCTTTCATCGTTAGTCAACAATTTTTTTTTTAAGATTTTGTCCCTGACAAATTAGTGCTCAATTTTCATGCACGGGACTTTCTACTATTATTAAAAAACAATTTTGAATTGTTTCTTGTTTCAGAGACTGGAATAGAAAACCCTAAGAAAACTTTCACAAGAATGTGAATTGTCATGTCATTCTGTATGAATTGACATTTTTATACTACCGGTGCCACCCTTGTTGAATCACACTGTGTCTACAGGGTGTTTCAAAAAAAGGTGACCATCTCTTTAGGATAGATAGAAAACTAAAAAATAATAGGGGTTTGTTCCTTAAATAATTTCGTAACGTCATCCGTATTCAAGATACGAAAAAGAAAAAAATATATATATTTTTTACTACTTGCAACAATGTAATGAAATTATACACGAATATGTTTTGGAAGCTGATACATCTAATTAGTGTGTTTTGATGTCTTACTCTGGTAGAGGGCGCTAGTTACACGGTTCCTACCAAGTTGTTTTGAACAAATTTTTTTTTTAAATCAGATTTATTAAGCTTAATTTTGAGCGACCTTGAACATCATTCAATTTCACATCAAGAAGGTACTCCTGATTAAACTCGATACTATGCACATTTCTCGGAATATTTTGTTTTTGAAAAAATAGGAAGTTATAATCGATGCTCGTCTGAAGTAATGATGAATGTATTAATCGAACGAAAAAATCACAAGAAAATTTAAAAAAAGGCTGAAAACATAAAAAAAACTCAATTAGAGTAGGTGTTCGAAATGTCCCCCGTTTTCACAAATGCACAAATGGTTGGCACGAAATCGTTAAGGAAAACATTCAAGAGATTTTCAATGATTCAATAATGATGATAACGATAAATCTATCCTTTTTTCTAAATAATCCATTGATCTTTCTAACTCTTGGGAGTCAGTTATGAGGTCATTGAATGGACTTTGAATTCTGTCCTTCAATTCTTGAGGTACATTTACCCCTGTTGCATAATTCTTTTCTTCAAGATACGACCAAACTGTGTAATCCAAAGGATTGAAATCGCATGACCAAGGAGGCCAATGAATTGGAGCTTCTACACTTCTACCAATCCATCGATTCGGAAAATGGTTACTTAACCGATTATGACACATTCTATCAATGTGGCGTGGAGCTAAATCGTGCTCAATAATTAAAAATAATAATAATTAAATACTTAATCAAAACTTTATACCAGCATCGATTATTGCTTCATAATTTTCAAATCGAAATATTCCGAGAAAGGTGCACACTATCGAGTTTCATCAAGAGTACCTGATTTCAAAAAAGTTATGTTCAAAACGAATTGGTATGAACTGCGTAACTAGCGCCCTCTATGAGAGTCATACATCAAAACACACTCATTAGATGTATCAGCTTCCAAAACATATTCGTGTAGAATTTTATCACATTATTGCCAGTAGTTTCGGAAAAATCTCAAAAAATATGTATATTTTTTCCCTATTATTTTTCAGTTTTCTTTTCATTCTAGAGAGGTGGTTACATTTTCTTAAAACACCCTGTAAATGAAAGGCAGTGGCAGCCAATTCACATGGGTGTCATCAAGTAAAAGACACTGTTTTTCCTGATATGCTCAACAAGTATAATATGAAAAAAATTTGAACAATTTCTCCCTTCTAACTGCAGACTCACTACTTTCGACATATAATTCATTGTTGTCATGAAGAGCTATTTAAAGACCTGTGTACATTTCAAAAAACCAAGCGCATAATATTGACTCGCCGCAACTCTGTCGAGATATACGAAGCGCAATTCGAAACGAGGTGCGCTGTGAAGTTGTGAAAGTAACTCGTTGGGTAAATACCGTTTATAACGATCAACATACGTGCGAGAGTAACATTCGACCGTAGGTGTAATATTTCACCGACTTTGTACGACTAGCTAGCTGCTTCCTTATCTTTGACGCGGTATGAACGGAACCCCCTTATCACATATTCGTATGATTTCAGGATCAACATTTGTCGAGGGAAAGGACCTAGATATCGCAGAAATTTTTGGGATACGTTGATCCCGGTTGTTATACAGGGTATGGCGATTGAATCCGAAATTTGACAGGGCGTTCTTCTACTTGTCATGTCTGAATCCTGGAAGTGGACTTTGTATTTGAAACGTTATGCGGTTGTTACTTTCATTTGGAAAGAAAATTCGATACAGAAATTAGTCAACCACTCCCATAACTACAATTGGATGGGAAATTTGTTCATCCCGTTGTATATAACGATACATTGAGACTGGTAGCATTAAGAAACATTACGATGGTGGAAAACGCAGTACTGCAAGGGTGCCAGCATTCGTCGAAATTATGCGTCACCGATTTGAAAGAAATTCAGGGCACTCAGTACAAGAGCTCGTCTAGGATCTCAACGTAAGCAACTACAGCGTTCGTGGCATATTGAAGAAAAAGCTTAAGGTCCAGGTATTAAAGAAAAGAAGAGCTCAATAACTCAAAACATTGCATCGAGCAGAAAGTTAGGAGTCAATCCAGAGTACTAGGACTTTACTGGAAACCTTGAATCTTCGGATGGGATGACCCAATGATTTAATATCAATACCTACTCAGATACCGAAGTCTCATAGCTCTATTCTCGGAGAAGCCATGGGCATTGGCTCTCTACCTGTAACTTGTTTGAGGGAGGGTAGAGAGTCGGCCAAGACATCCCTAAGGATCTAACCACGACCCTGGTTTCGTAAGCAAAACGTGGAGACATACAGAACGGTGAATCAAACAGTGAACAGTCCCTCCTTACAACGAGAACTGTGCACTGGATGACTTAGAGCCTAGTTGACAAGCTCCAAACCCACATCCTAGGGCAGGAGTGAATTTAACTTGGCATATTATGCCGAAGAATACCATAGTAATTGGTGTCCTATCGGTCGAAACAGATTTCCTGGAAGAAATCGGTGTCCTTGGGATTCCAGATAAACAGCTGAGGCAGGCTTTCTAGTTGCACTAATGTCAAACACTCTGTCTGTTTCCCTAACTAACTAATTCAGAATTGAACACAGCATTCCAATCGGTATCTTTTATCAATATTATTATTCTGAACTTTGTGGTTACGTTCAGCCTTCCAGGAACTTGGACCGTGATGATCTTTTGTTCTTTACCCAACTCGTTCATTTAAATCCCAAGAAGGCCGTCAATGGCATTGATTAATCCAATGACATACTTAGGGGCTTCAGCTGTTACCTCAAGAGGATCCAGAACCGACCTCTCCAAGTGAATGGTTTTTAGTTCCGCCAGCTCTGAACACTTGCATACCATGTGTTCAGCCGTTTCTTTATCTGATCCACATAGCCTGCACGTTTCATCTGCTGATTTTCCCATGCGATACAAAAGATATTTGTATCGACAGTGTCCCGTCAGCAGACCCACCATTACTCGAAGCTTAGCTCGTGGCAGCTTTATGAGCTCCCTAGTGTTGGTCCGCAAGAATTCCACAAATTTCTTAGCTTGCGCAAATCTAGGAGTATTTCTCCAGAGCGTTGTTTTGTCCACCGCTTCCCATTGTTTGATCGCTTTCTTATATTGGTCTCTTTTCAGGCCACAGAAAGGTTCAGGTCCATTCAGCCTTGAAGCTTTCTTCGCGAGTTCATCGGCTAGTTCATTTCCTTCAATACCACAATGTCGTAGTATCCATAGTAGAGTCACCTTATTGCCTCTGGCCAGTTGCTTTATGGTATTACGGCATTCCCATGTCAGCCGAGACTCCTGACTGTATGATTCCGGTGATCTCAGAATTGCCTGTCTCCTTTGAGATTCCTTTGAAAACACTCTTGAGTGCAGGTATAGACAGATTGTGTATCGACCTGTGAAATAGTAAGTTCAATACCAAGAGGTTTGGATATCCTCAATTTAGGTCCGCATACCCCAATACCTGTATCCTTTTCTGTTTCGATCCATCAGTGTGCCATATGGATGACTTTTTGTCCAGACGATTTACGAAGTTTATTGCACTAAGACGGTCACCAATGACCGTTTCGAATGGCATTTCAAAATCGTATATGATTGGCATCACGTCTGATGGTTTTGCAAAGAGACTTGGGTCTAGTTGATTCAGTCTCCTCATATATCCAACCGAGTTTCCACGTAGGAGGTTCCCTTCGAGGGATATTTTGATAGCTTCAAGATTCTGAATGATCTGTTGAATAAATAACTAAAAACAAAAAAATCTCGAGGAACTCTTTGAGTAGTAATGATTCTTCATAAACTTTCCATCGAGCCTACACTACACCGAGGTGTCAAATGTGGAAGATTCTCAACTTTTGAATATTTCTCAACAGCACAAGTTATCATATCTTGCTTAGCTATCAAAGACTCGATGGCTACAATGACAACCTCTATGTTTAGTGAATCTGATAGAATATCCGATCTGTGGAGCTTAGACATTCTTAGTATATCTGGTAGCGTTGAACGAAGTTCAGAGAAGAAGTGGATTTCTTTAAAGACGACTAGAATCAATGAAGAAGGAAAATACGAAGCTCATCTACCTCTGCCTAGAAATCTCCATTTAGCGAAACGAAGATTTGAACAAATTCCCTGAGCAGTCGGACCAAAAAATACATGATGCCAAATTTGATCTTCGTTGTAATGAATACATCATAATGAACAACGAAACTACGGGCACTGTAGCGTCACATGTATTAAAATCTCGATTAAAATTATGCGTTGATTGATGGAATCCTCTATCTATTATTGATCTCGCTTTGCTACAGCAACTATCACCGCTCAATTTGAGAAGAAACATTCGCAAAAAATAACTGCCAGATGTGAATGATTTTCAACTTTTGACTACTCTCCAACAGCAAAAGGTACGACATCTTGTGTAGCTATGTTGTTAATCTGATAGTATACCCGATCTGTGAAGCTTAAATGTTCTTGGTTTATCTGATCCTGTTGAAGATCAGTCCACACAAGAAATGGAATTTTCAGTATTTCAACATATTCAAAAGACGGCTAGAATCAATGAAGAAGGCAGATACGAAGTCATTATGCCCTGGATCAAAAGATCATCCACCTCTACCTAAGAATCTCAATTTAGACAAATAAAGAATTGAACTAATTTCTGCCGTCGATCCAAATGATGAATGATGCCAAAGGACCTCGCACATTTACTAAGGAAATGCGGATGAATTTTCCCCATTTTTACATAACATGTTTATACCAACCTCAGGAATAATATATCAGAATTTCACGAAATTCCCACATCCGGTTTGTTCCATACGGCGTTTCAAAATTGCAGCGCCGAAAAAAAGGTTTTTAGATTCTTATGATAATTCTTCAAATTTTCAGAATTTTATCACCATACCTTAGGTTTTGAATAACAAGAGATCACAGATATCCAAACACCTCCCGGTTGATTAAGTTTCGTTATAAATGAAGCTGTATAAGTAACTGAATGTAACTTTGATAGTGACTGCGTTTTTCAAAATATGATACCAAGAAGTAAATCGTTCTGTGTGGAGAGTTTCATCAATGTACAAAAAACGGTTGCGAAATGATTCGGGTTCTAATTCGGATTTCATACAATTTTTCTTCAAAACTTATCTATTGTTAGCATTGCTGACAAGTAATATAGGTTTTCTTTTAGTATAAATATTGGGATAGGTATTGACAGTCGGTGTTTTGATTTACGAATGTACAGGATGGACATAATTCGGTGTCACTAATCTCCTCAATTCCCTAGGGTGATTCACTTATCCTGATAACCCCAATTATCTCTATTTTCATTCTGTAAATGACGTTTTAAACAAGTCAATGTTGTCTTGGGATTCGCGTAAAAATCTGCAAAAAAAAATAAAGATGCCGGGCGTTGCGGCGCTATCAAATTTTTTTTTCCAGAAACATACTTTTTCTATCATGCCATTTGAAAGATGATTTTATTTTCTGAATATTATTTTTTTCCGTTTCTAACCGTCAGCGATCTGCAGCGTGATTTATGTTAATTCTATTCTATTACATAATTTTTTTTTTGTGTTGCCCTATACAACAAACTGGAAACTTCGCGAAAATCTGATCTAGTGCTTCTAAGGTTGATTTAAATTCAATATGTAAAAATTGGAAAAATCCACTAAGTACGCTTTTTCTAGGCAAACATGAAGTATATCATTTCTCTATTTACTTTGGTCAAAATATAAGGGTCCACTTGGGCACATGCGTTTCTTATCTTCATTTTCGAATGGTCCAAATTATAAGAATCAGTTTGGTATACCATATTTTTCAAGGGACTCCTCAGAAAGTAATCCATGGGCGTTAGGTCTGGCGATATTTGATGTTTCCATTGGTTCCTTTCCATTCATTTTCGAATTCTTAATCTGAATATCGCTTCACAATAACACCGTTGTTTAATGGAGACCATTCTTACTGCAGCCACATATTTCGTCTTTTCCAGAAACTAGCCTTCTCGAATTCAAGACGCAAAATCATATCTATGTCTCTGAATAAACGCATACTATCACAACACAAAAAATCAATGGAATAATTTGATTTTCCATGTTGGAAATACACCATTATGAACAACGATACTACGAACACTGTCGTGTCACCCATATTCTGGTTTATATGGGAATATTCACAAGATATGTTCATTAAGCTTTGATTACTGCTCTCATTTTCAAAGAGCAACTAACACTGATCAATTTGAGAAGGAATGTTTGCAAAAAACCTGATTATGTATCAAACGTGAAAAATCATCAACTTCTGAATACTCCTCTCTATTAGACGATTTTTTATCAACAACTTGATTCAGACACTTCAATGTAGTCATGTCCACTTTGACATTCTCGTCACTCATTCTCACTACATCTTCATAATATATGTCCAAATTTCAGGCATATAAGTGACAACAACCTTTGGATAACAAACTCGTTAATAGTAAATTAACTTCTTAAAAAGGCTAACACCCCTTTTAACAGTGATTCAATTTATCTTCGTGACTTGAGTCCACTTGTCCTCTACATGGAAGGCTTAAATCTTCTTCTTAGTAAGGAGGTTTAGTTCCACCACCAACTCACCTGACAAATAGTAAGCAGCCCTATAGGCTGCCAGCATTATCTCCCTCAACTGCGGCAAAGGAACTATCGGGTTCTGAACGCCTAATCCCAAAGGAGGCACCACGGATGGCAACTGCCCCAAAGAAGACATAAACGTATTGTGGGGGCAATCATCTCGCGTAAACTTAGGATGGTCCAGCGACATCTCGCACACTTTACACGGCACCTTGATCTTCATTGTCTCTCTCTATTCGTTATCACAGGTTCTTATCACTCTAGTTGGAAATCACAGCACTTTACTATCACATATATTTGTATTCTTCAGCTTGAAACGGTTTTTCCCATACCAGCTTGCATTGGCGAAAATTTAATTGAAAACCCGACAAGATAAAATAAAGGAACAACTGTAAATTAATCTTTGATTTTTAAAAGAAATATACAACGGGGAAAAGCAAAAAGTTCACATCCTAAAAGAAAAAAAGAACACCTAGCAAGTAGAGTCCTGATGCCAAAGGAGATAAAATTGTCGACAACAATGAAAAATTTGTTGTTATTGTTTCATAAATATATTTATATTCCATTCACAAAACACAGAACTGCACGGATCCTGTACAAACATCACATAATCCAAGAGGGCGAGTGATAGCGACACATTTTCTCAGCAGAGCAGATCCGATGGAGCAGAGTGGCGACCAGCATCACTTAATCCACATACTTGAACTGAAACGTGAGGCCATCGAATACCATCATCTGTAAGCGAAAGGCTCAACTCTGCGAGCGCTGAAATGATTCAAACAAACGCGTATAACTGTAACTTAACCTCCTAAGAAGTTGAGGAGATGCTCCTGACAATGGGACCCGTTCAGTCCCTACGCGAAACGGCAGAAAAGGCACCCACAACTGTCATGTCGACAACGAGCTCTCGGAACAATTCGAAAGAACATAAATGCGCGCAGTGATGGCGCGAACAACCTTCCACGCCGACTGAATCTCGACTAAACTCGAGCATAACCTACGCGAAAATACACGGTCAGTTCCCGACCAATGGGAGGGGGCCGTCGACGTTGCGTCACACTTACGTCATACGGCAGATACTCGTGTGCAACCAGGTTTTGAATAGGGAAAACTTGAAACTCGGCCTTGACATATAGCAAAACAAGTACTTTTGCGTGTGTTTCATCACCCGAGATACAGAATCCGTAATTTCTGTCCGGTGTCCAGGCTTGCGAAGGTCGCTCGACACATGCCACTGTCGTACCCGATCTCTGGTCCATCGAGTCGGATCAATTTTGGGCGCACATCGGACGCAAAGTTATTTTTGCGAGTGAATGGATGGACGCATAGCTTATTTTCAATATACTTTTAGGTTTCGTGTTATTAAGTGATAGTTTATCTGCCAGTTACATCTGCTTATTCATTGGATACCGAAGTTTATCTCATTTTTATCCTACAATCCCATCCTACTTACATTATAAATACGAAAGTTTGTGAGGATATTTGTTATTCTTTCACGTGAAAACTACTGCACGGATTCAGATGAAAATTCCTAGTAATAAAGCTCATCAATCGAAATAACACATATTCTACAAATTATGAAGATTTTGTGTAATTTGACCATAATATAAAGATTGCAAACACTAAAGAACTGTATTGATAAACTCCAAGAATACATAAACAACATCACTTCATGGTTCGCTAAATGGAGACTGAAAGCTAATCCAAGAAAATCTCAACCAATTATATTCAACCACAACATCACAGTTCAATCCCCAACTATACTGATAAACAACATAAGAGTCAAACCAACACCATCAATAAATTATCTATTTGAATGAATAGACAACAAAGCTAGCCTGAAACTCCATGCTAAAAATGTAAAGAAAAAAATTGTTAGCAGAGCCAAACACTTTAGATGTCCGACATATAAGGACCAAGGAATCAACATGAAAACAGCAGCAATTATTTACAAATCCATATGCAGACCAATACTTGAATATGGACATCCATTGTACGCAAATTGCAGAGAATCAGTAATGAAGATCTTGGAGGTAGCTGAAACAACATACCTCAGAACAATAACAAAATTAAGGCACCCAAATAACCCACTATATAACCTTCCCAATCCTTTGCTATACCAGATAACAAAGATAGAACCCATCGGAGAGCGTATCAAAAAATTAAACAAGAACTTTATGGAGAGGCTAGAAAAATTAGAAGACATAAGTGAGCTGATGCACAACGATCCAATGGTACACCCGAGCAGAAAATTCCCAACTTGCACTTTACTACAAAAACTTAAAAACTGTTGAATTCTAATATTGTTCTTTTTTTTTCCTAATAATTCCTAAAATAATTTAAATACTATGTAGGCTGAAGGACTTAGGTCTATGGCCATTTGATAATGTCAATAAAGTACTGTTATCTATCTATCTATAAAGATTGCTGCTCTGAGACCTATTTTGGCGTAAGTTGCCTAAAGTTATAAGATGATGATGACACATGGCTTTGTTTGCTTCGAAAAATTCTAAATAAATTCCCGACAGCGTACATCTATCTTTCGTATTAAAGTCATTATATCCAAAATAGTTAGCCAAAGATACAATTAAATTAGATACTCTTTCCAAAAAGATAAATATATTGATAGATATTTTCACGTAAAATTTTTCTCGGATATCGTTTTCGAATTATTTTCATGTAATACCCTATATTTTATTTCTCCATCAAATTGCAAACTGATTGAAATAATATATAACACGTGACATCTCAAGATAAAACTTCGAACAATTTTTTTGATGGAAATATGTTGTTAAGTATTGTTAGCAGGGTTCAAAAATATGATATTTATATACATATCAAAATGTGGGATATATATTGATATATCCGATATTTATCAACTTTCTGATATTTATTTTTATAAACAATTTTTCAAGTTTTTTCTTGAAAAAAATAAATGAATCAAACGTATTTAGAAGCTCATTTACCAAAATTATGGAAAAATCTAAACAAGATTCTCAAAAACAGAAAAAACAAAAATAAAAAAGTTAGTTAGTTGATATAGTTATTGAAGGTTCGTCATCCGAATCATTAGGAATTTCCTATGCATATGTGGTGGCCTCATCCCATATCTATCTCAAATTGCTACTACTGCAAGCTATATTTTGACCAAAGTAATTCATAATGAAATGGGGAAATGATATAACTTATGTATGGATCATAATGCCTAGATGACCTAGACATGATTTTGTTTCCTAAAATGACGGAGGCTTTGTAACAAGCTATTTCTCTATTATTATATTCATTGAATATTATATCTTATTATCTTATAAGAATGAACATTGTTTTAAATAAAAAACGAAACATTTCGAATCATATGTTCTATATACCGGTCATTATGATCCAAACATAAGTTATATCATTCCTCTATCTCATTATAAGTTACTTTGGTCAAAATATAAGGGTCTATGTCTCTGGAGAAAACATTTTTGAAAGCGCCGCGACGCCTAGCGTCTTTATTTATTTTCATGCGCATCTCAAGTCAACATTGATCTGTTCGAAACGCCATTCACAGAATGAAAAAATATTCAGAGGTTTTCGAGAACATTGGGGTTACCAAGATAAGTGAATCACCCTGTACAAACGGTCTCTTGAATCGCGATTGATTATGAAATTTTTAAGCACAGTCACAAACTTCAGTAAATTTATGAATGTCCTTGATATATCAGTGCTTATAAATATCGATATATATCATGATATACATTTATCGGCGATATATATAGGTGTTAGAATTATTATTGTTATTGTTCTTTCTTATTTCTTGTAGTGGAAATAAAATGAATCTAAGTATGAAATTCGAATTGTAATTATGAAATTTATTTTTAAATACCAATTTAATAGTGAAATAGAATATTGAGTTATAAATAGAAAATGATAAGTAAACATTTTTGTTGTGGGGAATGAAATTTTTAAATCAAACATTTATATATGTATGTACCTATAAAATAACATTTTTGATTCAACGAAATAAACTCATGCACCGTTCATTAACAGATATATTCGGCCTGTTCTTCTTATGATGAAGAAGCCCTGAGTTCATCGACCGCCATGTTCTGCTAGACATCCATTTATTGGCATTCCGAATTCATGTTGCGTTACTTTATGGACTTTGTGAAGAATGGAACATTTCATCTGAAGAAGTGTCACTAATTCTTGTCAAAGCAGAGGGACTCAGGCTTCAATTGCCTCACCTAGCACGTTTTTGAGAAACCGTATGAAACAATCTGAATAGTATAACCACACAGAAAAAGAGAACTTAGAGAACGCATTATTTGAAAAATCTGTTTCATTAATTTCAGATAAATGTATATGGCGTATTAACCACATCCTGAAACAAAGCCTTCGTGTTTCGATTTTATTCAAAAATATAACAAAATGTTGATATTTTATCCATTTCGAAAATATGCCATAACCTTTTAATTTTCGAAAATATCTGAAGAAGATTAAAACTTCCAACTCTTTCATAGGTTCTAAGACACTTTTTGAATTTTTTTCATCTACAATTTTCTTTATATGATATTTATAATATCAAAAATAAAGCGTTCGTATCTAGAATAAAAGGGGTTTTTCCACCCTTACTACAGGAAAATTGAATATAGTAACTCATTTCCAGTGAAAAAGTGACTCTGGATAGTTCTCATCGTTTTAAGATATTTTCGTTAATGAAAGAATTACGGCACATTTTCGAAATCTATAATATGTCGAAATTGAAAAAAATGAAGATATCTTGAATCGGATTCCAGTAATGCCGTTTTCGAGAAAATCGAGCCCAGGACTTCTTTCAAAATTTTTACCCATCTGATCCAGAATTACCAGAAAAAGCCAAAATCCAGCAATTTGGGATACCCTGTACAGTGAGTCCCAAATTCTCTGTGCTCTAAAAGTCATTATGCCACCGTTGGAGATTTGAAATTTTTAATTTGAAATTTATGGCCCACTTTTTCAATTATTAAAATTTGGAAATTACGGGGTGATTTGAAATAGTTGCGTTTTCGGGTATTCTGTGTGTGATAATCCCCTTTCATACTTTCAAGATAAAAACTGTCTTTGATAGATATTTTTACATAGAATTCATTGTCGTACACAAACAGTTTTTTGGGATATCGTTTTCAAGTTATACCTCAAACTTATAGTTTCTTGAATGTGACACATTATATTTCATTTAACCATTAAATTTCATTTTTCGTATTGAAATAAATAACGATTATAACACTTGGTATCTAGAAATAATTTTCATAGTTGAAATTCGAATTTCATTCTTAAATTCAGCCCATTTCAACTACAAGAAATAAGGCATCCATATTTTTTCCAATATCATGGGATTTAGATTTGTAGTTATACTTGGATTCTGTAACATATCAAACTCAAGGGTTTCTTTCGTATAAAATTTGGAACTATTTTAGTCTTTCATATAAGGGAGAGCCTTAAACTGATCTGAAGTCTATTATTAATTATAGATATAGTTATCATGGAGTTCAAATTCAATTACGCAAAACTGTATCTGGAATCCTCTTACAGGATTGCATCTTTATTCTGTCATTTTTTGAGTATTTCTGGTTTCAAATTTCGTATATTATAGGAATAGGTCGTCTCTGAAAATAACTCCGAAGCATCCGTTGCTACCCATGAGAAGTTGGTCAGATTGCAACCATCGCATCGACCTAGAATATATCAATACAAACAAGAAAACGTCCTTACGTTCAACTCACTCGGGAACGCATAAAGATATTTCAAATTCCGACCTTGTTATGTAAATATGAACAAGAAATCCTCTGAAGCATTATAAAATCAAATTAACAATTCCAAGGAGAGGACTCGAACAATAAATCGATTCGGAACGAAGCCACATGTCGAAATTTCAATGTCGACATGTCCCGAACTGTTCGCATACAGGGCGAGTCAATTGTGCCCGATCGGTTGATAGCTCTTAGAAATGTTGTTCTAGCAGAACGATTCGAATTTTGTCGGAATCGACAGTACTCAGCGCGTAAGCTTGAATTATTTTCGACTCTACAGGCTGGTTCGAAAGTGATGAAACACGGGAAGAACAAAAAAATATTTAATTAGAAAAAAATATGTATGAAAAAATCAATTATAATTTTCTTGTCATGAAAGTGGACATCAATAGAGGTATAATGCAGAACGCAAAAATACGAGATGTATTAATTCATAACATGAAAATGGCATAAGTTACATGCTGACATGATCGCGAAATCACAAAACACGAAATCAACATAAAATAAAAACGTTTTAATAACTATACAAATTGCTGCATTTTTTCAGAAGAGAAAAGAAAAAAAATGATATGAACGGAAATAATTTGTCCCAGATCGGGCCTTGTTGCCAGACGTCAACTTCAGCTATCATGAATTTCAAACTGACTAACGTCATTTCATAAAAGTGACCCCCCATCAGTTACTTATATAACAAATGAGTTGAATGAATGTTTATTCATGGAAAGAAAAAAGAGAAGAAGTTGAATAATTCTAATGAATGAACATTTGAAACTATTTCATGAAAAAATTCTTACCTCATTTTGATGAGGATTAGAAAAATTAAAACGATATCGATGAGTATGTACTAGTTTCATTAAAGAATGGAAACATCGAATTTCAGAAGTGCAGAAATTGTTTTAACACCTTGTATTCACGTAGCAGAGAGCGTGTTGACCTGTATTCGACGATTAATTATTTAAGTCTCCTGATAAACTTTTCCAGTAGATGGTCAGTAATTAGAAATATACCGTCTCCTGAAGTTATAAACATTATTCTTATTTACCCAACTTGCGAACTACAGGATGAGAAATTCTGGAAGAATTGAATTAGTCCATCAACTTGAAACAAACTTTGAACGAAAATTGGTTCGAGAATCTTCGTGACACTTGTAATTGTTTAATTGTTGCTTGGGGACCTTCAGGGCCAAAAATAAATTTTGAAACAAATACTAAGTTCTCTAGGAATCCGACAATATCAATTACCTATACCAATATATCGCAGTTATTTTGAACAAATTCCCAATATTGGTATGTTCTAATTTGTTCTGTATGAAATTTTCCAACCACCTTTCTGTGCAATTAGCATTTATGCAATTTAGTGCTTAGTTTACACTCAGATACTTTTCAGATTTCGAAAAAATGTAGTGTCAATATTTAGTAATCACTAATTTATTCTAATTTGTTGTGGTGACATGATATCAATATCTTCTGTGTGCAGTTGACACCATCAAAACTTTTTGGTTTCCAAATAATTTCAATGTTGATATTTTGGTATGTATGTATATATATTCTGGGCTTAACAATATGCAATCTACAATACATATCATCAAGAAACAGCTTGATGCCGTATACCCAGTTCTCTTCATCAAGCCTTTCAATCCTTTTTATTTCTCCGAACTGTCCTGCTACTTCATTTTCAATCTCCAATCCAACTTTACCGGTGTGAACTTGGCAGACCGTTTCCAGCGGCCTCCAGCGGCCAGTTTGGCGAAAGCATCCGAACGGCGGGATCAGTGGCGTGCAGGTCGATCGAAAATAATTAGGTAACTGAAATCTGTTAAAATTCGATATCTCGGAGAATATATGTTGGAGCATATTGGTATTTCGTGTGCTAGATTATGTTTCCAATATCGATATTACCAGAAGGCGATCGACTTCCCGTGGGAGCACGGGCTAGTTTATACAACCTTTAACTTTAAAAAATTCATATCTCGGAAACTATTCTTCGGAACACATACAGATTTTGCATGTGGGTTGATCATATCGATACTAATCACCACTGAAAAAATGATCGACTTCCCGTGGGACGGAGGGGTTGTTTTTTCAACCCTTAACATTAAAAAATTCATATCTCGGAAACTATTCTTCGGAACACATACAGATTTTGCATGTGGGTTAATCATATCGATACTAATCACCACTGAAAAAATGATCGACTTCCCGTGGGACGGAGGGGTTGTTTTTTCAACCCTTAACATTAAAAAATTCATATCTCGAAAACTATTCTTCGGAACATATACAGATTTTGCATGTGGGTTAATCATATCGATACTAATCACCACTGAAAAAATGATCGACTTCCCGTGGGACGGAGGGGTTGTTTTTTCAACCCTTAACATTAAAAAAATTCATATCTCTGAAACTATTCTTCGGAACACATACAGATTTTGCATGTGGGTTAATCATATCGATACTAATCACCACTGAAAAAAATGATCGACTTCCCGTGGGACGGAGGGGTTGTTTTTTCAACCCTTAACTTTGAAAAATTCATATCTCGGAAACTATTATTCGGAACACATACAGATTTTGCATGTGGGTTAATCATATCGATACTAATCACCACTGAAAAAAATGATCGACTTCCTGTGGGACGGAGGGGTTGTTTTTTCAACCCTCAACATTAAAAAATTCATATCTCGGAAACTATTCTTCGGAACACATACAGACTTTGCATGTGGGTTGATCATATCGATACTAATCACCACTGAAAAAATGATCGACTTCCCGTGGGACGGAGGGGTTGTTTTTTCAATCCTTAACTTTGAAAAATTCATATCTCGGAAACTATTCTTCGGAACACATACAGATTTTGCATGTGGGTTAATCATATCGATACTTATCACCACTGACAAAATGATCGACTTCCTGTGGGACGGAGGGGTTGTTTTTTCAACCCTTAACATTAAAAAATTCATATCTCGAAAACAATTCTTGGGAACACATACAGATTTTGCATGTGGGTTAATCATATCGATACTAATCACCACTGAAAAAATGATCGACTTCCCGTGCGACGAAGAGGTTGTTTTTTCAACCCTTAACTTTGAAAAATTCATATCTCGGAAACTATTCTTCGGAACACATACAGATTTTGCATGTGGGTTAATCATATCGATACTAATCACCACTGAAAGAATGATCGACTTCCCGTGGGACGGAGGGGTTGTTTTTCCAACCCTTAACATTAAAAAACTCATATCTCGAAAACAATTCTTCGGAACACATACAGATTTTGCATGTGGGTTAATCATATCGATACTAATCACCACTGAAAAAATGATCGACTTCCCGTGGGACGGAGGGGTTGTTTTTTCAATCCTTAACTTTGAAAAATTCATATCTCGGAAACTATTCTTCGGAACACATACAGATTTTGCATGTGGGTTAATCATATCGATACTTATCACCACTGACAAAATGATCGACTTCCTGTGGGACGGAGGGGTTGTTTTTTCAACCCTTAACATTAAAAAATTCATATCTCGAAAACAATTCTTGGGAACACATACAGATTTTGCATGTGGGTTAATCATATCGATACTAATCACCACTGAAAAAATGATCGACTTCCCGTGCGACGAAGAGGTTGTTTTTTCAACCCTTAACTTTGAAAAATTCATATCTCGGAAACTATTCTTCGGAACACATACAGATTTTGCATGTGGGTTAATCATATCGATACTAATCACCACTGGAAGAATGATCGACTTCCCGTGGGACGGAAGGGTTGTTTTTCCAACCCTTAACATTAAAAAACTCATATCTCGAAAACAATTCTTCGGAACACATACAGATTTTGCATGTGGGTTAATCATATCGATACTAATCACCACTGAAAAAATGATCGACTTCCCGTGGGACGGAGGGGTTGTTTTTTCAACCCTTAACATTAAAAAATTCATATCTCGAGAACAATTCTTCGGAACACATACAGATTCTGCATGTGGGTTAATCATATCGATACTAATCACCACTGAAAAAATGATCGACTTCCCATGGGACGGAGGGGTTGTTTTTTTAACCCTTAACTTTGAAAAATTCATATCTCGGAAACTATTCTTCGGAACACATACAGATTTTGCATGTGGGTTAATCATATCGATACTAATCATCACTGAAAAAATGATCGACTTCCCGTGGGACGAAGGGGTTGTTTTTTCAACCATTAACATTAAAAAATTCATATCTCGGAAACTATTCTTCGGAACACATACAGATTTTGCATGTGGGTTGATCATATCGATACTAATCACCACTGAAAAAATGATCGACTTCCCGTGGGACGGAGGGGTTGTTTTTTCAACCCTTAACTTTGAAAAATTCATATCTCGGAAACTATTCTTCGGAACACATACAGATTTTGCATGTGGGTTAATCATATCGAAACTAATCACCACTGAAAAAATGATCGACTTCAGGTGGGACGGAGGGGTTGTTTTTTCAACCCTTAACTTTGAAAAATTCATATCTCGGAAACTATTCTTCGGAACACATACAGATTTTGCATGTGGGTTAATCATATCGATACTAATCACCACTGGAAGAATGATCGACTTCCCGTGGGACGGAGGGGTTGTTTTTTCAACCCTTAACTTTAAAAAACTCATATCTCGAAAACAATTCTTCGGAACACATACAGATTTTGCATGTGGGTTAATCATATCGATACTAATCACCACTGACTTGCCGTGGGACTATGGATGTCCTTTATGGCATTCGGATGTGTGAAGTTTTAAGACTTCTTTGTAGTTTATATAAAAATATAAAAACAGATACTTCAGAGCTATATTTTCCATAAAATTATATTCCAAGTATGAAATCCAAAAGAGCAAAACTTTCCCTAAACGATTAATGCCCACGGGAAGTCGATCATTTTTTCAGTGGTGATTAGTATCGATATGATCAACCCACATGCAAAATCTGTATGTGTTCCGAAGAATAGTTTCCGAGATATGAATTTTTCAATGTTAAGGGTTGAAAAAACAACCCCTCCGTACCACGGGAAGTCGATCATTTTTTCAGTGGTGATTGGTATCGATATGATTAACCCACATGCAAAATCTGTATGTGTTCCGAAGAATAGTTTCCGAGATATGAATTTTTCAAAGTTAAGGGTTGAAAAAACAACCCCTCCGAAGTCGATCATTTTTTCAGTGGTGATTAGTATCGATATGATTAACCCACATGCAAAATCTGTATGTGTTCCGAAGAATAGTTTCCGAGATATGAATTTTTTAATGTTAAGGGTTGAAAAAACAACCCCCCCGTACCACGGGAAGTCGATCATTTTTTCAGTGGTGATTAGTATCGATATGATTAACCCACATGCAAAATCTGTATGTGTTCCGAAGAATAGTTTCCGAGATATGAATTTTTTAATGTTAAAGGTTGCAAAAACAACCCCTCCGTCCCACAAGAAGTCGATCATTTTTTCAGTGGTGATTAGTATCGATATGATCAACCCACATGCAAAATCTGTATGTGTTCCGAAGAATAGTTTCCGAGATATGAATTTTTTAATGTTAAGGGTTGAAAAAACAACCCCTCCGTCCCACGGGAAGTCGATCATTTTTTCAGTGGTGATTAGTATCGATATGATTAACCCACATGCAAAATCTGTATGTGTTCCGAAGAATAGTTCCCGAGATATGAATTTTTTAATGTTAAGGGTTGAAAAAACAACCCCTCCGTCCCACGGGAAGTCGATCATTTTTTCAGTGGTGATTAGTATCGATATGATTAACCCACATGCAAAATCTGTATGTGTTCCGAAGAATAGTTTCCGAGATATGAATTTTTTAATGTTAAGGGTTGAAAAAACAACCCCTCCGTCCCACGGGAAGTCGATAATTTTTTCAGTGGTGATTAGTATCGATATGATTAACCCACATGCAAAATCTGTATGTGTTCCGAAGAATAGTTCCCGAGATATGAATTTTTTAATGTTAAGGGTTGAAAAAACAACCCCTCCGTCCCACGGGAAGTCGATCATTTTTTCAGTGGTGATTAGTATCGATATGATTAACCCACATGCAAAATCTGTATGTGTTCCGAAGAATAGTTTCCGAGATATGAATTTTTTAATGTTAAGGGTTGAAAAAACAACCCCTCCGTCCCACGGGAAGTCGATCATTTTTTCAGTGGTGATTAGTATCGATATGATTAACCCACATGCAAAATCTGTATGTGTTCCGAAGAATTGTTTTCGAGATATGAATTTTCTAATGTTAAGGGTTGAAAAAACAACCCCCCGTCCCACGGGAAGTCGATCATTTTTTCAGTGGTGATTAGTATCGATATGATTAACCCACATGCAAAATCTGTATGTGTTCCGAAGAATAGTTTCCGAGATATGAATTTTCTAATGTTAAGGGTTGAAAAAACAACCCCCCCGTCCCACGGGAAGTCGATCATTTTTTCAGTGGTGATTAGTATCGATATGATTAACCCACATGCAAAATCTGTATGTGTTCCGAAGAATAGTTTCCGAGATATGAATTTTTTAATGTTAAGGGTTGAAAAAACAACCCCTCCGTCCCACGGGAAGTCGATCATTTTTTCAGTGGTGATTAGTATCGATATGATTAACCCACATGCAAAATCTGTATGTGTTCCGAAGAATTGTTTTCGAGATATGAATTTTTTAATGTTAAGGGTTGAAAAAACAACCCCTCCGTCCCACGGGAAGTCGATCATTTTTTCAGTGGTGATAAGTATCGATATGATTAACCCACATGCAAAATCTGTATGTGTTCCGAAGAATAGTTCCCGAGATATGAATTTTTTAATGTTAAGGGTTGAAAAAACAACCCCTCCGTCCCACGGGAAGTCGATCATTTTTTCAGTGGTGATTAGTATCGATATGATTAACCCACATGCAAAATCTGTATGTGTTCCGAAGAATAGTTTCCGAGATATGAATTTTTTAATGTTAAGGGTTGAAAAAACAACCCCTCCGTCCCACGGGAAGTCGATCATTTTTTCAGTGGTGATTAGTATCGATATGATTAACCCACATGCAAAATCTGTATGTGTTCCGAAGAATAGTTTCCGAGATATGAATTTTTTAATGTTAAGGGTTGAAAAAACAACCCCTCCGTCCCACGGGAAGTCGATCATTTTTTCAGTGGTGATTAGTATCGATATGATTAACCCACATGCAAAATCTGTATGTGTTCCGAAGAATTGTTTTCGAGATATGAATTTTTTAATGTTAAGGGTTGAAAAAACAACCCCCCCGTCCCACGGGAAGTCGATCATTTTTTCAGTGGTGATTAGTATCAATATGATTAACCCACATGCAAAATCTGTATGTGTTCCGAAGAATAGTTTCCGAGATATGAATTTTTTAATGTTAAGGGTTGAAAAAACAACCCCTCCGTCCCACGGGAAGTTGATCATTTTTTCAGTGGTGATTAGTATCGATATGATTAACCCACATGCAAAATCTGTATGTGTTCCGAAGAATAGTTTCCGAGATATGAATTTTTTAATGTTAAGGGTTGAAAAAACAACCCCTCCGTCCCACGGGAAGTCGATCATTTTTTCAGTGGTGATTAGTATCGATATGATTAACCCACATGCAAAATCTGTATGTGTTCCGAAGAATAGTTCCCGAGATATGAATTTTTTAATGTTAAGGGTTGAAAAAACAACCCCTCCGTCCCACGGGAAGTCGATCATTTTTTCAGTGGTGATTAGTATCGATATGATTAACCCACATGCAAAATCTGTATGTGTTCCGAAGAATAGTTTCCGAGATATGAATTTTTTAATGTTAAGGGTTGAAAAAACAACCCCTCCGTCCCACGGGAAGTCGATCATTTTTTCAGTGGTGATTAGTATCGATATGATTAACCCACATGCAAAATCTGTATGTGTTCCGAAGAATTGTTTTCGAGATATGAATTTTTTAATGTTAAGGGTTGAAAAAACAACCCCCCGTCCCACGGGAAGTCGATCATTTTTTCAGTGGTGATTAGTATCAATATGATTAACCCACATGCAAAATCTGTATGTGTTCCGAAGAATAGTTTCCGAGATATGAATTTTTTAATGTTAAGGGTTGAAAAAACAACCCCTCCGTCCCACGGGAAGTTGATCATTTTTTCAGTGGTGATTAGTATCGATATGATTAACCCACATGCAAAATCTGTATGTGTTCCGAAGAATTGTTTTCGAGATATGAATTTTTTAATGTTAAGGGTTGAAAAAACAACCCTCCGTCCCACGGGAAGTCGATCATTTTTTCAGTGGTGATTAGTATCGATATGATTAACCCACATGCAAAATCTGTATGTGCTCCGAAGAATAGTTCCCGAGATATGAATTTTTTAATGTAAAGGGTTGAAAAAACAACCCCTCCGTCCCACGGGAAGTCGATCATTTTTTCAGTGGTGATTAGTATCGATATGATTAACCCACATGCAAAATCTGTATGTGTTCCGAAGAATAGTTCCCGAGATATGAATTTTTTAATGTTAAGGGTTGAAAAAACAACCCCTCCGTCCCACGGGAAGTCGATCATTTTTTCAGTGGTGATTAGTATCGATATGATAAACCCACATGCAAAATCTGTATGTGTTCCGAAGAATAGTTTCCGGGATATGAATTTTTTAATGTTAAGGGTTGAAAAAACAACCCCTCCGTCCCACGGGAAGTCGATCATTTTTTTCAGTGGTGATTAGTATCGATATGATTAACCCACATGCAAAATCTGTATGTGTTCCGAAGAATTGTTTTCGAGATATGAATTTTTTAATGTTAAGGGTTGAAAAAAAACCCCTCCGTCCCACGGGAAGTCGATCATTATTTTCAGTGGTGATTAGTATCGATATGATTAACCCACATGCAAAATCTGTATGTGTTCCGAAGAATAGTTTCCGAGATATGAATTTTTTTAATGTTAAGGGTTGAAAAAACAACCCCTCCGTCCCACGGGAAGTCGATCATTTTTTCAGTGGTGATTAGTATCGATATGATTAACCCACATGCAAAATCTGTATATGTTCCGAAGAATTGTTTTCGAGATATGAATTTTTTAATGTTAAGGGTTGAAAAAACAACCCCTCCGTCCCACGGGAAGTCGATCATTTTTTCAGTGGTGATTAGTATCGATATGATTAACCCACATGCAAAATCTGTATGTGTTCCGAAGAATAGTTTCCGAGATATGAATTTTTTTAATGTTGAGGGTTGAAAAAACAACCCCTCCGTCCACGGGAAGTCGATCATTTTTTCAGTGCTGATTAGTATCGATATGATCAACCCACATGCAAAATCTGTATGTGTTCCGAAGAATAGTTTCCGAGATATGAATTTTTTAATGTTAAGGGTTGAAAAAACAACCCCTCCGTCCCACGGGAAGTCGATCATTTTTTTCAGTGGTGATTAGTATCGATATGATTAACCCACATGCAAAATCTGTATGTGTTCCGAAGAATAGTTTCCGAGATATGAATTTTTTTAATGTTAAGGGTTGAAAAAACAACCCCTCCGTCCCACGGGAAGTCGATCATTTTTTCAGTGGTGATTAGTATCGATATGATTAACCCACATGCAAAATCTGTATATGTTCCGAAGAATTGTTTTCGAGATATGAATTTTTTAATGTTAAGGGTTGAAAAAACAACCCCTCCGTCCCACGGGAAGTCGATCATTTTTTCAGTGGTGATTAGTATCGATATGATTAACCCACATGCAAAATCTGTATGTGTTCCGAAGAATAGTTTCCGAGATATGAATTTTTTTAATGTTAAGGGTTGAAAAAACAACCCCTCCGTCCACGGGAAGTCGATCATTTTTTCAGTGCTGATTAGTATCGATATGATCAACCCACATGCAAAATCTGTATGTGTTCCGAAGAATAGTTTCCGAGATATGAATTTTTCAAAGTTAAAGGTTGTATAAACTAGCCCGTGCTTCCACGGGAAGTCGATCGCCTTCTGGTAATATCGATATTGGAAATATAATCTAGCACCCGAAATACCAATATGCTCCAACATATATTCTCCGAGATATCGAATTTTAACAGATTTCAGTTAATAATTTTCGATCGACCTGCACGCCACTGATCCCGCCGTTTGGGAGCTTTCGCCAAACTGGCCGCTGGAAACGGTCTGCCAAGTTCACACCGGTTCCAACTTTTACGTTACAAACAACTCCAGCAAAAATGATCTCCTGGTGCTCAATAGTCCCTGTACATTTCAAGTAATCATTCTCATTTTTAGTTCGTTCACTCACGTCGTTGAATAGTACCAGTCCTATTCCGAGGCTTGTTGAATGAGAAATTCAGCAACATTGTGAACTTTTTTGGTGTTGGGTTGCTGGCCCAACGACCAAACCTCTATCCTTGGAGGAGCTAGAAATTTTGTCGATTGATTTCGAAAGTTGTCAAAATGACAATGATATTTTAGTACCGAATATTTTCCAATTTTTTCTGTTCAGCATATTTTGAGTTTAAGAATGATTCACTATTGGTTTTGACGGAACATTGAGTATGCAAAAACTATTGAATTGATTGAATTTATTACTCTACGAAAAGTAGAGCTGTAATGAGCTCATTAGAGCATTGTTGTCAGTCATAATGTTCATTTTGTGGTTGTCAATACTGACTACCGATTGTCAATTTTCAAATCAAATCAATTCAAATTCCGTTATCTGTCAAATTTCAGAAGTCATGAGTGAATTTTTATTAGAATTATTATTATTAGGTTTTTTTTTGTTTCAACATTTATTGTATTATTTTAGCTCTCTTATTCAATAGAATATATAATATAATACTCGTGGCAGAGGGCAATTTCAACACTCATGCTTTCGAAAACTCATGTTCCGAATTCGTGTTGGAATAGCCTATTCTGCAACTTGTTCTGGAATAAACTATTATGGCATTGAAAAAAATGATTTTTTTTTCAGTTGAAATGTTTTCCATTTCCTCTGTAATTTTTGGGCTATTCAGGATTTTCTTCGTCTCACAGTGTGAACCTATGAATTGAAAATGATATTCATTTCGATAATTACTATTCTCAATGAATCTGTGATATTTTGAAATTTCAATATATTGATAGGTACACTCAAATTGTTACAGGTAATTTCGAAAGAGTATATAATTATAAACATAAAGATATAATGGGAGCAGCATTCAATTTAACATAGTAAATTATCTCAAATACTGTATATTTTAGAAAAAAATGTTGCAAATAGAAATGGTAAGGTGTGAAGTAAGAATATTTTGGGTATATGTTGTTTAAACCTTTCAGAATGAAAAGATATATTCTTTGTGCAGATTCTCATTCTGCATGAGACAGTAGATCCTTGGTTTGAGAGATTCGCAATCAGATTTCAAATATTGAACTGAATTTTTTTCAAACGGTTAAGAAGAATTGAAAATAATTTCAATAATAATCATGTTATCATTAATTCCATATCATCTTGCGAAAAAACCTGTATTTCATCCGTTATGCAAGGTCAAACAAAACCTTTTTTTATACCCTTCATTTCTAAACACCCCATAGTGAATTTGAGGCGTAAAATTTTATATTATTCAGTTTTAATTTGAAGTGTGACCATTTCTTGATCAAATGTTTTTGATTTACGTCGGTATCTGCTTCAAAAGGAAGATACACATTTTCGAAGAAAGTGTTGCATTTTTTCATTTTTTATAACAATTTAAAACATAACAATACGTTATCGACTAGAAAACATAAACAAACATCTGGAAATTAATAGCGTGTATTTCCACCTCGCTTTCTCATCACTTCTACCAAACGCCGTGGCATACTTTAAATGCATTTACGAATTGCTTTTGGGGGAAGCAACAATTTCTGTTAATGCAGAACAATGCTAGGCCTCACGTTACACGGGTTGTGATAGAATACTCAGAAGAAGCGAATATTCAACGATTGGTGTGGCCAGCCAGAAGTCTGGATTTAAATCCAATTGAACATGTATGGGATATGCTAGGTAGAATGTTCGAAATCGGCAGTCCAACACCTTGCCCGATTTACGAACAGCCCTTCTTGAAGAACGGGAAAATATTCCCTAGAAGCAATTCGGAAATGCATTGAAAGTATGCCACGTCGTATGGTAGAAGTGATGAGAAAGCGCGGTGGAAATACACGCTAATAATTTTCAGATGTTTGTTTATGTTTCCTAGTCGATAAGGTATTGTAATGTTTTAAATTGTTATCAAAATTGAAAAAATGCAACACTTTCTTTGAAAATGTGTATCTTTTTTTTTAAAGCAGATACTGGAGTAAATCAAAAAACATTTTGTTAAGAAAGGGCAACACTTTAAATTAAAACTGAATGATATCAAATTTTCCGCCTCAAATTCACCACAGGGTGTTTAGAAATGAAGGGTATAAAACAAGGTTTTGTTTCACCCTGTATAACGGATGAACTACAGGTATTTTCGCAAAGTAAATTTCAGGTTAATATGAGAAGACCCAATACTATACCTGATGAAAATTTCAACAAAATCGGAGAACCACGAAAAAAGATACAGGGTGTTGAATTTGACAAAAATTTTGCCTGTCCGGAATTTATTGACGGGCAGTGTACAAATTCCTTGAAAAAACCCGAGCAAATAGACACAATCAAATAAACAATTCCCTCCTGAAAGCTTCCACTGGCAGAGCATGTGGGCAGAGATAATCATAGAGATCTAAACGATTCGTATTCAAATGAGGAGAATTGCAGAAAGGTTTGGAGTTTCCCATACAAGTGTGTCCAGAATGTTGCAGCGATTCAGGGAGACAGGTATGAATGTCCGAAGACCAGGACAGGGTAGACCACGGGTAACAACTGCCATTCAAGAACGTTACTTGAGAGTTTCTTCGTTGAGACAACGGTTTGCAACCGCTCGCCTCCTTCAAAATCAGCTAGGGCAAACTCATGGGGTGCAAATTAGCAGTCAGACAATAAGAAATCGCCTCACAGAATATGATTTGAGGCCTCGTGTCGCGGCAAAGGGCCCAGCCCATCGAGGTGGAAATACACGCTATTAATTTTCAGATGTTTGTGTATGTTTGCTAGTCGATAAGGTATTGTAACGTTTTAAATTGTTATAAAAATTGAAAAAATGCAACACTTTCTTTGAAAATTTGTATCTTTTTATTTTAAGCAGATACTGACGTAAATCAAAAAACATTTTGTTAAGAAACGGTCACACTTCAAAATAAATTTGAATGATATCACATTCAGCCTCAAATTCACCACGGGGTGTTTATAAATGAAGGGTATAAAAAGAGGTTTTGTTTCATCCTGTATAACGGATGAACTACAGGTATTTTCGCAAAGTAAATTTCAGGTTGAAATAACAAGACCCAATAGTATACTTGGTGAAAATTTCAATAAAATCGGAGAACCACGAAAAAAGATACAGGGTGTTGAATTTGACAAAAATTTTGCCTGTCCGGAATTTATTGACGGAGAGTGTACAAATTCCTTGAAAAAAACCCAAGAAAATAGACACAATCAAATAAACAATTCCCTCCTGAATGCTTCCACACGCAGAACATGTGGGCAGAGATAATCATAGAGATCTAAACGATTCGTATTCAAATGAGGAGAATTGCAGAAAGGTTTGGAGTTTCCCATACAAGTGTGTCCAGAATGTTGCAGCGATTCAGGGAGAAAGGTATGAATGTCCGAAGACCAGGACAGGGTGGACCACGGCTAACAACTGCCATTCAAGAACGTTACTTGAGAGTTTCTACGTTGAGACAACGGTTTGCAACCGCTCGCCTCCTTCAAAATCAGTTGGAGCAAACTCATGGGGTGCAAATTAGCACTGTTTTAAATTGTTATAAAATTGAAAGAATGCAACACTTTCTTTGAAAATTTGTATGTTTTTATTTTAAGCAGATAGTGACGTAAATCAAAAAACATTTCGTTAAGAAAGGGTGACACTTCAAAATAAATTTGAATGATATCAAATTTTCAGCCTCAAATTCACTACAGGGTGTTTAGAAATGAAGGGTATAAAACAAGGTTTTGTTTCACCCTGTATAACGGATGAACTACAGGTATTTTCGCAAAGTAAATTTCAGGTTGAAATAACAAGACCCAATAGTATACTTGGTGAAAAATTCAACAAAATCTGAGAACCACGAAAAAAGATAAAGGGAGTTGAATTAGACAAAAGTTTTCCTGTCCGGAATTTATTGACGGGGAGTGTACAGGGTGATTCACTTATCTTGGTAACCCCAATTTTCTCGAAAACGTCTGAATATTTTTTCATTCTGTGAATTGCGTTTTGAACAAGTCAATGTCGACTTGAGATGCGCATAAAAATTCTGCGGAATAGATAAAGACGCCAGGCGTCGCGGCACTATCAAAAATTTTACTCCAGGGACATACTTTTTTTATCATGTCACTCGAAAGATAATTTCATTCTGAATTTTTTTTTCGAATACAATTTTGATCCATTTCTAACTGTCAGCGATCTGCAGGGTGTTTTATGTTAATTCTATTCCATTTATTTTTTTCTGTATTGTGGTAGTTTGCCTTTATTTGGAGACATTGATATGATTTTATCCCTTGAATTCAAGAAGGCTAGTTTCCTAAACAATCTGTTTCTTCAAATATGATTAAATATGTTTATACAGCAAGATGGGGCTCTATGTCACAACGCTGCCATTGTGAAGAGATATTGAGATCAAGAATCCGAAAATAAATGGACCTTTATATTTTAACCAAAGTAACTTATAATGAAATAGGGAAAAGATATAACTTATGTATGGATCATAATGCCTAGATGACCTAGATATGATTTTGTTTCGTGAAATGACGGAGGCTTTGTAACAAACTATTTCTCTATTATTATATTCATCAAATATTATATCTTATAACAATTAACATTTTTTTTAATAACAAACGAAACACTTCGAATTATATGTTCCTTATACCGGTCATCATGATCCGAACATAAGTTATATCATTCCCCTATTTAATTATAAGTTACTTTGGTCAAAATATAAGGGTCTACTTGGGCACATGCGTTTCTTATCTTTATTTTCAAATAGTCCAAGTTATTGGAATCAGTTTTGTATACCATATTTTTCAGGGTACCCCTCGCCCCTCAGAAAGTAATCCATGAGTGTTGGGTCTGGGGATATCTGATAGGTCCATTTATTTTCGAATTCTTGATCTAAATATCTCTTCACAATGGCAGCGTTGTTACATGAAACCCCATCTTGCTGTATCCACATATTCAATCATATTTGAAGGGGCAGATTGTTTGAAAAACTAGCCTTCTTCTTCAAGGCAGAAAATCATATCTATGTCTCCAAATAAAGTCAAACTACCACAATACAGAAAAAAATTAATGGAATAGAATTGACATAAAACACCCTGCAGATCGCTGACGGTTGTAATGGATAAAAATTGTATTCGAAAAAAAAATTCAGAATGAAATTATCTTTCGAATGACATGATAAAAAAGGTATGTCTCTGGAGAAAAAATTTTTGATAGCGCCGCGACGGCAGGCGTCTCTATCTATTCCGCAGATTTTCATGCGCATCTCAAGTCGACATTGAGTTGTTCAAAACGTCATTCACAGAATGAAAAAATATTCAGACGTTTTCGAGAAAATTGGGGTTACCAAGATAAGTGGATCACCCTGTACAAATTCGTTGGAAAAACCCGAGCAAATAGACACAATCAAATAAACAATTCCCTCCTGAATGCTTCCACAGGCAGTGCATGTGGGCAGAGATAATCATAGAGATCTAAACGATTCGTATCCAAATGAGGAGGATAATACCAACATTACCAACAGTTGCCTCTTCGCTCAGCCAAGAATGGCCACTTCTCTCGAACCGACCATAAAGTTAACCGATGCGGCATAAATCATAATCTCGAATCATTATCGTATCTTCTTTCCGTGCCCTCTCTATGGGAAGCAATTGATAGGGAATTTGTTATCGTAGCGATAAATCTTCCAATTTACAGTTGTCCATGCCGATGTTATAGATGAGTTTATCTCGTTCCGAGACCGATGCAGGCCAAGAAATCGACGTTTTATATCGGCAAGACAGAAATGAGCTTCTTCGAAAGAAGATATCGCTTATATTGAAAGCCATCGAACTAATCGTTTGACGAGAATTGGATGTAGAGAGGTCAGTATTTCGCCTGGAGAGACTCGAAATAAATGAAACACCTATTTTTGTACAGGATGGTCAGATTTAGATGTTTTAGTATGACATATCCTGAATTGGAAGAGATAGAAAAGTAGTATATTCTGAAACAAGTTGCAGAATGGGCTCCTTTTCAAACACAAATACGAATAGAGTGATGAAATTGGCTTCTGAAGCGAATATTAGACGATATTTTCTCTATTTCAGTCAAGTTTTGTGAAATACTCCCGAAATTCAGAGAAGCTTTACGACGAAAATAAGTAGGGGGTCTGCAGAAAAAATGTTTTCATCTCATATCTTATGAGCTAGTGTTTCGAGGAGGTGAGGCAGCCAAATGTTTGATGGATTTCTTTCAAGAAGAAAAGTTTAATGATGAAACAAGCACAAATAGAATTGAATATAATCCAGTGTTTTTAAGAACCTGTCAAGGAGGGGGCTACAGAATAACAGACAGTGAATGGTTAATCAGGAACACTACTAATGAAGACATCTGCCCCGTTAGGTAGGTCAAATTAACCGTTTTTTCATTCAATTTTTTGAACAATGCGTTTTTATTATACGAAAAACATTTGACAAAACGAGGATCTAACGTGAAGACGAACCATGTGTTTCTTACACCGAGAATGGCAAAATAATGGTATATGGTTCAAGAACATCCCAGTTGGCAGAAAACAAAGTCGCAAAATGGACAAAGCTGTCTGTCTGTTCAAAAAGCAGGTGTCGATAGCGAAAAGTTCAAATTTACAAACCATTCTCAAGGAGCAACTACTGTAAGCCATCTTGCCAAGGGTGGGGTAAACAAAAACCAGCTAATGAAAATAACGGGACATGGAAATGTCAGTCCAATAAAACCTCATTTATACTCGGTAAAGAGTTCCACGAGGACATGAGAAAGAAAATGAGAAACAGTGAGAGCAACCAGTTCAGTGTTTCTTCAGTTTCAACATAATTTTACTCCCAAATACTTAGGTGTTAAATAAGATTCCTCTCTGAATTACAAAGCACATTTGGATGACTTACGAATGAAGCTGAAAACGAGAAATAACATTCTACAGAAACTTGCTGGTACGTCATGGGGTGCTGACCCGACTACTCTTCGCACAGCAGCCCTTGCTCTGGTTTTTTCCACCGCTGAATATTGTTGCCCTGTTTGGCTCAATAGTGTTCATGTTCAGAAAATCGATGCACAGCTCAATTTTTCAATGAGAATAATTACTGGAACCATCCGATCTACACCTATCCAATGGCTACCAGTGCTATCAAATATAGTTCCTCCCCATATTCGAAGACAGTCTGCAACTTGGAATTCTTGGAATAAATTCAATTCATTTCCGGATTCTTTTCCGATACTTTAATATAATAATAATAATAATATTATTATTATTATTATTATTATAGAATTCCAAGACTGAAATCTCGTAAACCTATTTGGTCGAATAACTTTCTGAATTCGAACTTCAGCTACAACGAAATCTGGAAATCCGAATGGGATGTATGTTCTTTATCTAATAAAGATCTAATATCTGATCCATCGAATAAAGTTCCTGGTTTTAACCTTCCCAGGAGAATATCGTCCCTTCTTAATCGAATAAGAACAGGTCATGGTCGTACCAAAAGCATGCTTTTCAAGTGGAATTCGGTTGATAGTTCTAATTGTGAATGTGGTGAATTAGAGGAAACAGTTGAACACCTAATTAATAATTGTTCGAATTATAAATTCCAAGATGGCATTAGAGCCATACACAATATATCAAACTCATTTTTGCAATGGGTTGAAAATTTCAGATCAATTTGATGAAGTATAAATTGAATTCTCCTGCTGTTCTGCCTTTTTTTATTTTCAGGTTGGAGTTAGTGTTTGGAAATCCTTCCTCCCGAAGAGCCGTCCCGCTGATCGTGATGTCCTTCTATATAGAATATTCAGATACAACAATTTTATTTTATTTTTTTTACGGGGACACAGGTTTTTTCGGCTGAGGTTTTTTCCCCTGGCTCTATAGTATCGTATGATACTAGTGATGATAGTATCGTATGATACTATAGTATCATACGTATGATACTATAGTATCATACGAAGAATGTTGTGGTACCCCGTTCCTTTTTTTTACCTCAGCTTAGGTTCTTTTTGTTTCAACATTTATTGTATTATTTTAGCTCTCTTATTCAAAAGAATACTACTACTGCTTCAAGTAACGTTGTTTCTGACCAACAACAAATTTCGAGTGATTCGGTCATGAATTTTATAATTGCATTTTCAATTGCAAAAATTTCAATAACTAGGTTTAAGAGTCACTTCAATAAAAAATAAACGTTTATAAGTACGATAATTTGCACTAGTGCAAAATTATCACCTGATCGTATGTTCATTGGCTAAAACGACTATCTAAAAATGGTTGGAACATTGTTGAAATGTCAAATTTGGCAGGTGAAAATAATTTTCACATATGCAGGCATTATATCATTTCCAATTATTTTCAACACTGAAGGTATTGAACTCGACCTGAACTGGTCATTCAACGTTTGGTGGAAAAGGCCAATAGTCATTGGAGAATCCCATCAAGCCAATCGTGTCAGATGGAATTGTTGGAAAGGAGTACATCGCGAAAAAATGTCGAATGAAACTTGTTTTATTGTTTCGAACGCACTAATTAGCATAGTTCATTGCCACTTCTGCTAAGGTCGGGCCAGACGAAAGAAACCAAGAGAGCGGAATGTTTTTGATGGCTTCTCAACCAGGAAACGGTTAACTTCAAGGAAAAGTAGTTAATGAACACATCGCGACGAGGCACTGCTGCAAGGGATCAAATAATTGAGCGGAATTATTCATAAATGTAACTCGAATGAGGTTGTAACATATCTAGGAAGTGACATAGGTGAAGAGGAATTAACAAAGAGAATATATGGATACCGACATTGAATAACGAACGGGACCATTGAAAGATAGGTGGATGTATGTCTATTCGAGAAGAGATGAAAGCGTCCATTCATCAGAATTGAATGAGATCGCGAATGCTCCTATTCGATAAAATACAGGAACTTTACCATAACGGGGTTACGTTCCCAATCGAAATCTGTATTAACACTGTAATCAGGAAATGACGCGCAAAAATTTCGTAAATAATGTTATTTGTTTCTCATTTGTAAACGTCAGTTTCCAAAAACACAATATTAATCAAGAAAGTTTATTTTATCAAGTCACTAACTTGTAAAACTGAGAGTTAACTTGCAAAATTTCTACAAGTTAGTAGTATTATTTACATTAGAAAATTTTGTTTTATCGTCATATACAGGGTGTACCAAGTTCGACGGCCTATTAGGCGTTTCTGGAGAACTAGACCTATTTAAAATATGAAACTTGGGATTATGATAGTGTTTGACATTATCTACCGAACTAAAATATTCTTAGAGCCTGACCACTTTCAGTTATACAGGGAGCGAAAAAAAAGTTTCAAAATTATTTTTTTCTTTTTTTTTTTTGTTATCGAATTTGACAGAGTATGCAATTCTCAAACCGTTGCATTCTTCGAAATACTTTCCAAAATATCATATCGAGAAAAACCTGAAGAAAAAGAGAGAAAAGAGTATTCGGTATTATGTTTGTTATTCTTAATCTAGATACCTTAAGCGCAAACCGTTATCACAGTTTTGAAGTAAAAGATTGTGGAAAGATTGTACATTTTTAAAATTTTGACAAACTCATCACAGGGTGTTCCAAATGTTGGGTCAAAAATTGGGATCAAGATTTGCCCATAACTTTCGTTTTTCAAATTAGAACTCTATTTTTTTATGATTGCGTTGGATTGTACGAAGAGAAATGATGATAACGTTCTAACATGTTAATGCTCCTTAAATTGATAATTCTTGAGTTATTTAGGATTTTCTGATTTTATGTCGTACGTAGCGTCAAATTCATTAAATAGGTTTCATTTCAACTAAAACCTTGGTCATAAAAGATAAATCATTCCAATAACTCACTAGTGACACACACTTGAATACTCAAATCGTTTCATTCGTCAAAATACTTTCCGAAATATCAAAAAAAAAAACTAAACAAAAAAAGGAAGATGAGAATATTCGGTATAATGTATGCTATTTCTAATCTAGATATCTTAAGCACAAACTGTTTTCACGTTCTTTTAGTCGAAAACAGTGGAAATATTTTACATATTAGGAATTTTGATAAACTCGTTCCAAATGTTCGGTCAGAAATTGGGATCAAGATTGGCCTATAACTTTCGTTTTTCAAATAAGAACCCTATTTTTTCATGATTGCGTTGGATTCTGCGAATAAAAATGATGCTAATGTTCTATAATGTTGATACTCCTAAAATTAATAATTCTTGAGTTATTCAGTATTTTCTGATTCCATGTCGTACGTTGCGTCAAATGCATGAAATCTGTTTCCTAAAAACAATAATGAATGAATTGAAAAAAAGGTGTGTCACTAGTGAGTTATTGGAATAATTTGTCATCTATGACCAAGGTCATAGTTGATATGAAACAGATTTAATGAATTTGACGCTGCGTACGACATTAAATCAGAAAATCCTAAATAACTCAAAAATAATCAATTTTTGGAGCATTAACATATCAGAACATTATCATGATTTCTCTTCGTACAATCCAACTCAATCATAAAAAAATAGGGTTCTAATTTGAAAAACGTAAGTTATGGGCCAATCTTGATCCCAATTTTTGACCCAACATTTGGAACACCCTGTGATGAGTTTTTCAAAATTCTAAAAATGTACAATATTTCCACAGTCTTCGACTTCAAAAATGTGAAAACGGTTTGTGCCTAAGGTATCTAGATTAAGAATAACAAACATAATACCGAATACTCTTTTCTTTCTTTTTCTTCAGGTTTTTCTCGATATTTTGGAAAGTATTTCGAACAATGCAACGATTTGAGTACGAATGTATTCAGAATTGTATATTCTATCAAATTCAAAAACAAAAAAACAGAAAAAAATAATTTGAAAATTTTTTTTTCGCTGCCTGTATAACTGAAAGTGGTCAGGCTCCAGGAATATTTTAGCTCGGTTGATAACGTCAAACAATATCATAATCCGAATTTTCAGATTTCAAATAAGTCTAGTTCTCCAGAAACGCCTAATAGGCCGTCGAACTTGGTACACCCTGTATGTTGAAAATCATGGTTCAATTGTTATTTCCAGTAACACATGTTTTTGATGATGAAGAGTTGACTCAGAAACTGCTGAACTCGAGGACTGCAGAATATTTGTACTCTCCTTACTACCAAATAATTTGCTAGACATTTCGATTTTTTTGTTGACCGAATCATCGATAACTCATCTCAATTTCGGTGCTCTTCCACCCTCCTGCACGCTTTAGTGCTAAAATATCTCCACCCTAATCCGCAACCATAGTGGCTCCAGTTCTGCGAAAAGAGTGGCCGGTGTATAATTTATCTAACCTTTTTACAAATGAGAAACAAATAAAATATAAAACAATACACGCAAGGTAACGGGTTTTACTGTCTCAAGGAGGTAACTGACTCGCCTGCGGCAGGTCAGTTATATCCTCCATTCGCAAGGAAAAACGCTCTTACCTTGCTAGTAATGTTATATACTACTTTTCTTCAAACGTCAGTAAATCTATCATTTTTCGACTGCGTAGGCGACCGTGAAGTTTCATTTTTCCTCCGCCGGAGATTTAGTTTTCACCTTCTCGCCAGCGGAGGGAAAAGTGTTATCATAGCAACATGAATAGAAACAAAAAAACAAGCGTCAACAACTCAAAATTTATCAAACTAAAAAAAACTTTTATTTATATTCAAATGAATATTGAATGTACTATGCAAAATTGTTGCATTCTGAAAGTTAAACCCGCGCAATACCGTTGTGATTTTTTCGGCCCAAAACTCTTTAAATTATCTTCATACTGACGTTTTTGACTTTTTTGTATTCGTTGGCGTAAGATTGTCCATATTCTCATCAATATCTACAGCAGAAGCGTTTCCAAATCGCGACATTGCACTCAGAAAATTCGACAATGTGATATCAACTGACAGTGACACAAAACGATTTGATTGATTCTTAAACTTTTCTTATAAAATTTAACTCTTGCAATGAAAATTAATCGATAATTTTTGACAAATCTGCTCTGATGCAAGTTAAACTAAACCTTAACTTGCATGGACCTTAACATGAATGGAAAATATACAGCGAAATGGAAAATTATTCGCTCCTTTTTACATTAAAATATTGTTTCGGGAATGTTGACTAGAACCCAGAAGCAAAAGTGGAAATAATAACTGCTGCATAGGAAAAAGACTTGAATTAATATAAGAGCGATAAGGTTGGAAAATATGCTATCGAGTTTGGTGTGCACGGAATGCTTCGATAAACAACAAAACCGCATTATCCATTAGCAGAGTTCCGTTCCAGGAAATAATGATTCAATTCACCTACAAGGAAGTGCGGAGATAGTTCGTGGGAGGTACAAAAATCAATTGTCCTCAGACGCACGCCAAACTCTGCTATCTTCATCGGTGATTATTTCCCACGTCTAAATTTCCACCAATCACAAACGCGCAACTATATATCAGCAGCTCTCAATAGTTTTTTCAGAAAAAAAATCTGACAAGAGAACTGTCGTAAGCTATGGAAGCGTTGCCATGAACATGTCTATTTATTTTTCTTCACATTTGTTTTGGCGAAAGCGAAAAATGAATGTACCAAAAAAAATTATTGAGGCAGCAAGCAGTGTAGCATCAGGTTCATTACCTGCAAACTCAGCTTCAAGATACGAGCGAGAATACGACGACTTTAAAAAGTGGCAAAACAAAAATAGTGTGATTGGGGTAACTGAAGATGTTTTGTTGGTCTACTTGTATCAACTATCCGCTAGATTCAGCCCTAATACTTTATGGGCAAAATGGTCTATGCTGAAAAGCTGCTTGGAAATGAAAGAAAATGCCCCTGTTCGCAGGTTTGTTTTCCTAAAAAAATTTATTAAAAAATATGACGTTTAGTTGTCTTTTCCAGATTTCGAAAGGTAATAGCGTTTCTGAAACGAAAAAATCAGCGTTATACGCTAAAAAAGGCCAAGGTATTAAGTAAAGAAGAAGCTGAACAATTTCTTTTACATGCTCCTGATGACTACTGGTTGCTGGAGAAAATTGTAACAATATTTGGGATTTTTGGATGTTGTCGATGTGACGAAATTCTTTCTTTAAACATGAATGATGTAGAAGATATGGAATAATACGTTATTGTGACATTGCGGCAAACAAAAAATTTAACAACAAGAAGATTCACCATAACCGATGATGGCTGCAGCTTCAAGCCCTGCATGTTATTCAGAAAATATGTAAATCTTCTGCCTCCTGGAACAGAAAGCCTAAAATTTTTTTGACATACCGACATGAAAAGTGCATTTCCCTTAATGCTGGCCAGCACACTATTGGTGGTGTCCCAAAGCTAATAGCGAAATATTTAGGTTTGAATACCCAGAGTTATACACCGGCCACTCTTTCGCAGAACTGGAGCCACTATGGTTGCGGACTCGGGTGGAGATATTTTTAGCACTAAAGCGTGCAGGAGGGTGGAAGAGCACCGAAATTGCGATGAGTTATGTCGATGATTCGGTCAACGAAAAAATCGAAATGTCTAGCAAATTATTTGGTAGTAAGGAGAGTACAAATGTTCTGCAGTCCTCGAGTTCAGCAGTTTCTGAGTCAACAGATGGTTCATCATCATCAGTATCAACTCCTTCATCATCAAAAATCTGTGTTACTGGAAATAACAATGGCACCATGATTTTCAATATATATGACGATAAAACAAAATTTTCTTATGTAAATAATACTACTAACTCGTAAAAATTTTGCAATTTTACAGTCAGTTTTACAAGTTAATGACTTGATAAAATAAACTTTCTTGATTAATATTGTTTTTGGAAACCGACGTTTACAAATGAGAAACAAATAAAGTTGATTACAATACAGCGAGGGGAAAAATACCGTATTCATCTCATCTTTATAGTGAAAGATTCAATACCTATCGTTATTTCAACAGTCGTAAAGAATAGTATATTCTAAAACAAGTTGCAGAATGAGTTCCTATTCCAACACGAATAGCATGAGTGTAGGAATTGCCTTCTGCAACGAGTATTAGACGATACTTTCTCTATTTCAGTCAACTTTTGTGAAATACTCTTGAAATTCGAATAAAAGTTCAAGTCACTGACTTTTATATTTCATCTTGGCAGTTGGTGTGACTTACGAAATTTGACAGATTACGGAATTTGAATTGATTTGATTCAAAAGTTGATTCGATCGTTAGTCAGTACTGACAACCACAAAACGAAAAATACAACTGAAACAATGCTGTAATGAGTTTCATTACAGCACTACTTTTAGTACTGTAATGAAGTCATTACGATACTGAAATAAAGAATAGTATATTCTAAAACAAGTTGCAGAATGAGCTCCTATTCCAACACGAATGCGAAGTTCGAAAACGAGCGACGAAGGAGCGAGTTTTCGATAGCATGAGTGTTGGAATTGCCTTCTGCAACGTGTATTAGACGGTAGTTTCTCTATTTCAGTCAATTTTTGTGATATATTCTCGAAATTCAAATGAAAATTCAGATTAGTGACTTTTGTTTTGTATCTTGGCAGTTGGTGTGACATACGAAATTTGACAGATCACGGAATTTGAATTATTTTGATTCGAAACTCCATTCGATCGGAGGTCAGTACTGACAACCATAAAACGAAAAATATAACTAAAAACAATGCTGTAATGAGTTTCATTACAGCACTACTTTTAGTACTGTAATGAACCCATTACGATACTGAAATAGAGAATAGTATATTCTAAAACAAGTTGCAGAATGAGCTCCTATTCCAACACGAATACGATATTCGAAAACGAGAGACGAAGGAGCGAGTTTTCGAAAGCATGAGTGTTGGAATTGCCTTCTGCAACGAGTATTAGACGATATTTTCTCTATTTCAGTAAAGTTTTGTGGAAAACTCGAAATTCAAATAAAAATTCAGATTAGTGACTTTTGTATTGTATCTTGGCAGTTGGTGTCACTAAAGAAATTTGACAGATTGCGGAATTTGAATTGATTTGATTCGAAAATTGAGTGGATCGGAGGTCAGTACTGACAACCACAAAACGAAAAATATAACTGAAAACAATTCTGTAATGAGTTTCATTACAGCACTACTTTTAGAACTGTAATGAACTCATTACGATACTGAAATAGAGAAAGTATAGTCTGTTACTCGGTTATTTCTCTGACGTAAAACCTTGCCAAGGGCGTCGCTAGAGATTTATTCTGGGGGGGTAAAAAAAATTAGGATATAGTATATTGTCATGATATGTTTCTATGTAATGATTGTATGACTTATTTTGCGAAGGTAAATATTTTCCTGGGGGGCTAATTACCCCCATTACCCCCCCCCCCCCCCGTATCGACCCCAGTGAACCTTGCCGACATCGTCGCGTCTTTTCTTATACTCATTTCCCGAGAAACTCTGACCAAAGCTTCTTGAACGCCGCTCCGAAATTACTGTTGACAAAATGGCCAATTTAGAAGTGGCAACGGCCGTATTCTAAAACACTGTTGCCTTCCCGCAACTCCCTAGAGACCGGAGATTAACCGACATAAAAATTCCACGGCAATTCATAAAACAAACAGGGATGAATCGGAGAATCTGCTACCGCATCCAACTGCAGCAACAGTTAGGACTCTCTCTGCGCTGCAGAACATTGCGAAGCGATGTCGTAAGTTCGCCGTGGAGTTTTGTTTTATTGCGGCACGGCCAGACCATATTTATGGATTATGGGAAGGCAACGGGTCGCCCGCGATATGCAAATCACGCGCGATTTTATGTACAAAAGTGCGCGATTTATAATTCGCCAATTTTCGCTCTGGTCGGGTGTAAACAAGGCGATAACGACCATGTCATTATTGCTGTTCGTGAGTTCCTCTGGATCTATTCTGGAAGATTCGCCTGTGACGCGAGAACGAAAGAATTTCATACAGTGTGGAAAAGCCATCTTCAATAAAGACGGTTGTTATTATTTTATTTATTTATTTTATTTTACTTCAACACAAACATCAATGATAATGGTAATTACAAATGTTTAAATTTGGTTAGTGCAGTGGCGTAGCGAGCTTAATTCGCGCCCGGGCACAAATCCTTTTTAGCGCCCCCTTCTAAATTCATAATGGCATATAATATTAAAGGCTTTAAGTTTTGGACAAAAAAAAGGAGTAAAGAAAACAAGAATAGATTTTGAAATGTTTATATGACCATCTAGAATTACTTCAAGATATACTTCATTCAATCATTCGTTTTATATACTCATGAAGAAATATAGATAGAAACGCAGTTTTAAAACTTAAAAAAAAGTTAATATTCATTATCTTCAAGGAGATAAAAATTTAATAATAATAAAAATATACGAGTGGTACATTCAATATACCTTATTTCTATGTATGAATTTTCCTTGCTCTTGATGAATCAAATTCATCAATAATTTCTCTTTCCACACTTAAAAATGCCAAGTCACTTAGGCTATCTTGTCACATCGTTGATCGTAGATATGTCAGAAGTAATTTTAATTGATCGTTGCAGCTAGCAATTGAATCTGAGAGAGTAAGTGCAACTCTCATCAGGTTTGGAACAATATCTTCTCCATGCGAGCTCATAAAATTCAGAAAGTCCAAAGGAGATCAAGATTTAATTTAGAGCGGAGTTACATTTTGCTATCACCTAATTCGTTGAAGAATTCTATTCCGTTGAAACAGTATTAGGTATATAAAATTCACCCAAATTTTCACAATTTTCTTCAAGGTCGTTATCAGCATTATCTCCTCGTTATAAATTTTCAATATCTAGTAAAAATCCAAATTTGATATAAGGGTCACTCAATCGTGAACTTATTTCTTATTGGAGATGATCAAGAATGCCCTTCATAACGCAAAAAATTTCACTTTCGGAGGAAAAACCAACATCTGGGTATTTTGCTGCGTCTTATCACACGTTTTATCAATATCCCATTTTTCACAGTTTGGCCTCTTTACAGAGCTTGTCCCGAATTTCGGCTAGTTCAGTCGCTAATGATTCAAGATCATGAAACGCTTATCTAAAATTCAATCCAGATCCAGGACCTTGTAATCTGAGCTGTACACGATCAATTCTCCTTAAGATTTCAAATCAGAAATGAACTAAAATTATGAAATTAAAAGTAAGTCTATTTTATAATTGAATTGTAGCTTCATTTCTGTTGTCAGTTGTAGTGGTATCTTCTGCCAGTTTTTCTAATAGTTCTACTATATTCCCTATCTCATCGACAATATCCCTAACCGCTTATATTCTGGCGCCCCATTGTATTTCAGATTCACGTTTCACAGTTTTTTTCAAGGCAATTTTATTTTTTCCATCGTGACGAAAACAAACATATGTTTTCAATTACATATTCCAAAGACACAACGATTGAGTCTGCAGTAGCTCCCACTTAATCCAGCAATTTTTTTGATTTGCTTACCATTTAGCGCCCCTGTATGAGTAGCGCCCGGGGCATGATGCCCCCCCTCTCCCCACCCCCTCAGTACGTTAGTGTACAGGGCGATTCACTGATCTTGGTAACCCCAATTTTCTCGAAAACCTCCGAATACTTTTTCATTCTGTGAATGATGTTTTGAACAAGTCAATGTCGACTTGAGATGCGCATAAAAATCTGCGGAATAAATAAAAACGCCAGGGACATACCTATTTTATCATGTCATTCAGAAAAAATTTCATTCAGAATTTCTTTTTCGAATACAATTTTCATCCATTTCTAACAGTCAGTGAACTGTAGCGTGTTTTATGTTAATTTAAATTCATTTATCTTTTCTGTATTGTGGTAGTATGCCTTCATTTGGAGACATAGATATGATTTTGTGCCTTGAATTCAGGAAGGCTAGTTTTCTAGTCAATGTGCCTCTTCAAATAAGATGAAATATGTATCTACAGCAAGATGGGGCTCCATGTCACAACGCTGCCATTGTGAATAGATATTTAGATCAAGAATTCGAAAATGAATGGGTAGGAACCATCAAATATCACAGGACCAAACTGATTCTAATGACTTGGGCCATTTGAAAATGAAGATAAGAAACGCATGTGCCCAAGTAGACCCTTATAGTTTGACGAAAGTAACTTATAATGAAATAGGGGAATGACATAATTTATGTATGGATCATAATGACCGGTAGATGAAACACATGATTCGGAATGTTTCGTTTGTTATTAAAAAAATGTTTATTGTTATAAAATATAATATTTAATTAATAAATTTGAGTACTTCGGTGTGAAATTGTTTTACTTGTCAAAAACCGAGCGCCTTCGGCCTAATTAAAAGGCCATCTTCAAGGTTTTCCCGTCCAAGAAACCATCACAATCATACAGGCGAAAACGGTCATCACAGCATTCAACGGACAAGATTCACAAAAGGGGTGAATTTGAGACACTCTAAAATTATCGGTTCCGAATATAAAACCGTGAAAACAACAAATGTTTACAACCTCGAGACCCCAGGAGAACAAAAAAAAAAAAAAATAAACTCAAATTTATTAATTTAATTTAATCTCTTGGTGTGCACAACCACCCTCGTAATAGAGAAATAGTTTGTTACAAAGCCACTGTAATTTCATTTTACGAAACAAAATCATATCTAGTTCATCTAGACATTATGTCCATACATAAGTTATATCATTTCCCTATTTCATCATAAGTGACTTTGGTCGAAATATAAGGGTCCATTTATTTTCGAATTCTTGATCTTAATATCTTTTTACAATGGCAGCGTTGTGACATGGAGCCCCATCTTGCTTTATTCACATATTTGATCTTATTTGAAGAGGCAGATTATTTAGAAAACTAACCTCCTTGAATTCAAGGCAGAAAATCAGGACTATGACTCCAAATGAAGGCATACTACCACAATACAGAACAAAATAAATGGAATAAAATTAACATAAAACACGCTGCAGATCGCTGACGGTTAGAAATGGATGAAAATTGTATTCGAAAAAAAAATTCTGACCGCGACACCTGGCGTCTTTATTTATTCCGCAGATTATTTTGCCCTTATCAAGTCGACATTGACCTCTTCAAAACGCCATTCACAGAATGTAAAATTATTGGGGTTACCAAGATAAGTGAATCACCCTGTACATGGTGGGCAAAATTGGTGATACTTGAACTACAACTTTTTGATCGTGAGAGAAAGAGGAAAATGAATGACACGTTACGGTGGTTTTTTTGGAGAAACTGATAATGCCATCAACTGCATTCCACTATCTTCTTTTGTTTTCGAGTTATAGGCCAAAATTTAAATTTGGGCGATTTCAACTTTGGCCATTATCTCCGTTTCTGTTTGTGCTAGGATAATGAAATGAAAAAATTATACAGGCACTGTTTTCATAACAATCCAGTAGCGTACCTGGTTTTTTCCCAAGAGGTTTCCTTGCTGAGATATAAAAAACATGTGTTTTTTCTTACGGAAACAACAATTTGAAAAGGCTTGGGAAGAATTGCAATTTTTTTTCCGTTTCAGAAATATATCATACACTACATCGCGTCAGATTCTTTCAGATTTGTCAGGGTTGTCCGATCCCAAGATATTAAGAGAACCATATAGTAAAACAATCAAGTCTTTAAGTGGAAAATTACGGGAATAAAGATAGTAAATGAGGCTCTCGAGGAGATTTTCAAGGAGATAATACCGCTCAAATCTAATTCGAATGAACTGCCGTTACCTCCTGATAGTTATTTTCCACAAGGAAGAAAAATCGACCGTCCCTAAACGAATGTTTGAATTTTTCAGCGGAAAATCCCTCAACTCCGTGGAATTTCCCGCGTCGCATTACTCAGAGAGTCGAGCTCTCAACACTCCCGAATTATTAAAACCGGGAACAATGTCAGCCATAATCAGAAAACTTAGTGAATAACTTCTGGAATTTCAATCGAATCACCGTTTCACGTCATTTTCCGGGGAAATGACGTGAAACTTTGGAGCCGAGGACAGCATTCCTTATCGGATTAATGCCGGGTCCGGGGCATGACACCATTGTCGTCGGTCCTTAGGGCCGATATCCCTTCTCCCGTAGGTTCGTCAAAATATCGAGGTCGTCGTGAATGGGCCACAATTACTTCGGATCTGTCTCGAACGCAGACGGAATATGCGTAAAGGGCGATATCCAGGCTTTTACGGCCGCAGCTAGACGCCTGTCGTATTTGCATCGGAATACATTCTGTCGGTGCTAAAGTGATGACATTGTTATACAACCGTTTTCATTGCGCCATTCAAATCTTCGCCCTTCGCCCCATTGAGGTCCAGAAATCGACCATATATATTCTGTCAGAAAAAGTATCGGTAATTTATTATTTAAAACTCCCGCGCTGAATGGATTTTGATTTTTTTTTAATTAGGTAGTAGGACTGTATTTAATAAGTATGCCAAGTTTGAGCGCGACCTGTCAACTAGTTTCTTCAAGGCAGCTTCTTAAGTGGACAATCTGGTCAATGCTTGCAGATTCATTCAGATGTCACGAAAAATATAGTTTCTCTATTTCAGTATCGTAATGAGTTCATTACAGTACTAAAAGTAGTGCTGTAATGAAACTCATTACAGCATTGTTTTCAGTTATATTTTTCGTTTCGTGGTTGTCAGTACTGACCTCCGATCCTCTGAATTTTCAAATCGAATCAATTCAAATTCCGGGGTCTGTCAAATTTCGTAACTCACACCAACTGCCAAGATACAATACAAAAGTCACTAATCTCAATTTTTATTTAAATTTCGAGAGTATTTCACAAAACTTCACTGAAATAGAGAAAATATCGTCTAATACTCGTTGGAGAAGGCAATTCCATGCTTTTCGCATTCGTGTTGGGATAGGAGCTCAATCTGCAACTTGTTTTAGAATATACTATTGTATGTGAAATTTGAATTTTTGAGTATTAAGTAGGCTGAATCACAGAATAATAGGTCTCTAAGCATAGTATCATTATTTTTTTGCGATTGAATACTTGATACAATTCTCCGTGGTCCGATCTCTGTCCAGAACAACTTTGAATTCGAAATCATTATTGCTGCTAAAATAATAGTATATTCTAAAACAAGTTGCAGAATGAGCTCCTATTCCAACACGAATACGCAACGAGCGACGGAGAAGCGAGTTTTCGATAGCATGAGTGTTGGAATTGCCTTCTGCAACGAGTATTAGACGGTATTTTCTCTATTTCAGTCAATTTTTGTGAAATTTTCCCGAAATTCAAATGAAAATTCAGATTAGTGACTTTTGTTTTGTATCTTGGCAGTTGGTGTGACATACGAAATTTGACAGATCACGGAATTTGAATTCTTTTGATTCGAAACTTAATTCGATCGGAGGTCAGTACTGACAACCATAAAACGAAACATATAACTGAAAACAATGCTGTAATGAGTTTCATTACAGCACTACTTTTAGTACTGAAATGAACCATTACGATACTGAAATAGAGAAAACATTTTAACATATCATATTTCTCGTAATTTTCGAACATTTCCATTTGTCGGCAATAATGACTTCGAATTCTAATAATTGACAATTGTTCTGAACAAAGATCAAATCAGGGCGAATTGAATCAAGTATTCAATGGTAAAATAACAATGACACTATGCGTAGAGACATATTCTTTTGTGATTCAGCCAACTTAATACGAAATAATTCAAATTTGAAATACAAACTTTATTTTTCATAATATTTGAATGAATCAGAAGGCGATGTATGATGTACAGGGTGATTCATTTATCTTGGTAACCCCAATTTTCTCGAAAACGCCCGAATATTTTTGTCATTCTGTGAATGACGTTTTGAACAAGTCAATGTCGACTTGAGATGCGCACAAAAATCTGCGGAATAAATAAAGACGCCAGGCGTCGCGGCGCTATCAAAAATTTTTTCTCCAGGGACATACCTTTTTTATCATGTCATTCGAAAGATAATTTCATCTTGAACTTTTTTTTCGAATACAATTTTTGTCCATTTCTTACCGTCAGCGATCTGCAGCATGTTTCATGTTGATTCTATTCCATTTATTTTTTTCTGTATTGTGGAAGTATGGCTTGATATTTGAGACATAGATATGATTTTATGCCTTGAATTCAAGAAGGCAAGTTTTCTAAACAATCTACCTCTTTAAATAAGATCAAATAAATATGTGGATACAGCAAGATGAGGCTCCATGTCACAACCCTGCCATTGTGAAAAGATATTGAGATTAAGAATTCGAAAATGAATGGAACCTTATATTTTGTCCAAAGTGACTTTCAATGAAATAAGGAGATGATTTAACTTGGGTATGGATCATATTGGCTAGATGACCTAAATTTGATCATGTTCCATAAAATGAGGGAGGCTCTGTAACTATTTTTCTATTATTTTATTCATTAAATATTATATCTTATAATAATAAACATTTTTTTTAATAACAAACGAAAAATTTCGAATCATATGTTCTATATACCGGCCATTATGATCCATACATAAGTTATTTCATCACTTTGGTCAAAATATAAGGGTCCACTTTTGCACATGCGTTTCTTATCTTCATTTTCAAATAGTCCAAGTTATTAGAATCAGTTTGGTATACCATATATTCAAGGGGACCACTCAGAAAGTAATCCATGAGCGTTAGGTCTGGCGATATCTGATGGGTCCATTGGTTTCAATCCATTTTTTTCCGAATTCTTGATCTAAATATCTCTTGAGAATGGCAGCGTGGTGGCATGAAGCCCCATCTTGCTGTAGCCACATATTTCATCTTATTTGAAGGAGCACAATGGCCAGAAAACTAGCCTTTTTGAATTCAAATCACAAAATCACATCTGTGTCTCTAAATAAAGGCATACTACCACAATACGAAAAAAATTAATGGAATAGGATCAATATAAAACACGCTGCAGATCGCTAACGGTTAGAAATCGATAAAAATTGTATTCGGAAAAAAAATTCGGAATGAAATTATCTTTCGAATTACATGATAAAAAAGGTATGTCCCTGGAGAAAAAATTTTTGATAGCGACGCGACGCCTGGCGTCTTTATTTATTCCGCAGATTTTTATGCGCATCTCAAGTCGACATTGACGTGTTCAAAACGCCATTCACAGAATGAAAAAATATTCGGGCGTTTTCGAGAAAATTGGGGTTACCAAGATAAATGAATCACCCTGTACTATATTTCTGAAACGAGAAAAAATGGCGATTCGTTCTAAATCATTTCGAACTCTTATTCCTATAAGAAAAACCAAAACTTTATATTATAGCTCAGCAAGGAAACCTATTGGGAAAAAACAAAGTACTCTACTGTATTTCTATGAAAAGAGTACCAGTAGAATTATTTCATTTCAACATCTTACCTTAACACAAACAGAAACGGTCATAATGGTCGAAGTTGAAATCGCCCAAATTTCAATTTTGGCCTATAACTCGAACACAAAAAAAGAGGAATGCAGTTGATGACATTATCAGTTTCTTTAAAGAGAACACACTCTATCTTTCACAGTTAAAAAGTTGTAGTTCAGGTTTCACCAATTTTGCCCACTCTGTACATTCCCAAATGAAAACATTTTTGGAAAAACTCAGTGAAGAACCAAAGTCACTAACAAACTTATATTCAGTTACTTATACAGCTTCATGAAACAATCTGTAAGTATAACGAAACTTAACGTGGTGGGAGGAATAATGAAAAAATTCTGAAAATTAGAAGAATTATCATCAATATTCAAAGCTTCATGTTTTCGGAGCTGCAATTTTCGAACTTCCTATAGAACAAACCGATGTATGAATCTCGTTAAAATCTGATATATTGTTCCAAGGGTTGATACAAGTGAAGATACATGTAATAATGGGGAAAATTCACTGGTCCTGCTTTTCCTAAGTAAGTGAGCGAGGTCCTTTCTGGGAGAAATTCGAAAATTTCACATGCAAACAACACACGTTATCACGAAAAATAATGCTTTTTCTCTGTAAGCTACAAATCTGTAGCGTACGATTGATCTGTATCTAACTGTCGTATTAGAAGTGTCATTTTCGAACTACTCCATACTTCTGTACAATTGAACCGTAAGTATTGATTATTGGATATATTTATGTTCAATTTTTGTTCGTTTTAACAAGAAAGAGAAATTTACAAACGAAGTGCGAAAATGAAACACAAAAGTTGTATTTTATATTCATTCATTCAATTCTCATTCCCAATCTGTATGACAGAAGCCCCCTGTCAAGATGCAGAAAGGGACTTAGGCTCAGTAATTATGCTATGTGCCCAATATCGAGTGATTTTTTAAAAACTATGCTCTTCTTTTTAATGTTCTTGTCGTGCCCTGTTTCCTGGGGGGCAACAGGAGTCTTGGATATAACCAATCACAGGATCACGTGTTCAACACATAAACTAAATTAATCCAGACGATCACTGTAATTTTTACAATTTTTACGAAAATAATGCACTTTTTAAACGAATATTTACTAATATTTAAGAGAAGTTGCGGTGTAGAAGTAATTTTTTGAGTTCCAAACCAGGACGTGGGGAAATGTAGTCATCCCACCGTGACAACCATTTTGGAACTCGAGTATTTTATATTCTGTGACAAAAACAAACCATTCAACAAAACCTCACAATAAACCTTTCGATATCATTCCTGTAAGATACAGATTTATAGAAAGCGTCGAGAATCGTAATTCCCCTGTAATCTCATGAAGAGTCACAGATTTGCTTACAGATGAAAGCTGAATACCGCCATAAATTTTCACAACATAATGAAGGGATATCTACGAAGTTTGGTTTCTCTTACGGTCATCTCACATATTTCTCTAGTCAGAATGACAATTCTCGGAATATTTCGTAGTTTTTGGTCCTGAAAAATATTCTGTTTTCTTGTGTTATAACATGTTTGGTTTATCTATGGGAGATGATTGACTTTCATTGAGGTCCCGTAGCGATCTTCAAACATCTGAAGTGCCGAAAAATCATCACCTGGAAGGTCGTATCCGGTTTGAAAAAACCCTCACGACCAGACAGCAACAATTTGTGGATTTTGAATTTGAATATCGAAGGAATTTCGAAAGACAAGTGTGATTACGTCTCCAAATGAGCTGATGAACATGGTATCGAAGTGATTCTTCTGTAAGAAACCCACAGGGCAACAGAAAAAAAAATCCTCGTGAAAGAGGACGGTTGAAAGGTTATGTATTAATTGATTTCTTACAAGTTTAGCTTGTTATTTTGAAAAATTATCAGTTTCGTAACTTTCAACAGATTCGGAAAGGGGAAGTTGATGGAGTTTTTTCTTCATTTCTTTCAAATTTTGTGACATTTCTGTCATAAATATTTATAAACCTCCGAACATTATTTGGCCAAGAAATCTGAATATTGATGTTTTTTAAAGTACCAAATGCATTTCTAAAATGCATTTGATTTATTCTGAATAATCGGTTTCTTTTCTGCTTTTGTCTTTTTTCATTTCAGATTGAGAATTTCGAGTCCTTTTGGGAAGAGTCTGTCTATCCGAGCCCATCGACGGATAACATGAAGATGATCACACTGATGTCTTTCAAGATTTTCCTGATATTTGATATTTTATGTTATTTTTTTTACAGGGAGACAGGTTTTTTCGGCTGAGGTTTTTTCCCCTGGCTGTATAGTATCGTACGATACTAGTGATGATAGTATCGTATGATTCTATAGTATCGTACAAAGAATGTTATGATACCCCGTTCTTTTTTTACCTCAGCTTAGGTACTTTTTGTTTCAACATTTATCGTATTATTTTAGCTCTCTTTTCATAAGAATATATATATATATATATATATATATATATATATATATATATATATATATATATATATATAACTCAAAAATCTCGAATGTGAATTATTTCGACGAAATTCGTGGGACACCTAGTATATCATAAATGTATGAATGAATACTCACTGCACTTTCTGCGGTAGCTGCAAGCATACGACTCACCTGCAAAAGAAAAACAACGGTTAAGACCCACATCATTAATCAGCAACCGGCGAGCAAATAACAGTGCAATCCATATATTGTTAAACTAATACGTAGTCTCGCATCCTGGCCGACCTCCAAAACAGCCAGCTAGATTATTCCCGATGGGACGAATATCCAGCCCGATTCTCTCTCTTTATTTATAGCTCTCTCCGTCCGGACATAATCATCTTGCGAGCGAAATAAATGACGAAATATTGAATGAAGTTTGGGTTCGGAGCGCGCCGTGCTTGGTTTATTTCATTGTGTTTCTGGAGACTCCATCGTGTTCATTATTGGTTTTCGTATGGGATGGAGTTTCGATTACGTCGCTAGTGGGGGATTATTGGAGTTGGAATTCGATCGGATGTGGTCGGGCACCTATTGCTGCGAAATTGAGGAAAGGATGAAAGGGGAAATGTTGAAAGGTGACTTATATCTGAGAATAACGCTATGAAGAATGTACACACACATTCAAATTTTCGGAAATTCCTGTTGTCCCAAAAAAATAAGAATATTGAGTAAAAAAATTACTTGGATGAGTCAAATAGCGCCCGAGATATCGAGTTATAAAATGAGGGCACGACTTAGTTTTCCCGATTGGCGATGGATCCTGGTGACGTCACACCACAACACTGTTTGAGTACGTAGCTCACGCTTATAGGATTTATAAGAGATTACTATCCGAAATTTTTTCATTAGATATTCATTCAATAAGTGATAAGGGTTGGGGTTGTTTAAACCCCAAAAAGTGGGCTTAAAAAGTACGAAAATAATTCAGAAAATGAAAAAATCGAACGAGGAAAAAATAAGAAAAATAAAAACGAGAACAGCCTATTCTTGTAGGCGTTCACCGATGTAGCTTGGTCAATTCTCCCACCTATTTTTTTTTCAGTTATTTAGACAGATCTGACATGGTTATATTCGAGCACAATATACACAATATATTCGACGGCCTATTAGGCGTTTCTGGAGAACTGGACCTATTTGAAATCTGAAAATTGGGATTATGATATTGTTTGACATTATCTACCGAGCTAAAATATTCTTGGAGCTTGACCACTCTCAGTTATACAGGGAGTAAAAAAAAATTTCAGGAATTTTTATTTCTGTGTTTTTGTTTCCGAATTTGAGAGAGTATTCAATTCTGAATACATTCGTTCACAAATCGTTGCATCTGTCAAAATACTTTCCAAAATACCCAGAAAAAACTAAAGAAAAATGGGAGATGAGAGTATTCAGTATTGCGTTCGTTATTCCTAATCTAGATATCTTGAGCACAAACCGTTTTTATATTTTTGAAGTCGAAGACTGTGGGAATATTTTACATTTTCAGAATTTTGAAAAACTCATCACAGGGTGTTCCAAATGTTGGGTCAAAAGTTGGGATCAAGATTGGCCCATATTCTTTCGTTTTTCAAATCAGAACCCAATTTTTTTATGACTGCGTTGGATTCTGCGAAGAAAAATGATGATAATGTGTCAGCATGTTTATCCTCCTAAAATTTATAATTTTTGAGTCATTAAGGATTTTCTGATTTTATGTCGTACGTAGCGAAAAATCATAAAATCTGTTTCATATCAACAATGATAAATTCCGAAAAGAGTTATTGAAATAATTTTTGTTCTATGACCAAGGTCATTGTTGATATGAAACAGATTCAATGAATTTGACGCTACGTACGACATGAAATCAGGAAATCCTAAATAACTCAAGAATTATTAATTTTATGAGCATTAACATGATGAAACATAATCATCATTTTTCTTCGCACAACTCAACGCAATCATAAGAAAAATAGGGTTCTAATTTGAAAAACGAAAGTTATGCCAATCTTGATCCCAATTTTTGACTCAACATCTGGAACACCCTGTGATGAGTTCTTCAAAATTCTAAGAATGTACTATATTTTCACAGTCTTCGACTTCAAAAATGTGAAAACGGTTTGTGTTTAAGATATCTAGATTAGGAATAATAAACATAATACTCAACACTCTTATCTCCCTTTTTTCTTCAGTTTTTTCTCGATATTTTGGAAAATATTATGACAAATGCAATGATTTGTGTACGAATGTATTCAGAATGGCATACTCTATCGAATTTGGAAACAAAAAAACAGAAGAAAAAGTTTTTGATAATTTTTTTTCACTCCCTGTATAACTGAAAGTGGTCAAACAATATCATAATCCCAATTTTCAGATTTCACATAGGTCCAGTCCTCCAGAAACGCTTAATAGGCCGTCGAATTTGGTACAGCCTGTATTTACAGGGTGGGCCATCCATAACTTTCCACCCTGATTTTTGAGCTTTGGGATGGAAAAACAAAAAAACTCTAGGACAGCTCAAATTTCGTTGGGGGCAAATAAGGGTGTTCAAATGAGTTTGATATCACTACCCTTCTAGCTGCAACCCCTAATAGCTCTCATTTTTGAATTGGGAAAAGGGGTCGAGCAGCACCTTTGTTGGAAAGGTAATGAAATTTCCTGCAATGGTGTATTTTTTTTTATCGTTTTATATTATACAGAGGGACTCAGTATTCCATCAATAACTTTCACCAGCCGAATTAGGATCTTTGAGATGGAAAAAAACGCTCAGACAGGTCAAAAAATGAAATGAATAGCGTTTTCGTGAAAGCCTAAACGTCCTAGCCTAGAATTTTAGAGTCTCCCTTAATAGTTAGTACACATAATTATGTTTATAATTTTTAAATATGGAATTTAAAATAACGCTGATCAGAAATTGAAATTGAACTAATAAATTCAATACTTTAAAATTATAAACATAATTATGTGTACGGACTTTGACAGGAGTTTTTCGGTTACGTCCATAGAGAATCGGCACTAAAGAAAAAGAAGAAAACATCTTAGAGTCTCTGTCAAAAAGGTATCGCAGGTTAATCTTTGGTTCTGTGAAGTGAAAGTATCACAGACCCAGACAAAGGTTATGTATGACAAAGGTTAGGTATGAGAGACCTATTATTCATGGACGTCTCTCTAGAGAAAGACTGTGGACATGCGAATGAAATGGAGTGATTTAAGGCACTGACACCCGCCCTTCTATTTTGTTTGGATCATATGATTTTGACAGTGCCTGAACTTGGTTCCTCTCTGTTCGTTTCATGGAATCTGCATAAGTCCTTCCTTCTCTTATGTATGTCCCTCGGATTTCTTTAGAAAAGTCACGGGACAATGAGAACAACCGTTACTTATTTGAATTCGAAGTCATTATTGCCGGCAATATGGGAATGTTTGAAAACTACAAGAAATATGATATGTTAAAATGTTTTATTTTAGCGGCAATAATGACTTCGAATTGCCAGTTGTTCTGAACAGAGATCAAACCACGGAGAACTGAATCAAGTTTTCAATCGCAAAATAATGACACCATGCATAGAGACATATTATTATGTGATTCGTTCTATTTAATACTCAATATTTGAAATTTCACAAACAAACTATAATATTCATGATACCTGAATGAATCTGAGGGCGATGTATGATATATAATATATTTCTGAAACGGGAAAAAATTGCGATTTTTCCTAAGCCTTTTCAAACAATTGATCCTGTAAGAAAAAACACAACTTTATGTTATAGCTCAGCAAAGAAACCTATTGGCAGAAAACAAAGTACGCAACTGGATTGCTATGAAAAAAGTGTCTGTAAAATGTTTTCATTTCAACATCTTAGTACAAACAGAAACGGAGATAATGACCAAAGTTGAAATCAGTTTCTTTAAAAAAGACCGCCGTAACATGTCATTCATTTTCTTCTATCTCTCACGGTTGAAAAGTTGTATTTCACCTATAACTTGAAAACAAAAGAAGATTCAGGAATGCAGTTGATGAATGGCATTATCAGTTTCTCTAAAAAAGTCCGCCGTAACATGTCATTCATTTTCTTCTATCTCCCACGGTTGAAAAGTTGTATTTCACGCACCAATTTTGCGCACCCTGTAGATACCCATTTCAATGCAATTAAATTTTTTGTACTTTTGTATTTTTTTCACCTAAATATTTCCTTTTTAAAAAAAACCTATGGTAAGTACAACTTTACTCATCTCTAAAGCGAGTTCACCCGTCAGCTAGCTTATCTAATTGCCACAATTGGTCCCACCACCAGATCTCTTACGCTGTTTAGTTTCTGGAATAGGAAATGATTCTAAACACTTCTTGGCCAACATTAAAAAATGTAACAGCTGTTTCCAGACGAAATGGTTTTGCGAAAAACATATTAAACAGGACAATTTTATGTCCACTTTCAACTTATTATACCATAATAGTTTATTATAATATTGAATTTGCTTTTTTATTTATCGATTGAGGCAGTACGATGATTTACGAGTGCTTAATTTTATCCCCTTATTCAAAATATGGAGGTGATTTACACTGAAAATTCTCTTTTCTTAAGATTCTACCAGCAAAGGCACTGCAGACCGAAGAAGAAGAAGAACCTTGAGGTGATATTTTGGGGATATGTTCTGGCAAGCACGAGCTTCTTGCGTTTACATAGTTTCCGTATCAACTTCCATCCGATACCCCCCGATAATCAGCAAAGCAAACCAGAGAAATCCCTCAAAAGCGCAGATTTACTCGCCTCCAAACCGCCTGAAAAAATACAGCCTTCAACCCGAATTGGCCCAGACGAACGTGCCTTATCGGCGCCAAAAATGCCTCCCGATTCGCCCGGAATCGCATCAAAGCGAGCCGGGATTAAGAATGCTCGCCCGAGTTATTCACCTATAAACGAATTACCCATACTCGGCTTATTTCGTCTCGGATAAAGGCAACTACTTGAACGGCTCAATAGGCTTGAGGAGACAGCGTATAATAGCAGCCGCTGCTGTGATTGATTTTGTTGGGATGAGCGACACTGTCTGATGTGGATTCTTCCACGAATTTGCCGGTCCTGTGTGGTGCGATTATGAGCAGTGTTGCCAATAGTAATTCACAGAAAAATCCGAAATTTCTGCCAAAAAATCCGATGGCTCCGTAATTCAATCCGAAAAAAATCCTCTCGTTCATCGAAGAATTAAATAATTCAGAAAAAAAACATGCTTTTCTATTCTGAATATTCCAATCAATTTTTTAAAGTGAATAATCTCAAGTGGTAATTAGCAACAAAACCTGACCTATTTCAGTATTCTGTAATTGATAGGGATTGAACAGTTATGATTTGAGATTTGATGGATTTTTATTAATTTTATTACATAAAAAATACTATTTAAAAAATTCCCATGGATCCCGCTTGAATTATTTTTCAATTTGAGGTCGAAGGTCATACAGTTTTGTGAACCTCAAGAAAGTTTGCAGATCGTAAAATTCTCTACAAAAAAATTTTAAAATCGTAAGAAAGTCGTATTTTAAATTAAACGCACACATTTTCGCACCACTCTTGAAGTGGTGTAATTGGCGACTTAATATATAAAATATTTTTTCGATCAATGGAATATCATCAAGTGCTCAAAACCTCCATAATTGAACCTTTGAAACTGTATAACATGAAAAAATCCGAATTATTTTTCAATTCGAAAAGAATCCGCAAGAGCCAAAAAAATCCGCAATTCGGATAAAAATCCGCCGATTGGCAATACTGATTATGAGAGATTCGCTTCTGTAGCGAAAAACGAAGATATTGGCGAATAACAGCGCATCTAAGCGGTGGGAAATCTGATAATTTGTTTCATTTGGGATTTTTGGTTTGAGCCTAGGGAAAAAACAAACCTGAATAGAAGTCGATACTTCATGGGTGAAGTTTTTGAGAATATACATACTGTACTGCACATACTCCTACTGGAGATAGTCAACATTTTCTCAGAAGTGGTTCGACATGAAAACCATTAGCTTGTATATACATTTTTCTTGCCGAATGTTCAAATTGGATACAGCCTTGCGAATAATATCACCATTATTTCTGTTCATCAGCTGTTCTCTGGATTTCTTCAGAATATACGGTATAAATTTCCAATTTTTTCTAATTGGCCACCCAGTATATCAACAAATCATTATAGTCTTCCTCACCTTCAGTAACTTTTTCAAGAAAATTTATTATTTATTTTCGACCTCCACAAGATGACTAAGTCCTGTTCAGGTTAATAAATTTAATTTTTCGAACCTTACCCAAATTCAAAAATCGATAAAAAATTATTGTTGATATGACAACTTCAAGCGATATCACAAATTGAAGCATAAATCAGTTTCTTTCTAAAAAACGAATCAATTATTAGTAATTCGAAATACAAAGTGTTTTTTTTACCCTGAACAATTCAAATGAAGATTAATGAGTCCGGCCCTGGAATAATGAAATAATGGATATCTTTCTGACTCGAACTTAGCATATGCCAATAACCTCCCAAGTTTCAAAAATATCCGTCGATAAGTTTGGATTTTATGATGGTGTAAATACTTCCATGAAGTTGGAAAATCACCCTGTAGGTTTCTAGGGAAATCCAGAAATTAATTTTTCATAGTTAATCAGTAATCACCTAGTTCAACTCTATATCTGGTTAGAGTATGTACAGTTTTTCCCCGGACTCTAGGAGTTCCTAGAGTGAATTCGAAGAAACTACTGGAATTAAAGCTGTGAAACGAAATTGAGGAAGAAAAAGAAAAAAACTTTGCCTTCACGGAGGCCAGATCGAGAACATTTTTGAAACATAGAACAATTCCAATTGGTAATGATCGAAATGAATGCCAATTTCAATTCCCAGGCTTACAGATCTTTTTATCAATAGGTTGAAGAAATGATATAAAATGTTGTCACTGATGGGAGAGATTTGCCGGTTTGAGCCTTGTTTGGCATCATCAGCTTAGAGACAAAATATTCATAAAAACTTCCGTATTTATAGCAATGCGATATAATGAGTAAAAACTACGAAACAATTGCGTCAAAATGAAGTTCCACATCTCCAATCCAAAAAAAGAAATCTGTACCTCCTTTTTCACTGAATGAGATTTCAGCAGTGGCTCTACTTAGGTCCTATTTGCTAGTTTCTCAAAGAGATGGAAAATGCATTCATTTCGATGATTACCAATTTGTTAGGCATTTTGGATAAACATGATCCAACCAAAAAAAAATTTCATGTAAAAAATATTACCATACTTGCAACATTGTCAAAAAGTTATCAGATGTCATGTACATCCAAGCTGATAACTCCACACTCTTCATCTTCACAAACTCTATGCCTAACTAATCTTGGTGTCATCCGATAGCACTTGGTCCACTTTATTGTGGGACCCCCTGTATACTAGAATTTCTCGTTTGAATATATTAAATATTTAGAATTTTAGTAGTGAATACGATTCTTCATTTCAAAAGAGACACTGATGACCAACATTTGTGCATGACAAAATACCTAGGTATCTTTCGAAAAAATACTCGATAACAATTACTATTTAATTCTTTTATCTCATTGTAAGTCATCCAGATATCTCATTTCACAGGAAACCCAAAAGAGTCAATAGGTCTGATTTGCAAGCGGCTTAACAACCGATAAAAAAATTCTCACATAACAAAACTTCCAAAGTATCCAACAACCCATCTCACTTCTCCCCTATCAAGTTCCCTACCTGTGAACAGGAAACTGTTAAATTCCCACACGAAATCATCTCCGATGCTTCCGTACCATTCACAGCATCCCCTGTTTCTGTTTTGAATATCAATTATTCATTATTCAGGTCCAGATAACTGCGATGCATTCATTGCATCTGCGATCTGCTACAGTTTCGCTTGCTCAAGGTGGGAACTGACCGTGACCTCTGACGTGTTTTTTTATGGGTTAAGGTGCTGCATTTAAATCAGATGGAAGGTAGCTGGACCAACTCGCAAGGTGACAGGATGGGGTAGAGATGGGATCAGAATCAATGAAATTTGAAGGGCTCGAAAAATGGGGATTCTTTCATAAGGTAACTTCAGATAAGTTCTGGCAAAAATATAATTTTAGACAGGGTTGAAAAATGAGAAAAAAAGTTGTAAGACGTCGGGTTTTTCCGGTACTTTTATAGAACCATATTTAATGATACAATATGTGATGTGTGCAGATAAAAATATTAAAGATTTTGCAACCGCATATATCGACTTAGTTTTTGGTCCTGAAAAATATTCTCTTTTCTTGTGTTATAACATGTTTGGTTTATCTATAGGAGATGATTGCCTTTCATTGGGGTCCTGTAGCGGTCTTCAAGCATATGAAGTGCCGAAAAATCATCACCTGGAAGGTCGTATCCGGTTTGAAAAACCCTCACGACCAGAGAGCTAGAATTTGTGAATTTTGAATTTGAATATCGAAGGAATTCCGAAAGACAAGTGTGATTACGTCTCCAAATTAGCTGATGAACATGGTATCGAAGAGATTCTTCTGCAAGAAACCCACACGGCAACAGAAAAAAATCCTCGTGAAAGAGGACAGTTGAAAGGTTATGTATTAATGGATTTTTCACAAGTTTAGCTTGTTATGTTGAAAAATTATCAGTTTCGTAACTTTCAACAGATTCGGAAAGGGGAAATTGATGGAGTTTCTTTTTCATTTCTTTCAAATTTTGTGACTTTTCTGTCATAAATATTCATAAACCTCCGAACATTATTTGGTCAAGAAATCTTAATGTTGATGTTTTTTAAAGAAGCAAATGCATTTTCAAAATGCATTGATTTATTCTGAATAATCGGTTTCTTTTCTGCTTTTGTCTTTTTCATTTCAGATTAAGAATTACGAGTCGTTTTGGGATGAATCTGTGTATCCGAGCCCATCGATGGATAACATGAAGATGATCACACTGATGTTTTTCAAGATTTTCCTGATATTTGATATTTTATGTTATTTTGTTTACGGGGAGGCAGGTTTTTCGGCTGAGGTTTTTTCCCCTGGCTGTATAGTATCGAATGATACTAGTGTTGATAGTATCGTATGATTCTATAGTATCATACAAAGAATGTTATGATACCCCGTTCTTTTTTTACCTCAGCTTAGGTATTTTTGTTTCAACATTTATTGTATTATTTTAGCTCTCTTTTTCATAAGAATATATATATATATATATATATATATATATATATATATATATATATATAGCTAGTAAAACACATTTTTGACTCCCCAGGTATATCAAGTTGCCAAATAATGGCAGTAAACATTCTTTGAAACAATAATCGAACTGAAAAATCTCTTTTTTGTCTAATTTTGATATTGTGACTTAACACACTTTACCTCTGGGGTGCTGATATATGATGTGTGAAGATAAAAATATTTAAGATTTCGAAAACGCATATATCGACTTTATACAGGGTGTACCATTAGGCGTTTCTGGAGAACTGGACCTATTTGAAATCTGAATATTGGGATTATTTCATTGTTTGACATTATCTGCCGAGCTATAATATTCTTGGAACCTGACCACTTTCTCAGTTATACAGGGAGTGAAAAAAATTTTCAAAAAATTTTTTCTCGGTTTTTTTGTTTTCGAATTTGATGAAGTATGCAACTCTCACTACATTCGTACTCAAATCGATGCATTTGTCAGATTACTATCCAAAATATCGAGAAAAAACTAAAGAATAATGGGAGATAAGAATATTCGGTATCATGTTTGTTGTTCCTACTGTAAATATCTTGAGCACAAACCGTTTTCACATTTTTTAAGTCGAAGATTGTGGAAATATTGTACATCTCTAGAATTTTGAGAAATTCGTCACTGAATGTTTCAAATGTTGGGTCAATGTTAAAAATTGAGCCCCTCAGACGTCATCCTCAACTACGCCTATGGTCCGAACGCACCGAAACGTCAACTCGATCTCTGCAACTCTATGAACAGCTGATTGATATCAGAACTGACCTACCTCTATGGATTAACCTAGTTGACAGATCAACTCATGCTCGTTATTAATTGTAACAATCAATCAACCCCTTTTTCTGTATCGACTCTCTCTGAAGATCAGACCTCTCTTGTGAAATTAGAATTTTCAAAAAGTCACCTCGCAAATTAATTGTACATCTCGTTCATTTTTGGAAGCAATCAATTAGGTAAGTGAGCATTTCTCAAAGTCATCTCTCATTAATGCATATTTAATGTTATTTTCCTGCTTTTTATAAAGTTTGAAAATGTGTCCACGTTTTAGATCATAAAATCTATAAAAATACTGGTAATCCTCTCTCACTTTACTCTCAGAAAATCTCTATTGCATTTAACTAATGGAATTGACTCCTCTAAGATACATATTTTGATATATTTTGCTGTTCTCATGATTTTTCGGATTTCTCTAGACTTCTCACAGTGGAAATAATAATTGATTGCTCCTGAAATGAACATTATTTATGGTAATGAGTTTTGATTCATTATATTCTCGTGTGCACCTCATTATCTCAATGTAGTCATCTCATTTCTCAATCATGCACTTCTCATTCCACTTGCTAATTATTTTTCTCGAGTTTCAGATGAATGAACGATCTCAAGCATAAGGGTGAATCATGGAATCAGTCTTCTCTCTCAATAAAATCAACTCAACTTCTCTGAAATATTTGAACGATCAAGTAATTCACACATTGTACCTGATTGACAGTCTCAATCCCTGCTTCACCTTGAGCAGTCTCCTCAAATATTGCCCACATGATTAAATTGGTATGATCTCCTCATTATAACTAAGAAATTCTCAAGTTCATTCATCGGAAACATTTAGCCAGTGGCAACTCATGCTTTCAGCTTCAAACAAATCAAAGGGTTGGTGATTTACACTCATACAATGTACTCTCATATTGTCATTCTCATAATTATCAATTGTAACTCTTATTTTTCTGATGAACACTAACCCTGCTTGCTAAAAGTAGTTTGTCACTGTAAATTTTGTCTCAATTGATTAATTAGCCTTCTCGTTACAGAACTACGTTATAGATCATAATTATTGATTTCTCAACCTTGATATTCTCATATTGTAATGCTCTCAATGAAGACCAGACTTAGACTATTAAGTTTTCAATACATGTACTCCTCTAAGGCCTAATCTCACTTTATTACAACTCAGACTACTCTAATAATTCACTATTGAACCTTTTGTTTTTCTGATGAGATAAAGAGGCTCTCGCAATAAATTTCATTTGCATCATCACTGTAAACTCTGTGTTTAATTTTGAATTCATGGAACTCTCTCAAAGTCTAAGTCTGACTTCATCTGACCTCTCATTTTGAACTTCTCTAGATTACCTCTGTTTTTAGTTGAATAATCACTCTGAGTTTATAGATGACTTTAATATTGTATTTTTTACTGTATTAACTTCATGCGGGTGACTTATTCATTTTATGATTGTGAATGATGTCAATAAATGTTTTTACAATACCATCTCTAACTCAATTATCTGGATACAGTCCTAAACTTTATTTTTCCAAAATCAGAACATCCCCGATTTTGTACAACTTTCGTTTTTGAAATTATAACCCTTTTTTTTATGATATTATGATAATTTATCTTCTTTGACCAAGGTCGTTGTTGATATGAAACAGAAATCATGAATAACTCAAGAATTATCTATCAATTTTAGCAGCATTAACATGTTGATACATTATCATCATTTTTCTTCGCACAATAAAAAAATAGGGTTCTGATTTGAAAAACGAAATTTATGGGCCAATCTCGATCCCAATTTTTGACCCAACATTTGGAACACCCTGTGACGAGTTTTTCAAAATTCTTTAAATGTACAATATTTCCACAGTCTTCGACTTCGAAAATGTGAAATCGGTTTGTGCTTAAGATATCTAGATTAGGAATAACAAACATAATACCGAATAATCTAATCTCCCTTTTCTCTTCAGTTGTTTTTTTCCGATATTTTGGAAAGTATCATGACGAATGCAATGATTTAAATACGAATGTATTCACAATTGAATACTCTATCGAATTCGAAAACTTAAAAATAGAAAACAAATATTTTGAAATTTTTTTTTCATTCCCTGTATAACTGAAAGTGGTCAGGCCAGGCTGCAAGAATATTTTAACTTGGTAGATATTGTCGAACAATATCATAAACCTAATTTTCTGAATTCAAATAGGTCCAGTTCTAGAGAAACGTCTAATAGACCATCGAACTTGGTACACCCTGTAGACTCCGAAACGTTGAAAGTGTTCTTTCTTTTTTTCATTGTTCGGCAAAAATTAAATTTGATAGGATTTGGTCTTTCTTTTATTTTGAAAAAATGTTTATAATTGATTTTTGTTTCAGAGACTGGGAAAGAAAACCCTAAAAAAAGTTTCAGAAAATATACTACTCTTGTTAGTTTTTCAGGACTTTGTCTACAGGGCGTGAATGCTCGTATGAAATTAAAGTGGGCCTTTCCTGTAACAAAATTTTCTCATACCACCCCTTTCCCAGATAATACCCTTAATAGGTGGTGACTCGTGACTGAAATTCAATTTTCATATTTTTATAAATTTATGATACGTCGACTACTTCGAGTATTTTAGTTGAAGGTGGTCATTTCCAGCATTTATTATGAATACTTCTACATTTTACATTATCACTGTTCCACTCAATATATTAAAATAATTATAAAATATGGTTTTTCTCTTCATCTATTGATTTTGGGAAAGAAATTCAAATATCTATCGAAATATTTTCTGGGAGGTTTTCGCATATTCTTGAAAATTCGATTTGGGTTTTCTCTCCCAGTGGGAGAGAAAACCTAAATACAATATTCAGAAAAGAAATTCAAGAATAAAAAAATTTGTTAACAAAACAACGTAAGTTCGTGAAACATCATCCCGAAAACAGTTTTGATATGGAACAAAGAGAGGGTTGCTTATTTCACCTTGTATGATGTAACAAGAATATTGAAAAAATACCCGTAATTAGTTCTTTGCAAGTGCAGGAAAATTACGAAATTTCAAGTTTATAGCTTCACTGCAATTTTATAAAAAAAAATGAAAACTGACTTTTACTTTGAGGGGTGATATCTCGGAGAGGGGAAGGAAGAATAAAGACCCATCTTGATTTCACACGAGCATTCACCTCCTAAATTTTGTCGCATCAATTTAGATTTCTTATTTGAAAGTTGTAGTGCTAAAACATCGAAATTTGTCTATCCTGTACAAATCAAAGACGCACCTTGTATATTGTAGCATTATGCATGAAATAGGGATTCATTTAAAAGGTCCGCAAGGCTGACTTCAGCATGCCATCTCATCAGTGGGTACTCCAATTTGTTCTTTCAATTCACTCACGAATAGTATCAATTTCCATGCGCCAAATTACGAAGTCTTGTTGAATATATGCTGTTTGCTGTGGTTCATTCATTCAACCACAGAACATATTATAAATATAATATTTTTGGTATTCATCGTATTGGATATTGCGAGAGTTTCCATTACCTGAGATTGACTCAATAGATCTGCTATATTACTTTAATATATTCTCGCATCGCCACTGGTTTAACTGGTGTTGGTTCATTTGCAATCTGCGCAGCATTTGCACTCGAGAGGTTGCGATTCCTTGAGATTCGTTTATTTATTCAAGACCGCATTGCTGATAGCTTAATCAATTGGTTGCAGAATGTTAATAAAGTCTGAGCAGTAGGGAAAAAATGAAATCGTGGAATACAGGAACAATATAATTGAATGGATTGGGAATAACGGTCACCGGAACTGTTATAGTCTGTAGAGGCCGTTTCTGGAATGAAATTCTAAGTGGCTTCATGTTAGGAAAGTTATATCTTGTTTTCTGACAATCATTTCTCATTATGTCAAATTTTTGAGAGAGAAAAAAGTTCTACCGATCGATAATTTTCTTTGCAAACATCACTAAACGATATTTATAAAAATAATTCATTAATTTCGTTGAAAATTGAATGAATTAGAGAAAATAACTCGTATAGGAATATCAGATCTTTCTGCACTTGTATTATAAAGAACTATTCTTCACCCGCAATACTTAATCCCTGTATATAAAAAAATGAATTGCTGTGCGTTGAGTACGTTGAAACTTGAAAACGGCTGGACCAATTTGGCTAATTTTGGTCTTGACTTATTCTTAGAAAACGGGGAAAGTTTAAAAGATGAGAAAATATAAAAATGCAAGGTTTCAATATAGTTTTTCCTTAGAAATAGAGGTGATCGATTATCATTGAATTTCGATGATCATCGATGTTTGACAATTAAACATCGATGTTTTAAATTTTATTTTCCATTATTTATCACATCATTACATCTATTTCTCGATTTAAAAAAATTTTTCAAGTGTGGACGCGCAAAGTTTGAACAAAACAAAAATGTTATCAATTATTAATAAACAATTAATTAATAATTCGATAAAAATCGAGTTTCATGTTCGGTTTTCTTTGTCATTATCGTCTCTGTCATCATTTGTGAAAGTGACATTTCATGTTACGTCCTCTTTTTGCAGTTGATCTTTTGTGATAGATACTTATGTGTGAATATTGTAAAACTTTGAAATACAGTGGTGAATCTACTGGCTTATGTTGGGCTGGAGGCAAAGTAAAATTGCCACAATTGGCCCCATCACTAGATCCCTTACGTTCTTAAGTTTCTGGGATAGGAAATGATTCCAAACACTTCTTGGCCAACATTCAAATATATATAAGCTGCTTTCAGATGACATCGATTGGTACAACACATATTGTACAGGATAATTTCATGCCCACTCACAAGGTATTAAACCATAATAGTTTATTACAATATTATATTTTATACACTCCCAGTCAATAAATGAGGAATGTTCACATTTTTCAATTTCTACATATTCCTATTCTCCGTAGAAAATGAAAATATTGTGTCCAAAAATTATTTGAATAGCGCCCGAGATATCGAGTTATAAACATGAGTTCGATGGATCCGTGTGACGTCACTTTACATCCAACGACTTGCGAGGTTCAGTACGTAGCCGGTCCAATATAAGAGCCTTTCGTCTCACGGAGTGCGATTTGCGAATATAGTATGACGTCACATCGCCGCGAGGAATTGAATATTCACGGGGTTGTAAAATTCGAACTACTAGGTCTTTTCGACTGAAACAAGAACTAGTGATTTCATATACATATAAGTTATACTGTGAAGAAGTTTCGATCGATTTTGCATACCTGTGAACATTCCTCATTCCGGACAGACAAAATTTTTGTCAAATTCAACACATTTGTTGAAATTTGCACCAGGTATAGCATTGGGTCTTGTTATATTAACCTGAAATTTACTCTGCAAAAATACCTGTAGTTTATCCGTTATACAGGGAGAAACAAAACCTTGTTTTATACCCTCCATTTCTAAACACCCTGTGATAAATTTGACGCGGAAAATTTGATATCATTAAGTATTAATTTGAAGTGTGACCCTTTCTTAACGAAATGTTTTTTGATTAACGTCAGTATCTGCTTTTGTAAAAAAGATATACATTTTCAAAGAAAGTGTTGCATTTTTTCAATTTTTATAACAATCTAAAACATTATAATACCTTATCGACTAGCAAATATAAACAAACATCTGAAAATTAATAGCGTGTATTTCCACCTCGCTTTCTCATCACGTCTGCCATACGACGTGTCATACTTTCAATGCAGTTTCGATTTGCTTCTGGGGGAATATTTCCCCAACATTTCTGTTAATAGAATACTTAGAAGAGGCGAATATTCAACGATTGGTGTGGCCAGCCAGAAGTCCGGATTCAAATCCGATTGAACATGTTTGGCATATGCTAAGTAGGCGTGTTCAAAATCGGCAGCCCAACATCCTGCCCGATTTACGAACAGCCCTTCTTGAAAAACGGGAAAATATTCCCCCAGAAGAAATTCGGAAATGCATTAAAAGTATGCCACGTCGTATGGTAGAAGTGATGAGAAAGCGAGGTGGAAATACACGCCATTGATATATTTTTAGGTGTTTGTTTATGTTTGCTAGTCGATAAGGTATTGTAATGTTTTAAATTGTTATTAAAATTGAAAAAATGCAACAATTTCTTTGAAAATCTGTATCTTTTTTTTTCAAAGCAGATACTGACATAAATCAAAAAACACTTTGTTAAGAAAGGGTCACACTTCAAATTAAAACTCAATGCTATCAAATTTTCCGCCTCAAATTCACCACAGGATGTTTAGAAATGGAGGGTATAAAACAATGTTTTGTTTCTCCCTGTATAACGGATGAGCTACAGGTAGTTTTGCAAAGTAAATTTCAGTTTAATTTAACAAGACACAATTCTATACCTGGTGAAAATTTCAACAAAATCGGAGAACCACGGAAAAAGATACAGGGTGTTGAATTTGACAAAAATTTTGACTGTCCGGAATTTATTGACGGGGAATATAGTTCTCTGAAAAGATCCCATAAACTCCTTCTGGAATTTGTGAAATTAATTGTGTTATTTCTCTTTACCAAACCGGTAGACTAATACTGATTCTTCAATCGCGAAGTGCCTATACCTAACTATAAAACATTTAACCGCAATTGTTCGTGGGGACTTTTATAACGAATTCCACTTTATCGGATGCCATCAGTCTACCGCTTGCATTTCAAGGTCCATTCCGAATGCAGGCAGAAGAAACCCGACACGTCTGGTAGAACCGGAGGATTCTTGCCGTTTGCCAGCTGTTCGAGAGCTGCCAGCTGTCCCTGAATGAGGATCAAAACAACTAGGACGGCGAAGCGAAACCCGACAATGGATCTGTGGAACCCACACGAACCAAGGTTTTTCTGCTTCTTTGAAGTCTATTTTTATAACATATCGGCATGTCTTGTGAATGGTCATGGACGACAATGGGGGATTAAGGTTTTTCCGTTAGGAACGTTACGGAGGTTTGCTGTTGGATGCGGTCTTTACTTGAGACAACAGCTTTTAATATTTATTGAAAATATTCGTTTATGGGTAATTATAAAGTACCTTGCCCAGTTGTATTTTTTTTATGATCTGGAAGTAGAGAAAATGAATCTAACCTATCCTAACTAAACCTTACCTGAATGCGGATCGATGTTTTCCTTTTTTATCAAATTTTTTTTATTAATTTTTAACAATTTTTTTTTCAACTTTTGGTAGGGAAAATAAACCTAACATAACCTAACCTTGTTAAACTAAACTATATGGGACTATATCAGAGCCGTATCCGAGGTAAATAGAGTATATTTATGAGTTTCATTTATTTGTTTTTCTCGAAAATTAGTGCCTCCCCAGGGACTGTAGTATCAGAAAGTCCTATAGATTCACTGTGCAAAATATTTTTAAAATCGGTGACGGCCGACGGGACCTATAAAATTTATAATAACCAAATAATGATATGATAGAATTGCAAACATATCGATAACACCAATAATAAACTGCTCCACATGTGTTAGGGATATTGACTTAAATTGCAGACAAATATAGTTTAAATGGGATTTTGTGATGAAAATTCATATTTATATGATTTCAAGTTGCAGCGAATAAAATTAATTTTAGCCTGTAGGTCTGCAGCGTATTCAGGGTGGTTAAGAAAAATCGAGTAAAATAACGAAAGTAGAAAAAGAAAACAAGACTAAGTCTTAGGAAAAGAGGAAGTAGAAGAATAACACCAATTTTTTTTAACACTCTTCTATAAGTTTATACCGAGGTTTATTCCAATAAAATATAAAATCTGAAGAAAGGAGTATTTATGTTATTCTTGCTGAGCAGAATGGTTCTTGCGAATTAACTATAAAAATTGAAAATATCTACTGAAAACGAATGAAACACAACAAAAGTCGAGACAAAAGCTGAATGAAACAATTATAATAATAAATGTTGCAAATAGATCCGAATCACTAACTTAAATTTAATAATTATGATCAAATGAATCAAAACTGGTTCTTCAATATGTCAATACCGTTTCCCTGCTAAATCGACTCTTGCAAACATATAAACTGCTCCACATGAGTTAGGGATATTGACTCAAATTGCAAAAAATATATAGTTTGTATGGGATTTTGTGATGAAAATCGATACTAATATGATTTCATGTTGCAGAAAATGAAATTAATTTTAGCCTGTAGGACTGCTGCGTATACAGGGAAGTTAAAAAAATCGAGTGAAATAACGAAATTTTTATCCCAGAGAATTCAAGCATTTTAAGACTATCAATACAATGGATGGCCTTCACGAGCATAAGTAACAGCTTGACATCTTCTTTGCATACTACACACGAGGTTGTTGAACATTCCTTGAGGAATTTGGTTCCATAAACGGGGTAAAAGCTCTCTCAGATCATTTAAGGATTCTGGGGTAGGTGGAAGATTATCTAATCTTCTTTGGAGCATATCCCATGCATGTGCTAGGCAATTCAAATCTGGTGATTGCGGAGGTATTGGTAAATGTGGAATACCAAGCTCCTCGCGCGCATTCTCAACTATGGCTGCACAGTGAGGTCTAGCGTTATCGTCTAGAAATTGAAAAGTTTCACCAATAGCAGCGTGAAAATTTGGCAAAACATTGTCAATGACATGCTCCCTATAGTCTAAGACGGTCGTATTCCCAGGACAAATGTGTAGATCTGTGCGCCTGTTGAAACATATCTCGGCCCTTACCATAACACTACCGCCTCGGAATGGATGGACTTCTTGGACATATCGACGATTACGGGGTAGGCGTGGGATTGTCAATACTCTGTTTCTTCGTAAATCTGAAAGTCTTCTATATCTGGATTCACCAGTGATCGTTCCAATGGATATGTTGCCTTGCCCCTTCCAGTCTTTGACGCTTATGGTCACGTGTTAATGAAACTCCTCTTAATGGACATCTAGAACCTAGATTAACCTTTCTCAGACGTCGTCTGATGGTTTCGATGGAAACTTGGACCCCATTTGCATTTTGAAAAGAGTATTCCGTTGCATTATTCACGTATATGTAGGCTTTCTTCTCGCCGAAACGGTGATGAAACGATCCTGAGCAGGTGTTTTTTTCCGTCGCTCACCTAGCCTTGGTCTTTCCAATACGGAACCTGCTTCCATCAACCTATTCCAAAGTCGAGATATCACACTTTGGCTGACTTGGATCCTTATCGCTACCTCCACCTGAGTTAGGCCACCCTGTAGCATTCCGATAGCCCTATTAGCATCAGCGTTTGGTATTTTCAGAGAACTCGTTTCAAATCGAAGCCGTTGATAAACTGACCACATTTCAAAATAAGAACATTCATGAAGCATATTCTCATTCTGATCGATTAAAGTTGTTATTGAGTTTTAAATGATTTTACAGCAATTTTCTCGAAGATTACTTACTTTTCAAAACGATTGAATACGATATCCGTAACTCTTGTGGAGCAGTATATTTACTGGTAGGTTTTGAATTGCTTCGAAAAATGATTTTTCAGTCACTGACGCCTGAACCTTTTCACCAATAAAATGTTAGCTTGATCAATAACATATTTGCATTTAAACAACACATGAGTTGAATGAATGTTTTTTCATATGCATCTGAAAATAATAATAAGGATTTCATGTTTTCATATGAATAATCAACAGAAATATAGCAAATTGAGTGTCACTTTCGGTGCTCTCTCTAAATTTCAATCCCCATTTGGATGAGCTGCGTTTGAAGCTTAACACTCGAAATAACATCCTTTAGAAACTAGATGGTACTTCATGGGACACTGAGCTTGAATTTTTCTGCTGCTGAATATTGTTGCGACTGTGAAGCCAAGTGTTTTTAAAAAAAAAGAAAAATTTTTTGCAAAGGCAAACATCGAGAACATTTTTGAAACATAGATGAATTCAAATTAGTAATCATCGAAATGAATACCATTTTCGATTCCCAGGCTCAGAGATCTTTCATCAATAGTATTAATCTCGATGATTACTATTTTGAATTTATATATGTTTCGAAAATGTTCTCGATGTGGCCTCCGTAAAGGCAAAGGATTTTTTTTTTTTAAAACACTTGGCTTCACAGTCGCAAAAAGAATTGGGCTCATTCCATCACTTTGGGAAACTAGCAAGCGGGCCCTGAATAGAGCCACTGCTAAAATCTCATTCAGTGAAAGAGGAAGTACAGATTTATTTTTTAGCATTCGATTGGAGATGTGAAACTTCATTTTGACGCGATTGGATGTCACCACTTTAGTACTCTGAAATATTTTACTCAGTACCTCACAACTAATTGCTTTAAATATCGAAGTTTTTTATGAAGATTTTGTCCCTGTGGTGTATGGGTTACTGATGAGGTCAAACAAGGCCGAAACCGGTATATCTCTCATCTCAGTGATAAAATCTAATATCATTTCTCCAACCTCATGATAAAAGATCTCTGAGCCTGGGAATTGAAAATGGTATTCACTTCGATGATTACTATTTTGAATTCATCTATGTTTCAAAAATGCTCTCGATGTGGCCTCCGTGAAGGAAATGAATTTTTCTTTTTCTTAAAAAGGGATTTCCCCCCACCTCGAGAATCAATTATTAAAAAATAGTCAAGATTCACGACTCCTCCCTGTTCATTAATGATTAAATACCCTTTCAGAATGGGATATATAGGGTGTTTGAAAAAAGGACCTCCTTTCTCGGATAGGAATCTGAAGAATGATGGGAATCTATTCAGGAAAAAATTTTCGTATCGTCATCCATATTCGAGATACAGAGCTTTGAGAAAGAAAAAAATGAACACATTTTTACACGATTCTGCCGAAACTACTGGCAACATTGTAATAAAATTGCATAAGAATATGCTTTGGAAGCTGATACATCTAATGAATGTGTACCCAATTTTTCTGAAAAAAATAAGTTCTGTCTGAGTTTCTGTTATTTCATCCTAACAGTCTTATGTATATTTCTACCGGACGAACGAAATATCTTGGGAAAAGGCGAACCTCGCCCAACGAAAAAACCTAATTGAAGACATCTACCGCAGGATGTTATGGTCTGCTACCGACCAGTTCCCACGAGATGCAAATATCAGATAATACAGATACCATCGAAACTTCAGTCTAGAAGTATATTTCCTCGGAACATTACTCTGCAACCTGCACATCCTGAAGTAATGATATGTAAATTGAGTCCCGAAAAAGCGAGAAGAAATATTAGAAATGACGGTCCCTAAATCACTCATCTTCGTATCGATGACGTATCTCCTTCAAACGGTAATTATAGGAGCATAAAACCAGGTATGAAACGAACTTCGGGTCAAGAAAGGAAGTTGATAGAAGAGGTAAGTGAGCGAGCCAACAGTAGGTAGTTGTTAGGAGAGAGACTGTCACAAACGTCACAAATATCAGATAATACAGATTCCATGGAAATTTCAGTCTAGAAGTATATTTCCTCGGAACATTACTCTGCAACCTGCACATCCTGAAGTAATGATATGTAAATTGAGTCCCGAAAAAGCGAAATGAAATATTAGAAATGAAGGTCCCTAACAGCCGGTTTCCGGAAAGCCGATCAAACCGTATGTCAACTGACACAACGTTCAACTTGACATCGATGTCAAATCAATTTGAGTTGCTGAAAGGATGTTTAGGGCAAAATTAACTAATCTCTGATCATTATGATTTGACATGACGTAACCCTGTTTTGAGGCTATCGAACCACAGAATCTGCTGAAATAAACAATATTATCTGATCGAACAGGTTAGAATTTTGAATTTCTCATTTTCATATTTTGAATGTAGTATTCAGTTTGGGATTAGTTCGAGTTTGTTTTATTCAAAATGAGTTCAAGTGGCCGAAATTTCATTGAAGGAGAAAGGTGCAGTCACTCTGATCTAGTTCAGAAGTAAGTATTTGTAAAATTGTTAATAATTTCTCCATACATAGTTCAAGGCAAACATTTCGATAAACAATAGTATAATATTACATGTTCGCGAGCATGTTCGTATACATTAATAGAGTACATATTTTTTTTCAGTTAGAAAACAAGTCGACGAACGCAGTATATCAATTGCAGAACAAAATGAAAAATGGGTAATCCTAATTACAAGAGAAATCAACAATGCCGCTGAAGTGCCAAGAACTCAAAAGAAACTTCACACTGCCCAGCTAAATTCAAAAAGGGCAAATGTTGCAAATGAAAAGGAGTACGTAAACTAGTTTTGTTCGGATAACTAAAAAACATACCTTTATTCATATTATGAATTTCTAAACAATTTTAGAGTACCTATAGTAGAAGTTTTATCCATCAGAATTTCCATTAGAATCTGAATGAACTTTGCAATACTCAATTCAAAAATTTTCATAAAGCAATGCATCGAACATGACCCACCCATCTAATACAACGCAGTAAAAGGCTTCTTCACCTCATTTTATATTTAATTCCAGGTTAAGAAATATCTGCAGACAGGAAAAATGACTCAAATGACGATCCAGGAACATCACAAAAAAAAACTATTTAGATGTAAGTTCAGTGGATATTATTTTTATTGTGGTTGAAAGACTTCGGTCAATGGCCTTTTGACTCCGTCAACAAAGAATTGATATTATTTTTATAGATTTTCTTGTTTCAGAACCTCTGAACTGCTTGAGTTAATAAATATGGTGAAGGAATTGAAAAAGGACAAAAACATTGATAAGGTTTTCTTGCATTAGTTAATTCTCTGGATTAAAATAGTACAATAAGCCACAGTTACTACTATTACTGATCTTTATTTTAAGGAAGATGACCTAGCAACAGGTACCAGTTTATACCAACTCTGGCTGAGTACAAACAGTAGGTGCAAAAATGTTGGCTGTATCAGGGGAGCATATTTAGCCACTGGTCAACAAGTACGACAGCTCTTTGAGCTACTATAATATTGGTATTTGCATATATTCAAACTGATTATGCTCTTTTTACGATCCTCATTTTATAATTTCCTAGTTTCAATTGCTTTAAATCTATTTAAGATGGCATTGATGAAGACTAACAAACACGAGTGCAGTGTCGTGATAATGAAGTTATACGACATCGACCACCTTTTCTTGACAAATGGCTACAATTGAGAGAACAAAGTCCTGAAGGAAGAAATAAAAAAGCTTTATTATTGAAGGGAACTGAAGAATGCCTATACTGAGGAAGAAAACCTAAGTTACAAGAAAAGTAGCTTGTTTTGAAAAAAACACATTTCAATATACATATTTAGAAATTAAAATCAAACAAAAAGAATATTATAATCTTTTCAATAAATAAATGATACAATTTATCAATGTTTGGTATATTTAAAATATAATAATGAATACCTTTGTTAAATCCTTCAAGTTACCACAATATTTCAATCTCTACTCAATCATAAATTGTTTACAAGTATGAAATTATTTAAATAGGTTTTTTTGATATTTTTCTGTGTATCAATGAAATCAGTATTGAGCATTAATTCATCTCAACTTTCATCACACATCAAGATGTTAATTCACACTGCATTTCTACTTCGTTTATTGTATCGTGTTGGATTTTCTTGGCTTCTGTTGGAGTCCACTACTACCTCAGTTATTAATGATTATACATACGCGTGAGTTAACACAGTGGATTTTCTCACCAATATGTTTTCATCATCTTTTACAATTTTCAAGTTCGCATCACAAATGGCCTGAACATTTGGAAAAAAATTTTCCCTTCCTATTTTGAAAGCTCATCTTGTAGACGACCGAGATTATTTTAATATGTGTACAGTCTCCAATAACATTTGATAATGAATGGATATAATTCAGATTAATTGCGTTATTCCTTTGTTCTGGGGAGATGATAATCTACAGCCAGATAATAAAGTCACAAATTGTTTCAAGAAATAAATAAACTTATTTTTGGAGGAAATATGCAGACCCATTAACCCATACAATTAAGATTTCCGTGGAAACTACGATGATTAACCACGTCTCTACCGAGTTAATTTGCCGAACATCACCGATTAGTTGACCACCTCTTTGACATTAGTTTGACCACTGATTTAGCCTTAACATGCGTTTCAGAAACCCAAAAGGGCGTTTGACGTACAATTTACCTGCAATATTTGACCACTCTGTCAACTGACAGGCTGATCAAGTTCAAGTAGTTAACCATACTTTCTGCAACTCAAATGGCACTTGACCAGGGATTTGACAGCTGATTAGTTAATTTTTACGTTGATCGGCCTTTCAAAAACTGGCCGTGAATCACTCATCTTCGTATCGATGACGTATCTCCTTCAAACCGTAATTATAGGAGCATAAAACCAGGTATGAAACGAACTTCGGGCCAAGAAAGGAAGTTAATAGAAGAGGTAAGTGAGCGAGCTAACAGTAGGTAGTTGTTAGGAGAGAGACCGTCACCTGTCCTATTGTAATAGCAGGGGCACACCTGCCCGTCAGTGGCGGAACGTGCAACGAGTCCAGTGGCAATGTTACGGTAAATCAGGATGACGTCGTGTTTACAACAATGGTGAATGCGAACAAAGCGTATTGGGTTAATTTTGTTATTTGTTTTGTTCTTCTGGGGTACAAGAGCGACGACTAACTGACAAAGAAATTGCAACACCCAAAAGAAGGTGTTCAATTTGGTAATACATAGATAGTATTGGACAAAATAATAACCGATGGTAGCGCTGCATTCGCCGATCAGCTGTTTACCGAAACGAGTATTTTTTCGTGTTTATATCAGCTTTCTTTTTGGAATCTATGGGATTTTTAAGTTTTAATGTTTATTGACTATCAATAATCGAAGTTGTTTCCTTGATTGTGGATCCTGAGGGTTATATTGTATGTGTAAGTATAGGAAATATTGTGATTTTTGATATAATTTATGTAAAATATTGAGGTGAGCACTATTCAATTTTGAATGCTTTTCAGATCATCGGGCAAAATGTTAACCGAAGGTTCCTCAAATTATAGGAAATTTTCCAATATTTACATGCTCATAGATACTGTGTGGAGGGTGATCAAGTGTTGCAATGCAATCATTTGATTCTATGTGGGAAAAAAAATTATTTCAAAACATTAGAATTCTACAAGGACAACCCCAGTGAAGGAATGATATCTTATAAAAATGATGGTGTCAGGGTTTACAAGATTTTATACACATTCCAAGCAAGATTGTCTGGAATTTGGAAGCATATTTTAGCCCTGCTACTCTACTGTACAAGGTTGTACTTACTACAAAATATCTTGACAATTCTACTGATTATGAAGGTGAAATTCATTGTTCAGTTTTGCCTCTGCTGTTTTTCTTTTTGTTTTCCATAACAATGAAAGTAACAAAACAGAAAACATTAGAATTAGTCATATTTGATGAGAATTAAAAGAATGTTAAAATTAGTTTGTGACCTGACAGAAAATGAAAACATCCATGATTGTAATGTAATTAAACATCAGCGTGAACGGTATATGCATTTAATAGAAGCTATTAATTTTTTTTCTGTTTAGGAAGAGAAAAATCTATGAAGAAAATGGGTGATAATTTTTGAATAAAAATGCACATTCTCCAGAGAACCGTATGTATGCAGAACATGATGTGAACATCGATTGATTATGTTGAAGAATTCATTACTCGCTAGATTTTAATGTATTATTCATTTATTGCATTTCACTTGTGTCTTGAGCTGCAGTAATAATGAAATAAAATTATTCAAGTTATCTATCGACTGATTGCACCTTTTTCGTTGCTAAATGAACGACTATCAAGCTATTTTTAATATCAATATTAAATTGATAGATACATATATAAACGTATATGTATTTATATTGTTTAAAATTGCCAATTCTCGGAATTTTGTTGAAATTCCACATATAGATTTGATCGTTGCTGAAAAAAAGTTCATTTTTGCAACAATCTCAGAGAATCACACTCAGATTGCCCCTAGTTTTATTGCACATCATCAGTTGGCCTGCATTTAGTACCTTTTCACTTTCAACTAGGCTCCTTGAATTGTTGAGATTTGTTCATATCTAAAAATATCAAGTAGACTCAATGTAATTTATTTCGATAAGAACGAAAATTACTGTACAAGAACGATCTGAACAAGAAGTTAAAATGTCTTGACGTGAACTGCTTTCTTGGTAGGTTTTATGAAGGTACAGCTTTCTTCTCCAATAGCAGAAATGTTTTCATAGTGAGAGTTAATGAAATAATTTAAAACATATGAAGCATTGTTTTCAATTGATTTATCAGTTTCCACATGGTCAGAAGTGCATTTTTTCAAATGAATTACTGAAAGAAAATTGAATTTCTTTCACAAATAATGAAATATCATATTCCTATACCTAGATTGTAAGATTCTCCGTTGAACTGAAATTCATCGCTTAATATTTCATTGTACCTTCTGCATGTTCTTGCTGTTATTTGTTGGTTACATTGCCATTGCCTATGATGAATCAACAAATTCTTTAAAATTGAATTTGAATATGAAGAATGAGCTAATGCATTATTAAAAACAAACAAATTGTCAAATCTGCACAATGTCAATTTTAAACTTGTTATGGTATTTCATTGCTATCTACAATGAAAACCTGTTTAGGACGTTTTGAGATGTACGTGCATCAAAGATTAAAATTTTGTTAGCTGGAACCTCCCAATCGTTCGAAGAATGAACATTATTAGAATTCATTTATTATTTGGTAGTTTTTGGCTCATAATCATTATCAGCAAATCATTGCAATCAGCTGAAGTTAGTATGTAAGAACCGCTCATTATTAGCTTGTTTTGGTTAGCAGTTTCAGGAAGTTCACAACAATAAAACGTACGCAACTAAAACATTTCATGAATTGGTTGAGGCTTTCGCGGCCATCGTTCAATGTGACATGTTCTTTCGAGCATTTAGGCCGTCGTCGTAGATTAGTTTTCGACTCAGGCAGTTCAGTCTAGTGAGAACATCTCCTGAAATATAACTCCTGAAGATGCCAGACACTCGAACTGGCGAAACGTCGAAAACTAATCTACGACGACGGCCTAAATGCTCGAAAGAACATGTCACATATAACAATTCAATTCAATGCAGAATCTTATAATCTAGGTAGGGCATATGATATATCATTTGAAAGGAAATTCAATTCTCTTTCAGCAATTTTCAAAATATAGATGGCATTCCAATTGAAAAGAAATGCACTTTCAACCACTTTTGAATGTCTCGAATTTTGAATGACTCTGCATAATGAGAAGCTTGAAGATGTATAGGATCTTGGCATTCTGCATACGAAATTCCTTATATTAATAGTTATGGTAGTTATGGATGTTTAACCAAAGCTATGTACTTCACAAAAAAGAAGCAATCATTCAACTACTCAAAAACAGCTGAAGATAAATATGAGAAGTGATTCCGAAATAATCTTGTTAATACAATGAAAAGAAGAAATCAAATATATACAGGGTGTGCCATTTGAAATAACAAAGTAGTTACTACTTTTTGACATAAGCGTTAACACCGCAGCACTAAAAATATTTCAGATCGATAGAACATCTTTTCTTGTCTGACAGATCAATTTTTCAATGAATTCTTGCTTTCCGTTCTTCGTAAACATCTAACGTAGGTACCATCGATCATATCCTGTATACTGCTGTTGTACAGGGTGTCCCAAATTGCTTTATTTTGGCTGTTTCCGGTAGACTAGATAGGTAAAAACGTTGAAAGGAGTCCTGGGCTTGATTTTCGAGAAAACACCAATAGTGAAAACCGTTTCACGATATCTTCATTTGTTTTGAAAATATAAGAACATTTTGAAATTTTACGATTTAGAAGATGTGCCAAAAGTTTTTCATTTTAGGAAATATTTGAAGAATATAAATACTTTCAACAAGCACTTTTTACTCGGAATAAGACATTATTTTAATTTTCTTCATCTTTAAAATTTCTTTTATGATATAGGATGAATAAAAAATTTCGTACGTATTTTCCACGAGGAAAAATATTGAATTTGGTTTCTTATCTCCTGTAAAAAAGCGCTTCTGAATAGTTTTCAGATATTTTCGTGAATAAAAAAGTTATGGCACTTTTTCGAAATCGATAATATATCAAATTAAAAAAAAAAAATGAAGATGTCGTGAAACGGTTTTCACTAATGGTGTTTTCACGAAAATCGAGCCCAGGACACCTTTCAAAATTTTTACCTATCTAGTCCAGAAGTACTTAAAACAGTCAGAATCAAGCAATTTGGGATACCCTGTAGAATTATAAATATTCTCAACAATTTCAAATTAATTTGCATCGAAAAATTTATTTAATAATTTCTTAGGTTATATTGATTGATATATTTTAATCTATGATGAACACATATAAATTTTCAGTAACTTCTTGTAACTAGAAATAAGGCACCTTCTGGAATTTCATGGCTTGCCCTGATGACAATCATTCTGAAACGTTCTTCGTAGTATTTTGGAATTTCAAAGAGATTTTCTTGAAGTATTTTGATCTTGACTGCAGTTTATAGCACAAACTATTCCTTAGAATTTCTTCGTGTAAAACTTGTGTATTTTACAGGCTTCTAAAGAGGGCAAAAAATTCACTCGAAGCATTGCCAAATTTTTTTTTGTGAGCAATGATAAATTGTCCACAATTCTGACAACTGTTTTCACTTAAACCATATAATGTTACCGTTTCAAGGATGCGAGGTAACGAATAGCTTTACCCTCCAGCCAATTATCGCCATATGATACGCCCCTGCCCGACCCGATGTCCTTTATCCGAAAGCCACTTTTATGGCTTATTTACCGCTGCGGTCTCAATATTTGGGCACGAGCCGGCTGCCAAGAAAAAGATAAATGGATTTCTTCACGTGAAGGTCCGCGTGGAACAATTCTTACCTGGCTCGGTCGGTTTAGTGGTTGATTAATCAATTTCTTACGAGTGCGGACCACACCTAATAACACGAATATCGGTGATGATAGAGAACGGAACATCAATAAATGAGCCCCGATGGCTTGCTTCAATATTGACTGCAAATGGCACGAAAGAAAAGAGAATTCGGATTTTTGAAACATAGATGAATTCAAAATAGTAATCATCGAAATGAATACCATTTTCAATTCCCAGGCTCAGAGATCTTTTATCATGAGGTTGGAAAAATGATATTAGATTTTGTCACTGAGATGAGAGATATACCGGTTTCGGCCTTGTTGGGCCTCATCAGTATCCCGCACATCTCAGGACAAAATCTTCATAAAAACTTCGGAATTTGAAGCAATTGGTTGTGAAGTAATGAGTAAAATATTACAAAGTACTAAGGTGGTGACATCCAATTGCGTCAAAATGAAGTTTCACATCTCCAATCAAATGCAAAAAAAGAAATCTGTACTTCCTCTTTCACTGAATGAGATTTTAGCAGTGGCTCTATTCTATTCTAATATCATTTCTCCAACCTCATGATAAAAGATCTCTGAGCCTGGGAATTGAAAATGGTATTCATTTCGATGATTACTATTTTGAATTCATCTATGTTTCAAAAATGTTCTCGATGTGCCTTCGTAAAGGCAAAGAATTTTCTTTTTCTTAAAAACATCAGGCTTCACAGTCACAAAAAGAATTGGGCGTTTCCATCACTTTGAGAAACTACCAAGCGGGCCCTGAATAGAGCCACTGCTAAAATCTCATTCAGTGAAAGAGGAAGTACAGATTTCTTTTTTTGCATTTGATTGCAGATGTGAAACTTCATTTTAACGCAATTGGATGTCACCACCTTAGTACTTTGTAATATTTTACTCATTACTTCACAACCAATTGCTATAAATTCTGAAGTTTTTTATGCAGATTTTGTCCTAAGATGTGCGGGATACTGATGAGGCCCAACAAGGCCGAAACCGGTATATCTCTCATCTCAGTGACAAAATCTAATATCATTTCTCCAACCTCATGATAAAAGATCTCTGAGCCTGGGAATTGAAAATGGTATTCATTTCGATGATTACTATTTTGAATTCATCTATGTTTCAAAAATGTTCTCGATGTGCCTTCGTAAAGGCAAAGAATTTTCTTTTTCTTAAGAATTCGGATTGTCAATACATTTCATATAATTCACCAGAAGAATAATTCATGCACTGAGAGAAGTATTCACTTGATATTATCGATCATGCGTTAAAGTTAATAAATCATTTATTGGCCAAATGGACAAATAAATATTTCTTTCATGAAAATAAAGAATTTATTTAAGTTTTCGCAAATCACCTTCACTCAATATTATATCACATTTATTTATGAATAATAACATTCAATAATACCGAATAAAGACGCATTACACTGAAATAAATATATTTAGTAATAATTAACAAACTGCATGAATTATGAATGAATGTTGACGTCTGATAGCAAAATTGAAATTTAATGGCTTTGCAGACGGAATTGTATTCTGGAATAATGACCAGTCCGTGCAGGATTTGAACCTGCGACCCTCGAAATACTAGTCCAATGTGCTAACCAACTGTGCCATTGCGAAGGTTGAAGGTTCCATCTGATCTTCGGTTGGCGACTCTCCCAGAATTCGATGTTAGTTTGTTAGTTTTAATTCTTCAAGAACTATGACGCTCGTGAAGAATTCTTTGGGGAGTTAGGGTTGGAAGGGGAACTCATTCGCTATCGGTGGTCATCGATGATTCGATTTTTACTTTTAATCCGATTGCGTTATTCGCGATTTATCGGCAGGAGTCGGGTAGTTGAATCTACCGACCACCGAACAATGTTAACTAGCCAAGATGACTGAAACATGTCAAATGCGGTTTGTTCATTGTTAATAAATCCTGTATTTTGAGTAAACATATCGTGGAGTGGTGGAAGTTTAAAATCATTTAGTAATAGAAACCAAACGTTCGTTTATTACCAAATGAACATATGTTTTCAATTAATATATCTTATATTTGAAGAGAACTGCAGTTTAAATGAAATACATCATACCCAAATATATTAAATATTAACAAATACCGTGTAAATAAATATTTCGTTATATGTGAATGAATTCTTTCAAAGGCAAGATCTGTTAGTTAATAAATAAATTAAAGATTAATAAGTGGATTTGTCTGTTAATGAATAATCTCGAAATAAATACTTTATTGATAAAAACAAATTTATTTCTCTCAGTGTGGGAAGGAACAATAGTTCGGAAAAAATTAAGATGAAAGCGTTATATCCCAGCGAGAATTGAACAATCTCACGAAAAATGCAACACGAATATCATAAAATGTTTTTTCTTTTGTTCAACTGCCATTAAAAGTGACACTTTTAACGACAGCTAACAATGTTAAAATATATTGTTTACGTGGAAGCGTGTTTTAACAATAATGCTGAAAATATTTTAAGCACTCCATTTCTTTATGAGAAAATCAGATGAGAAAAATTCAGCAATTGTGAATTTTTATTATCACTATTCAACAATCATTACTTATGAAGATTAATATTAATCGTAACACTAGAATGATAACACATCTTGACTCTGCTAGCAATGAAGCAGAGGATCTTCGAAAACAGTGACATGTATGTTGTTTTGGTTCTGGTTTCCCAAATGTATTGATACCAACTGGATTGGCAGTGCATTTATTATTCATGTCTATGAGGAAAAAACGACGATATTTGATGACAGAAGGGCGGTGTGCTAAGTGCTTATGAAAATAGTCTACATATTTCACGATAATACTGAAAGAACTTCCGTTTTTGTATTTGGAAGTTATATAACCAATGATTTATTTGCTATTTTGATGTCTTCCAATGATAAATTACATAATTCTTCACGCTGACAGGCTCCAAATTATCTGAAAATAGTTGCAACCTTAACCATCAAGTATTTCTCATCTGGTGCCTCCTTTATAAACTTCTCAACTCGACTTTTTGGGACGATATCCTTCACTTTTCCGTTTTAGATAAAATATGCTATTACCTTGAAATATTTACAAACATCCACACCATTTTTAACAAGGGCGCTTGACTCTATCATTGAAAATTTGCTCTACAAAGTTGATAAACTCGATATTTTTAATTTTTCTTCTAAGTATGCCAGGAAAAGAGAGAAGTTTTACTGACGTTTCCTTTTTCAATATACACCAGGCCAGGAAATTTTTATATGAAATATCGTACTGCTGAACAGATTTTTTCGGTAGGAGTTCCAGATTTGCTCTTCTTGCAGACTCAATATTCAGAGGAAAAACCAAATGGGTTAATAACCCAAGACGAAAATTGGACAGGAACGAAATTCAAATGACAGAATCTTGTCTCATTTGTTAGTTATCATAACGTTGGCAACGTTTGCCATTCACAATAACCTTTTGATTATTTGAATATTAAAATGCATTTTGAAGTTTATTGTCATTGCAAATTCGCCCATTTCATTATCAAAATAGGGCAATTGTATAAAAAAACATTATACGGTATTTGTGTTAAAAGGGATTTTATTTTGTTCGTGAAATTATTTAATTCGCTCTGCTCATTTCACAAACTTTTGCACTCACAAAATAAAACGTCACTTTTAACACTCGCATCATAAATAACTATTGTATAACGGCACAATTTTGATAATGAAATAGACCAATTTAGAACAACTTCAAACTGATTTTCAATATACAAATAATCACGAGGTTGCTGTAGAATTTTCAATTCCTCACATTATTAAAATTTCATATGCTCCCATCATAAAAAAACTCTGCCTTGAAAATATTTCAAAGGTTTCACTTAAAATATTACACTCGACACTTTTAATGACAGTTTTACGTACGAAAATAGTTATTCAATATTTCCAATATGTAGTATTACATAATTCTGCGCTATTTCAAGCAATAAATGTATAAGTTGTTCACAAAAATATCACGTGGGTGAACAGATCAAATTCATCAACACTCAAAACCAATTTGCCTGATTTAAATCCTATTTACACTTGGTCTGAATCTCCAAATCATCGAGGAAAAACTGAAAAAAAAGGAGATCGTTATTATGACTGTTATTCCTATTCTTAATATCTTAAGCACAAAGTGTTTTCACATTCTTGAAGCCGAAGACTTGAAATATTTTACATTTTGAAAAACTCACGCAGGGTGTTCCAAATGTCGGGTCAAAAATTGGGATCAAAATCATAACTTTCGTTGAAAATGATGATAGTGTCCCAACATGTTAATGCACCTAAAACAAATATTTCTCGAGTCATAAAGGCCATTTTGATTTTATGTCGTACGTAGTGTCAAATTCATGAAATCTGATTCATATCAACAATCCCAATTTTTTGATGCAACATTTGGAACTGTGAAAAGTACTGTGACTGTAGAAATATTGTACATTCCCTTTGAAAATCCTAGAAATGTACAATATTTCCAGTCTCCGACTTCAAAAATGTGAAAACGGTTTGTGCTCGAAATATTTAGAGTAGGCATAACAATCAGAATACCGAATACTGTTATCTCTATCCGACGATTTTAATAGGAATATATTCAGAATTGAATACTCTATCAGAATTGAAAACGAAAAAAAAACTGAGATTCACTATGATATTTTGCAGAATCCTATATGGGTAGAAACATCTATTTCATGGTAAGAAAAAAAAATAAAATGTAGAAATAATATCGCGGAGACATTGAGATCTATAACAATGTCTCCCTCTCTCTATTTCAATTTCATATTAGTCACTTGCTGATGAACCGAGTTTAAACTTACAACTTGATTCTATTCATCGTGACCATATTTGATATACAAATATACATAATTACATAATAGATCCGAGTTGGTCTCGTCTTCTGAATATAAATATCATATGTAAAGAACAACTTTTGCGGGATTTGAACCCTGGTCGCGTTTGGTTAAAATATAGCGACTTTCTCACTATACGAACGCTCCACAGGTTAAATCTTTCGTAGTTGTGTTAGAAAGTTGCATAATGCTGATAATGTTGTGAAAAACAATAATACTTTCTACAAACGTGCGCTTTCAACCCTTTTCCTGTATTCATATTATCAAGACGAAAAGGGTTACAAATCCTTTTTGCTATTTCTGATACGTGCAGAGATTTAAAATTATACCTTGTCATCATGAAAATTGTTGTCCTTCCTATTATTGGAATCACATTTTTTTTATCCATTTGGTTTTTTATAACAGTTCTAGAGCACACATCTATATCAGATTCCCCAAAAAACAAAATTACGGTACCTTATCATGTCTTTTTTCGTAATAGTCACACCAACTTCCAAGGTACAATACAAAAGTCACTAGGATTATATAATCTGAATTTGTCATTGAATTTCGAAAGTATTTCACAAAACTTGATTGAAATAGAGAAAATATCGTCTAATACTCGTGGCAGCAGACAATTCCAACACTCAAGCGTTCGAAAATTCGCTCTTCTTCGAATTAAGAATAGGAGCCCATTCTGCAACTTGTTTTGATCGGATTTGACTTAAAATTATTAAAGAAAACAAATAAATCTTGAGAATTGTGTTACAAAATGGCGAATACGTCGGGTCATCGAAAACCGTCAAACTAGCACGAAGCTCGAATACTCGATAATTTAAGAGATATCCAAGATATCTCAGGATGTCTTTCATTCCGATTTACCCTGACTTTTTCAGTTAAGTCTTCGCTCATTGGTGCTGAGCTTTTTACCTTCGTTGAATTGAATTCTCCCGTTCGTCAACTTGGTGTTTTATTTTTCCAGTCTGTTAATGAAGCTTCCTATAGTTAAGACTTATTATCTGCGTGATTTAAATTCTAATTATTCTATGTCTTGCTTGTCATATCTAACATCTGGGGACCTATTCTTGACCATTCGCAATTTATGCGATCGTTCGCATCTATTACCTTTGAGAATGACAGACGAATCTGTATTTTTGACCGTCTGCATGACATACGACGTACATTTTCATGTTCTGTGCTTAGGACCGTTCGTATTTCACTTCGAGTGGTTTTGAGAACTCGCAAATATTTGACAGTTCAAATGATATCATTGACATTGAATTTGAAAGTAAGGTGTTGAATTTCACCGATATTTATCTATATTGTCCGCATAGCTCGAAATTTGAGCTTACAGTAGTGCCGATATGTAAATCTATGCCATAAACCTTCCGAAGTTGTCAAGAATGCAGTTTTTGAAACGCAAATCGCCATTCGTAAAAATGCGTATGCGTGGAGTTGCGAATGATTTCGAGAATAGGCCCCCTGATCCTGATCCTATTATTCATTTGTGATATGCAACTGTCATACCAACTTAAATTGTATAATAATTCCCCGCTTCGGTAGACTAGTTCACCTCGGATAACTCGCATTCAAATCCCCAATTGCGAAATTGAAAAGTATGGAGCGCACAAGTCCACACAGAACAAGTTTGGCAAAAACCGGTCCTTTTCAGAACCAACAACACCCTGAGGACGGCAGGCGAATGCTTGCCGAAACGTCGGTAATAACCAAACCCATAGATAATGGAAACAACCCAAATAATGTTTCAACAAATATACCATTATCAAGAATATCTCGTTCACAATCTGATTCTATTTGTTGTACGAATTTCGTAACTTTGATCATTTTTCCTATTACAATTTGTTTGGAAATTTTTTTAAGATCCTAGCTTTTTAATTTACGTCCGGAAGGATCCAGTTTCACAGCTGCAGCAGGATTCATTGCATTTCCTGAGAACATTTATCATAGTTATATACAGGGTGTCAGTGAATAAGTGTGAAACACTTCTGAAGGTGATTCCGCATGAAAAAATAATAACATTATGCAAACTTTCGACTGCAAATGCTTCGTTCTGCGAGATACAAAGTGTCAAATTTTTACTAAAAGTTTTTTGTTAGGTGAGATAACAATGATGGGTATACTTTATCCGAAAATATAGCAAATTGAGACCACAAAATTGTGGTCATGGAATCCATTAGTTAAAAAGCAAAAGAATGCGCGAAGCAGCACATTGGTTTGAATACTATAAGTAGTGTTCCAAGTCTACTTGCACAATTTCCTCAATCGCCTGATTCAAGGGAGTATACTTTCAGAGGTCTTCAACTGCTCTCTTCAAATACTGAATCAAACAAAAAACGTACTCGAATGGAGATTCTAGGTGCTAGTACAAATGTCGAATGTTATTCTCGAAACTTAGAATATAGCCTCTTTACAAGGACATGAATTCAAAGACATCCACAAATGATGTTTTAAATCAACATAATTCAAGTGAAGTGTTAGGCCAGTCAATGTAACCTAATACTATATGAAACTGCAGAGAATCTATGGAAATGTTAGGCAAGTCAACCTTCCCTATTACTATATCTAACTGCAAAGAATCTAGTGGAATGTTGGGACAGTCAACTTTCCCTATTACTATATCGAACAGCAAGGAATCTAGAGAAGAGTTAACTCAGTCAGCGTCACTCAAAACTGTGTAAAACTGCAGAAAATCTAGTGAAGTATTGGGCCAGTTAGCGTTCCCAATATCATATCACACTGCAAAGAATCTAGTGAAGTGTTAGGCCAGTCAACGTTCCCTATAACTATATCAAACTGTAAAGAATCTAGTCGAGTGTTGGGACAGTCAACTTACCCTAATACTATATCGAACAGCAAAGAATCTAGAGAAGTGTTAAGTCAGTCAGCGTTACTTAAAACTGTATAAAAGTGCAGAAAATCTAGTGAAGTATTGGGCTAGTCAGCGTTCCCAATATTATATCAAACTGCGAAGAATTTGGTGAAGTGTCAGGCCAGTGAACGTTCCTATTGCCATATGAAACTGAAAAGAATCTAGTGGAGTGTTGGACAATCAACTTTCCCTATTACTATATCGAACATCAAGGAATCTAGAGAAGTGTTAAGTCAGTCAGCGTTACTCAAAACTGTATAGTGAAGTGTTAGGCCAGTCAACGTTCCTATTGCTATATCAAACTGAAAAGAATCTTGTGGAGTGTTGGACAGTCAACTTTCCCCATTATCATGTCGAACAGTAAGGAATCTAGAGTTAAGTCAGTCAGCGTTACTCAAATCTGTATAAAACTGCATAAAATCTAGTGAAGTATTGGGCCAGTCAGCGTTCCCAATATTATATCAAACTGCAAAGAATCTAGTGAAGTGTTAGGCTAGTCAACTTCCCTATTACTATATTAAACTGCGAAGAATCTAGTGGAGTGTTAGGTCAGTCAACTTTCCCAATACTCAATACTTTATCAAACTGCAAAGAATCTAGTGAAGTGTTAGGACAGTCAACGTTCCCTATTGCTATGTCAAACTGTAAAGAATATAGAGGAAGTTAGGCCAGTCGGCGTTTGTATTACTATATCAAACTGTATAGAATATAATGAGTAGTTGGGCCAGTTAATGTTTCCTTTTACTATATAAAACTGTAAGAAATCTAGTTAAGTTTCAATAGTACTATTCTGAATAATTTGCAATTTAGGAATTCTTTCATATGATTGTTAATTCTGTGATTCCCATTACAGCACACATACTGTAATGAATCCATTACCGCACTAGTGGGTTATGAATGTTGTGTCAAATAGCACGTATTTTGAGACAGTTTCAGAAAAAATCATTTACGAAATCTCTCCGTTTCACTGCCCGACCACGTAATAAATGAAAGTTTTTTGCGCATTCCATTGCTGAGACAGGCTTCATTAATAAACAACTCGTCCAAAAGTAACTTCGCCGTACGCCTCAACCAATGAGTTTCAAAACTAAACAAACTCACCGCTGTACAGACTGTACGTAGGCAGGAGCATTCTGAGCAAGTGCTCACAAAAGAAAAACAAAAACTACGCCGCAATCACCGTCGTTTTAAGTTGACATTAACCTCGTCTGCCGATTGCGTTTCAGTTTCACGTGTACGATTCGTACAAGTGAAGTCTTTCGTCCGGAACAAATCCGATGCTGTCACCTAGAACTTTATAGTCGCAATAAACACTCTTGGACCTGTGCTCGTCAAAAGACAACATTGAAAACATAGTGACCGCACGATCTTAGGTGCTTCCCGCGGACTCTAGAACATTCGCGGTGAAGCACCGGATCGGGCATCTTCGGCTGTTCTCCGAAACGTATTGCGAAAGCTCGTGCGTGGGAATTCCTCGCAGTGAGTCCGCAGCTTGAACTCAGCCCGAAAGGTCGGCAGCGACGAGGTGTAAAGCGCGCATGACCGGGCGATTTGTGTGAAGGGATGCCCGAGGCGCAACGAGGTGATTGTTTTGGCGCAATGAGGACCTCGCGGAGGGAGCTCATTTGTCTGATGACGTCATATGGAAAATTGGATGACTTCTCGATGTTTCAGTTATACGAGGAGGGAGCGTAGCTGTCTCCGGGAGTGCTTTGGAGGTTGTGGATTTAATGGTTGAAAATTTCGTGAACACGAAATTTTAGACATGAGCCTCGACGTTCGATTTAATTGTGTGATAAACCTAGGGATTAAAGTGACAAGCGCAAGTTTCTGAGAGATTGGAAGAGGTCTAGTCCCTTGGAAAATACATACGTACATGAATTTACGAAATGTGCTGTCCAATCAAGGTCTCTCGGGTAAAATCGACGAAATTAGTTCTGAACTTCACCGATTAAACGTCGATTCATATTAGACAGTGCCGTTTCTAACAGTGTGATCTTCTTCTTTCAGATAACATAAGCAGAAGAAATCTTGAAAAAAGTCATGACCTCGGTTTTTAAAAACATTATGATTGTGACATTTTTCCCAATTGAAAATAAGACTCCATATTGAAGTTGAGCAATAATCCACTGATCGAACTGAAGTAGTCAAAGCAACAGAATAATTTTTTTCATGAATTCATATTATTAAGCTGTTGCATAGCTTTTATCTCAGGCTTTGAGCGCCGCGACTGAATGCTCAGTTTGGCAGACGTCTGCACAGTGTTTGGGTGCGACTAGAAGGAAGCAGTGCAAAATGGAGTCGGGAATCTCGCTGTTCCCATTGAATTACGAACGGCAAATATTTCATTTACATCGGATAGAAAATGTATAACCAAACGAAAACAGTTTCCATTAACTTCAGCTCTTGCTCTAACTATACATAAGTCGAAAGGTGGAACTCAGAAGTAGTGTTAACGACCTAATTGATGATTGATGAATTAGTTTGTATAGGTTTGAGGGTCTCAAACAAGAAAAACCACTTGTGTACAAAGCCGACGTTTCGTTTATTATATAAACATCCTCAGGGCACTAAAACAAAACAACAGGTGAATCTAAATGAGCCAAAACGATTACACAATTGCTAAGAGAAATCTCTTTCATGGAACAACTGAAAAATTAATAAAGATTGACACAGAAACAATCAATAAACAGACAATTTGAAATACATGATAATTTTTCGTTTTCATCTTTTTCGTTTTCTTAAAATGGTGACAAAAAAACAAAAAGGGGGAGAAACTACTTGAGACGTGTTGCAAGAAATCAAGTTCTATTCTTATTCCAATGAAATTAGTTGTGAACTTATACCTCATTGAAAGATGTGCGGAAAGATACTTACGGTACTATGTGGTTCTCTTTGTCAAACGGAATTCATACAAACAATAACAATCACGTAAAGTCAGACGGAACATATCCCCTAGGCAAGGAACAGACATCAACTGAAGAATTAAATTATAAATATGTAGAGTGAATGGAAATTCATATCACATCTTCGTTATCAGGTGGAACTTTTGGCGAAATAGTATATGATTATAATAAATCACATTCTCAGGAACTCGTCTATGTTGTACTCTCTCGAGTGACTAGATAAAGAAATTGTATATTACGACAAAAAATGATAATTCTGCATTATCATAATCGAAGGCAAGCTGCATCGACTGTATCTTTGTTGCAAGAATTCAAAAGACTGTATTTAAATAATTTTCAGACGATAGCTGAAAGTGTCTTAGCCCGGTCGTCCACTGCAAGCGTATTCAGGCGGCAACGCGCTCACGCGAAACAAGCGTTCGTAGCTGCTACAACACAGGCGGCAATGGGCTGCAGGGTTCGTCCACTGGCAGCGGCGACGGTTGCGGCTTCTTGCGTTCGATTCAGTGATATAACCAACAAAGACCATAGTTTGTCTTCGAAAATGACATCGTTCGTATTCTTTTAGCATTGAGTGCAATATGCTCTGAATCCGGAGGACTTGTACATTCTAGAGTCAAGTTATTTAGTCAAAAGACGACGGAAACACAGAGGTCCTGCCGTTATTGGATGCACCCAATTTTCAGAACCAAAAACCCTTGGGAGAATTCAAACATCTCCAAAATCAATAATTGGAAAAATATCCTGAGCGATTTTTCAATTCCTATGGGAAGAAGCACAGAATATTTCTGAATGTATTTGAGAAACGATAAAACTTCATTGGGGCAACACTTCGAACTCTCAAGCTTTGTAACGTTTCGGAGTTTATATCAGACTCCCTTTTCAGACAATTTCTCAACATGAGCTTTACGTAATATTGAGAATTATTGATTTCCCAATTGACATTCACCAATCCATGATGATCAAAGATTAATATTAATAACTATGATGGTGAAATTGCTACTTCATTTCAAAATTCCCTGAAATCAGTTCCATTTTCAACAAATCATTCCAAATACGATCCACACCCACCGAACCATTTAACAGATTATCATTCTTTCATAACTGTCAGGTTCCAGCATTAGATTTTTCGTGTTATTTCAATCCATCATGTGATCGCCTATTGGAAGTCACATGATCGCGATCTACCAATATCTCTACATTTTATGTTATTCTAATTTTCTAATTTCGAAAGGTGTTGATGTTTTTCGTGTAGGCATAGGTTTTTCCATAAATACAAGGAATATTGTAAATACAATTTCTTATTTGAAGATTTAGTTTTTGTAAGTTTAGATCTTAAATTATTTCGTGTTTTGAAAACGGTCCTCATATTGAATTTAGAACCAATTCTTTGAATTTTTCCTGAAAGTCCATGAACATGAGAAATCAAATTAAATGACATTGTTTATTCTTGACGGTTTCTTGTTGGTCCCTGATTATCACTATACTTTCTAAATTTGAAATAATTTTTCAAATGAAATTCGTTGGATATTTATTATCCTCAAGAATACTTTTAATGAAATTAATTTAATTATTTCTTATTTCATTTGTAGATGAAATTAAATGAGCCCCACCGTTAAGTGTTTTTTATAATACCACTCACTCATTTGACTGATTTGAATATATATTTACATATCGATTTTTGTGTGACTTTTTTCTGAAACCACTTGATTCTTCTTTGCCATGTTGTCAAATCACGAAAACATCATCGGCATACCGTCATCAAGTCTTTAGGCATTGCACCAAAGACTTTTCATCACACAAAATTTGACATCAAGATATCCTTGAATTTCATTCAATAAGAGACAAGTGTGTTCAGAAAAAGACACACCAATCGATATCAAATGAGTGTTAAAACAGCTTTTATGAAAACACTTTATGATTGGGATCATTTAATCCATCTACAACTGAAAAAAGAAAAAATGAAATTAATTTCATTAAAGATAGTTTTGAGAAGGATCCATGTCCAACGAATTCCATACGAATTTCTCTACGCGGAAAGGATTTTACTTCGTAAATAGAGCCAGCGCCTCTAGCGTTCGAGCGTACACGCGCTACAGATCCCATTTCAGGCGGATCAAGCGGCGAAGCTCGTAGCCGCTCGTGTACGCCCGCTCGAAGTCGCCTGTACTGGACGCAGCTGCATTGGAATATATTGCTTGGGATCTGTAGCAACTTGCCGCACGTATACGCTCGTTTCGCGAGAGCCATAAAACGCTCGAAAACGCTTGCAGTGGACGACCGGGCTTAGGCATTAGTAACAGAAATAGCATTTTAATAATGACTTTCAATTGCCAAAGTCTGCATAGTAGCAAATACGATTTACAAGATTCAGTTACGAGACAAACCAATGTGTTACTTCTTACCGGAACATGCATGACGCGTGATAATTCGATTGAAATACTTGATTTCAATTGTATTGTTTAATAAAAACGAGATACTGTTGCGAAAGGTGCGGTAGCTATTTACCAAAATAGTTATAATGTTACTAATATTATGACTCCGAATATTGAAATAAATATTGAAGACGTTAGCGATGTCAATGTTGGAGATATTTGTGCATGCTTATGCAAACTTAGAAATGGCCTACACATAGTCATAGTAGCAATTTACATTTTTCCGAATCAAAAATTGAACGAGGGAGAGCATTTTATTTATCGCACTCTACTGGAGTACACTGAAGAAGGGTCGAAAATACTTGGTACAAATGGTAATAAAATTCCACTTATCTTGGCTGGCGATTTCAACATTGACTTCGCTGATGAAAAATCAATGCGGTTGACAATTTTTCTTTCGGAAGAATTGAATTTAAAAATGAATAATAATCCACAAGAATCCACAACAAAATAGGGGACCACTATTGACGCGGTATTTTCCAGAGATTTAAGAGACATTAAGTCTCAAACTTATGTTTCTTATTTCAGTTACCATAAACCTATAGTTTCAATGATGAACATTTCTGAATAACCTACATGTATTGTAAGATAAATTGAAAAAAAATATTTTAAATCAACATGATTGGAGAAATCATGTCGATTCAGTCGCAAAATCACTCGGAGGTTGTTGTTATGTTGCCAGAGTTCTGTCACAACTAGTTGATGAGGCAACTGCTCTCTCTGTGTACTATGGGATGTATGTTCTTTATCTAATAAAGATCTAATATCTGATCCATCGAATAAAGTTCCTGGTTTTAACCTTCCCAGGAGAATATGGTCCCTTCTTAATCGAATAAGAACAGGTCATGGTCGTACCAACAGCATGCTTTTCAAGTGGAATTCGGTTGATAGTCCTAATTGTGAATGTGGTGAATCAGAGGAAACAGTTGAACACCTAATTAATAATTGTTCGATTTATAAATTCCAAGATGGCATTAGAGCCATACACAATATATCAAACTCATTTTTGCAATGGGTTGAAAATTTCAGATCAATTTGATGAAGTATAAATTGAATTCTCTTGCTGTTCTGGCTTTTTTTTATTTTCAGGTTGGAGTTTGTGTTTGGAAATCCTTCCTCCGAAGAGCCGTCCCGCTGATCGTGATGTCCTTCTATATAGAATATTCAGATACAACAATTTTATTTTATTTTTTAACGGGGAGACAGGTTTTTTCGGCTGAGGTTTTTTCCCCTGGCTCTATAGTATCGTATGATACTGGTGATGAAAGTATCGTATGATACTATAGTATCATTCGAAGAATGTTGTGGTACCCCGTTCCTTTTTTACCTCAGCTTAGGTTCTTTTTGTTTCAACATTTATTGTATTATTTTAGCTCTCTTATTCAAAAGAATATATATACTATGGATATGGGCATTCCAGGATGAAATACGGTGTTATTTTCTGGGGAAATTCAGTAGAGGCCTACCGAATTTTTATTCTACAAAAGAGATGTTTACGTAACATATTTGCACTGCACAAAACTACGTCATGTAAACCATTTTTCATAAGATACAATATACTTACCTTTCCTTCAATATACATATTGGAAGCGATCTCTTTTGTACTCGATAACAGAAATTTGTTTTTTAATTTTCAAATGGATCATGAACACAACACAAGGCGTAAACTTGATTTGAAACCACCAAAAATTAATTTCTCCTATTTACAAAAAAACGTTGAGTACCAGATTATCTCCATTTTCAATAAAATAGCGCTACAAAATCGATTGAATGATAGTGCTAAGCAGCTCAAACAAAAAATGAAAAAATTTCTAATTTCCAAAGCCTATTATACTATTCATGAATTCATGGATGATGAAATAGTTTTCTAATTGTTCTGTTCATCTTATGTTCATGTTCAAATTAAGTTTTACATAATTGTTATATAATTAGGTTTCTAATGTGTTATTATTAAGGTTTTTTTTGACGGGCTCTAAGCCCACTATACGGGTAATTATGTACTGTGTATATTTCAGAGCGAATAAAGTTATTCTATTCTATTCTATTCTATCTTCTTGTTTTTGAATAGATGCTATGCAATAGCTTTACCGCGGCAGTCCTCGAGTACCATACGTGTTTTATTCTCTGTTTTTTAATGATAATGCAAAACAAAATATCAATGTATCATATTCAAACTGGAATACATTGATAGGTTGACTAAATTATCACTTGTTGCATTAACTTCAAAAAAAGTGCATCGAAGAATATACAGATAAAGAAAATCCTGATGGAAATATGGGAATTTGAATGTTAAATTCGAATGAGCTTCGAGTCTAGTAGAACAGTTGAACAATCGAAATCCCATTGCGATTCGATAACAAATGAGCGATTGGACTGTTGGAATGGCAAGTCTCGGCTGCTGCGAATTGCAATGCATATTAGTCACTTCCGGAAGTTAGATGTGTTTGAAAATAAATTAGTGTAAATCAAAATGTTAACGGTTGAAGAGAAAATTCAAATCATTAAATGTTACTTCGATGGTCAATCTATTGCGGAGACAATATCTTCTTTCATTGTTGCCTTTGGAGATAGGCACGTTGGCTCTCCAACTTTGTGCCAAAATAGCAAGTATGCCTAATCTTCTCAGAGATATGAGATTTTCTCTTTATTAAAGATTTGGCTACTGTTTGACACAACAAGGTGGATTATTCAAACAATTAACTTGAATTTGTCGATCTTCAATTTGGCATGTTTTAGAATTTATTCTTGTTTTCCTTTTTTTATATTCATAGAGTTTTTTAATTTCCTCTCGTACAATGTATTTTTTGTTTTTCAATTTTTTTTTTTTCTAGAATTTATTTTATTTTCGAACTTGTTTTGGCAAAAGAGTACCTGAATACTGATTTCCATAGGAAATCACAGAAATTTTCTGCTAATTCTCGTCTAGATGCTGGTAAATAGAAGTTGTTCAAAACCCTTAAGACATCGAGAGTAAACCGTGACATGATTTAATACCCTCCCTGATAATGTTGAACAATTTTATATCGCCTGAATAAAGTCTGATATAGCTACAAACTCTGATCAAGAGCGCATGAAGGATTAATAAACATGTCCGACAACCTCGAATCTTGCGAACTAGATGAGGTAGGAAAATTCATTACCGTGGATGTGAGCCGAGCGCCTCCGGTAAATAGGTCAGAGGTCAGGAACTCGGTCCGCTGCAGTTTGATTTATATTCGAACTTGGCTGTTTATAGAGTATCATCCCATAATACTTCCACACTAGGAGTCGTGCTCCGGACAAGATATAAACCAACGTGAATGGTGTTTGGATATAGTTGCTCTTGGGTTATCGGCCCCATATATGGGGACTTTCATTTTCTTCCTTCTAGAACGGGCAAAGTACACATAATGTCCATCAAATGACACATCAAGAGAACGAAAATCGTGAAAATTCTAATTTGATTATGTAGGATTTATACTGGTTCTAGGGAATGACTAGATATCAGGTAATTTAAATAGTATATTAAGTATAGATGAGAGTAAGGGCATTTTACCGATCAAAGACAATAGTTTGGAGGAGGAGCGCAGCGACGACTCCAATTATTATCTGAGATCGGTAGTCCTGAACGTTCGATATACTTATAGCATTTTTTGCACGATAAACACAATTTTTACTCAATGTACAAAATAATTATCTGACAAATTCATTTATTCGTGGCTTCGTCAATGCTGTGTAGGAATATAATATGAGGCGATGTCTTGGTCAAAGATTATAGAGTATAAAGATGAGAAACGAAGCGACTGCAGTGATGTCAGCGACATCTGTTTTTCAAAAGTAATCGGGTTATGGTTAAAATATTTAATTAGGGTCCATTTGGCATAGATTATATAAAAATTATTAGTAGTGTTGTCATTTTTGAAAAAAATACTTGAATAAATATTTTTGCTGAATCATGATTGTATTTTGTCGCGTATTTTCCACTGAACTAACTCGAAATCTACAAGAGTACCAACTACCTCACTCCATAATCTTGGTTTGTGTGTTTTTCTGTTATAAATTTTTTGTTAAAAACTGGCCGACATGCTGATTTATTGCAGAAATAATAATCTTGAATGTGCATTCTTTTCATTACCAAACAGAATAGAAATGTAAGTTTTGAAACTCGTATCATGTAATTGTCTTGTTCATTGCTTTTTATTTTCAGTGTTGTCAAATGGATAGAGGTTTCGGGGTAAAAATATATTGTTCTGGATAATTTGTTTGCGAACCGAATCTTCTTCGTTCTCATTCATTAGATCAAAAAGTTCCACTCATGGAGGCAATGGTGGTCAGAAGAACGACTTATAGATGTGGTGGTTCTCTTGACGACCCTTCCAGCAGTTCGACTCATCTACTAGACCCTCTAGACTCATTGAGGTTAAAATACACTGGGTAAGATATGTATGAATCGGGTCCAGAACAACTGTTTGACTTATCGATGTTCGATTTATCGAGAGTTCATTCACAATAAGTTCTTGAAATTGTTATGATAATTCTATAATATGTGAACAAATTTTTGAAATGTACTCAATTTCATAATTATTGAATTGCAGTTGATTTTACACAATCATTTCAAATAAAAATATAAAGAATCCAGAAGCGTATTTCATTTGATTCAAAGCAATATGCAGAAGAATAGATCATCCTGATCAAAAAGCAGAGCCCTCCTTTTTTTTTGTCGATCAGGATATTTTTTTGAAAGCTCGACAAAGTATTCAATTAAATGAAAATTTATGAGAAATGTGTTTCGAATTTCGCGCCTATCAAAATAGTTTTCTGTACTAAATAATGTTTTCAGCGTCATCTATGTGTCACAAGTAAGAAACTAGCCAAAAATCGTAGTCGGATTTTAGTAACACAGATACAAGGGCGTTTCCTATCTTTCTTACTCTATAATCTTTGGTCTTGGTGATGAAAACTTGGTAGATTGTCAAAGTGACAATAATCAATTCAATTTACTAGCGTTGAAAAATGAGCGATATAGAATCTTCGTAAGATAATGAAATTCAAACAGCCTGGCAAATCGGCTGTTCTTTAGTTGTTCCTGAGAAATCTAAAATCCGCGACGAGAGTACATACAATACTTTCAAGGAATGGATTCAGACTAAAGGCAGCCAAATCAATGAGAAAGTTTTACTGGCCTATTTTGTTCGAAGAATAGAAAAGCTGAGATCGCCTGGAAGTCTTTGGGGGGAATATTCAATGTTAAAGAGCACAATATTTTTGAACGACGGTTTTGACATATCCAAGTTTGCAACGCTTATAGCATTCCTCAAAAGAAAATCTATTGGTTACAAACTCAAAAAATCTGCTGTTTTTACAAGAGAAGAAATGAATAAATTCTCAAAGAAGCACCAGAGGATATGTTTTTAATTATTAAAGTGTGCTTTTATTAATATAATAGTGCTCTGTAAACTAATTATGTCCTTTCAGGTGGGAATGATATTAGGTATATCAGGGGCGTGTAGAAGAGAAGAGTTGTACAACATGAGCGTGTCAGGGAAATAGAAGATCGGGAAACATTTTTAATCGCGAAAATTCCCAAAACAAAAAACAACATTCAGAGAATATTCACAGTCATCGATCGAGATAATGATATCAATTACCTGGAAATATATAGAAAATATTTCCATCTGCGTCCACAAAATGCGAAGAGCGAGCATTTATTCTTGAGATATCAAAACGGAAAATGCAGTAATCAAGTAAAAGGCAAAGGGACAATTGGAAGTTGGCCATCAAAAATTGCAACCTTTTTGAATTTAGAAAATCCAAATACCTATACTGGCCACTCTTTTAGAAGCATTTCGTCCACATTTTTAGCTAATAAGGGAGTAGATGTATTAGTACTAAAATGACACGGTGGATGGCGTTCTTCGACTGTGGCTGATTCCCTGGAAATTAAACTAGACTTTTCTGAAAAAATTTTGCATACTACGGAACGTAGCGAGTTGCAACATGAAATAATGTTGAATTCAGCAGAGGTTTCTGTGAATTCAGCTACTACTCAATCCAGTGGTATTTCCATCAGCAATTGTAAAAATTGTACTTTCACTTTCAATATTAAATGAACTGAATTCAAATTGTTTGTGTTATTTCATTATTTTAAGGAATATTCAGTCATTTTCACTTGACGTTCTGTTTACCTTAGCAACCAATAAAAATGATCTACCGATCCACCAACAAACGCGGTAACTAGCAAAATTCGTTCTATCGTGCAAAAAGAATGTTTAATGAATAGGGGTCCGTTGGCTGCTACGGATTACTTTATTATTTTTCAAATTAATGAGGGTATAAAAGAGGTCTGCCAATCAATATTTTTCAATGCATGCGGAAATCACTGAAAGATATTCATGGAAATATTCATTTCATTTCAATAAAAATTCAATGATTTAGAGAAAATAACGTAGAATACTTGTACACAAGGCTTATTCTACTAATCGTTCATCAGTCATTTTTAACTCGTCAGCTTGTATTATAAATATTAAAAATTCAGAATATGTTGAAATCGAACATCGTAGCTGATACATTAACCTACAGAATTTGGCTGAACATTTTTTGATATCTTCAATAATTTTTCGAAGATTTTTCTAGTACTATTTTCTGAACCTTATCCACTTCTATTTTTTTTATTTTATGATAGTAAATAAACAATATAACGTGGAAAAAAGAGTTTCATGAAAAACTTGTTTGACAATTACTTCAGAATTTGTTAGAATTTTATAAAATTCACAATAAATTGTCACCGATTTTTCACATAAACCTCTGATGAAGAGTCGATTTTTCTGTACTAAACATTGAAAAATTATAAATTTCTATTATTCAATATACTGTGCTCTGAAGATCATAATTTATTCTAAAAACTTCATTTGTCTACGTTTTCTGCAATACTACATAAGATTCACTGAGTGCTCGCGTTGAAATTGGTAAATTCCAAGAGTTTTATTTGTAATTTCAATTAGTATTCATAACAATGAACACCTTCTAATTTATGAGAGTATTGTTATTGATAAATTCGTGTGGAATGCTTCGTGCATTTCATGAAAATATTAGCGATTTTATTCTTAAAACTTCATTCAATATTCTATTTTATTGAACATTTTTTGACAGTTCCAATAACCAATCAAATTTCCTCATTTTGTATCATATGAACAATTTCACCCAATCATGTCAACATTATACTGAAAACAGACCATGGGCTATTTTCAACGTTGCTATGGACACATGTTGATTTATTCCGATTTTTAAGTTTTTCGATATGTCACGATTTGGATGTAATACTGATGAGAATATAATGATGGGTCTGAGTTCAAATAAAGCACTGTAAAAACCATGTGGATTTTAAGAACTAAGCTGTTACAAGAAAAATATTATAAAGAAATGAAAGTTATTATTAACCCATTCAAAAGTGTTTTATTTCAACAAGCGCGAGCTGCTCGCGATTCTATACCTTCAAATAAATTGTTCAAGCTCTGTTTTTTTTCTATAAGTGGCAAAAAAATTTCTATCCGAAAAACCCTCGGACATTGATAAATTCTCAAAAATTTTATGATAACTTTCTCAAGCTTGTTGCTTGTAAGCGACAGACCCCCAAGCAACAAGCCTTTGAAATCTGTCATAAAAATTTTTCGATTATCAATGGCCTTGGGTTATTACCAGGGTTCGACCGATATATATCGCCGATATTTATCCTGATATATATCATGATATATATCGATATTTATAAGGATTGATATATATCAAGGATATTTATAAATTTACCAAAATTTGCGACTGTGCGTAAAAATTTCATAATCAATCGCGATTTAAGACCACACCAATGTCACCAATGTATACCAACATACCAACCGTTTGCACGATCGAAGAAGCAACGTATTGTCGGGGAATCCAGATAGTGATGTCATAACTTCGCCGTAAAATCGTCATTGCACTATTCATTGTGCTCTTGTTTTTTTTTTGTTTAAATTTTTGAACAGAAAGCACGTTCACGTATACAGCTGAAGTTTGCAGTATGTAATAGCAATTTGAGATTGATATGGGATGAGGTCACTACATCTGCACAGGAAATTTTTAATAATCCGGATAACGAACTTTTTATAAATTTATCAAATATTTTTTTTTTTCTCGAAAACTTTATATGGGTTTTCTCTCCCAGTCTCTGAAACAAGAAGCAATTAGAAAAAATTTTAATAATATGAGAAAGGCCCTTGCGTAAAAATTTGAGCACTAATTTGTCAGGGGCTAAACTTTACGAGAAGAAATTGCTGCCTAACAATGAACAGAAGGAAAATGAAAACACTTTGAAATCTTAAGCGTAACGTTTTTCTTGTATTATTAAAATTTTTTCTAATTCTTTCTTATTTCAGAGACTGGGGGAGAAAACCCATATTAAGTTTTCAGGAAAATGCAGAGACCTCCCAGAAAATATTTCAATAGATAACTTTTTTTTGTTGTTTTATGATTTTTTAGAATCTTGATTAGTTTCTTTAATAAATATGGTAAATGATCTTCTAAATACGTTTGATTTATTGACTTTTTAAAGAAAAAATTTGAAAAATTGTTCGTGAAAATAAATATCAGAAAGTGGATATATATCGGATATATATCGATATATATCCGATATTTTGATATTTATATAAATATCATGATATTTTCGAACCCTGGTTATTACTACTGAAAATAGAATTATTTAATGGACTTAGTTTCAACGGCCATACCTAGTATAATTGGAATATCAACTTCGAAAAAAACAGAACAATCTTTTTTCTTTCTACATGAAGATAAATAAAATCTGGAAAAAGGGGATCAAATTAAGTATTTGAAAGAAACAGCTTCTCGAGAAGCATTTGTTCGCAGTTCTCAACACTGATCGCTTCGTTGTTATAATAATAATTTTAAGTCATTAGTTGCAAATTAAAATGAATTTTCGCTGACAAAAGAATTAATTAAATGAGAAGTAGAGCTGTGTATCGACTTTAACTCCAAATAATAAAAAGAGTATACTTTCATTTCTATTGAAAAGAACCAGAAGTTCTAATTTTTTTCTGCAACAAAGTGTGATACGAAAGTTATTCAAGAAATTAAAAAGTTTTTGTTTATATTATTGAATCCCACAAAATTACAAAGATTCTTAACAATGCAGATTTGGTCCAGAAGGGCACCTTAACAAAAATAACAAATTTTGTCGGATTCAAAAACCTATTTAAATTAAAACATTCTTGTTTCTTGAATACCTTTTATATTACGCTTTGTTGCAGACAAAAAATTACAATTCGTGGTTCTTTTTGAAAAGAATTGAAAAAATTACTTCTTTTATTATTTTTTTTCAAAAACGGCTCATTTCATCGACAACGCACATGAGTACCTGCACTTCAGATTAATGTTCAAGGTAACCAAATTAATTTTTTTAACTCCTTATCATACAGGGTTTACAACCTGATCTGCCCCTGAAAAACTAAACAAGCGAATTTAAATTTGATGGCAGTATTTTCAGAGGTCCTTGCTACTGGTTATCATAGGAAAATTTCATTTAATTATATTGATACCCACTCGCACCGTTTTCTGGTTAAGGCACCCTTAACTAAGGCGCCCTTAAATTTTGAGTCATGCTTTTCCCCGTCTTAACGGATCAGATCTTGCACCGCATATCTAATAGAAACGACTTTTTTAAGCACGCGCTAAGCAATGCCAAATCTGGCAACAGTGTATAAATCAGTGAATTTGTTTGTTTTGACATAGAAATGCGACTTGACCATATGGTTTTGTGTCGGCACTGAGCACAGCGAAGTAAGAAGAACACTCGAATTCATAGACGAACAAGATAATTTGTTTACGCATTTTCATTTTCTGTATTCTGATTCACAGAACGACATATACTTTGGGCCGCTGACGAACTGGCATAGTACAACCAATGTTTTTTCTTTTATTTGAAGCAAATGATTTGATTTGATTTCAACAATTCTTTATTCGTAACTTGCATGACATAATTCTGCACCTGTGGAATATCATCGAAGTAATACTTTTCATATTCACAAGGGTAAATAGTACCTGCAGAAATAATAATTGCATGGGTACAATCAATTGCTCCAATAACACGGGGAAAGCCAGCAATTTGGTAAAATTGGGTTAGGAAGGAGCGTAATTCTGCTTCTTTCTGAGGCATTTTTATGAATACTGAAACTCGAACAACTATTCTTGATACTGTAGATTGGTGGATTTTCATCAAATCGGCTACAGCCAATAAATGCCCTGCTGATGTGTAGAGTCGGAGGCACGTAAGGAGTTGACTCATCGGTAAAACACTCTGATTCCTACAATCATCAATGCTTAAACTCCCTTCTTTGAGGTTTGACATCATCATACATAAGATATAATAAGATATGGACTAACATATCACTTGGCAATTCTGAATAATCTTCAATTAATCTCAGCAGTTACAGAGTAGTTTTTCTTGGTCAAACGAAATCGCCGAGAAAATGCGAATTCGTCCATATCATGGTAGTGATCGGCTCTATTAAATTCTAGACTTCTAGGCGAACCATAGTCAATGATATATAATATGTCGAAATCATCCTCATATAGATCATCAATTTTATTTAATGAAAATCTATCCATAATAATTATTAAATTCACGCAATAAAAAACAACACGTCAAAACTGTTCGTTTTTGACGTTTGAATATTTGAGACGGGCTAAAGTCTTGTTTAAGCCATGAATATTCGCGGCTCAAAATAGTCATACCTTATGTGGCACTTAAACTGCGGTGCAAGAGCACCGACTTAAAATTTGAGTTGGACGTAAGTCAGACATATATTTGACGGTGCAAGTGGGCATGAGTAGATCAAAATTTATTCCAGTTAATTGTTTTCTAGTGGCGTCATTTGAAAGGGCCGCTAGGGAAAAAATCATGGATATTATATTTTCATGTTTTTCCTGAATCCGAGAGATTTCCCACATTTTCCTGGACAGCCTGTAGAGAAGCCAGTTCTATATTCTCATTAGGTAACAGCCCAGGAACCAAAGAGCTTGTCGTTGCCCTAGACACTATTTTCAAGCAAAAACCCCACAACACTTGAACCGATTAAATTCAACTTACCGTGAATGTATCCTGGTTCCCCGTTAATCGTCGCAGGAGGCTGCGGATGATGGCCGGGTCCCACGTGGTGATAAGCTGTGGGATGCGGCGCGCTGAACGCGCTCGTGCAGCCGTGACGCACGCCACTGGGCGACATCGCCATGACGTGCTGCGGGGGCACCATGCCCTGGTGTCCGTCGCTCGGAGGACGCATGTTGGACAGGGCGTCCAACGGTTTGTACGTCTTGCCAGTGGGCGTCAAAGACTCCGCGTTGTTCTGGAAACAATGGGCCGATAATGATCTGAGCAGTGATTAAGATGCAAATTTCGAAGTCGGAGGTCCGCGCGATGAATTTTAATTTTTTTGGCTTTGCGTTCGGGAGGATCGGAAAGAAGTATGTAGGTGATGTGTGTGGATGGGAGTTTTGACCTGAGAGTGGTTAATGAGGAGATTTGAGTCGTGTTTGGGAAAATTCCTGCCATTAATTCGAAAGGCTCTTATGCTTACTTTGCTGGTGAAGCGTCCAGTTTTCAGACAGCACTTTTTTTGTAATATATACATATGCATGCATATCTTATCCACTTTCAACGTTTTTCTTCAATACAGATGTTTTTTCCCAGCAGGAATAAAAAAAGATGATATTATCAGATTTTGAATGTATTGGCTCCATTCTGAAATCAGTTGTTCTCGATCAATTCTAGTGATCAATAATTTTTCTTTCGTTTGATTTTCTACACTCGATCGCTATGCAACGCGATACATGCAATTTGACCGAGAGGAATGTGCCCAAGCGGTAGTTTTGAGAGAAGAAGGGTGAACATACACAAGAATTGCAAAAAGGTTTGGAGTTTCCCATACAAGTGTGTCCACCAGAATGTTGCAGCGATTCAGGGAGACAGGTATGAATGTTCGAAGAACAAGACAGGGTAGCCCACGGGTAACAACTGCCATTCAAGAACGTTACTTGAGAGTTTCTTCGTTGAGACAACGGTTTGCAACCGCTCACCTTCTTCAAAATCAGCCTGAGAGAACTCATGGGGTGCAAATTAGCACTCAGACAATAAGAAATCGCCTCAGAGAATATGATTCAAGGCATCGTGTCGCGGCAAGAGGCCCAGCTCTTACCCCAGCCCATCGAAGGGCGAGTTTGGATTTTGCGAGAGAGCATATCCATTGGGAAGAGGTCGATTGGGAAAGAGTTCTCTTCACAGATGAGTCTAGATTCTGCCTCTACCATTGTGATCGACGTTTCCTTGTATATAGACGTCCACATGAAAGATATGTTCAGTGCAAAATTTCCTGAATACTACTGGTTTCGGGGGAGGATCGATTATGGTATGGGGTGGAATATCTTTGACTGCTCGCACAGACCTAGTGGTCGTTGATAATGGAGCTATAAATGCTGATAAGTATATAAGGAGCAATCTTGAAGAGCATGTAGTGCCATTTGCCCCATACATTGGTGAAAATTTCATTTTTATGGACGATAATGCCAGACCCCATCGTGCGAGCATCGTTCAGGAGTACCTTGAAGAGGTTGAAGTCTCTCGAATGGAATGGCCAGCAAGAATCCGATTGAGCAGGTTTGGGACAACCTCAATAGAAGGCTGAGAAGTTCAGAAAATTATCCAGCTACTCTTAATGACTTAGGAATCCAACTCGGAGAAATCTGGAAAGGATTAGATCAGAACATTTTAAGATCTCTCATTTTGAGTATGAACCGTGGTTGCCGAGCTGTAATTAACGCAAGGGGTGGAAATACCAAGTATTAAATCACTTATCAGCATTTCAGTGTTTTGAAAAATGTTCATTTCACTTCTTTCACATAAGATTCGGTGAAATCCTGAATTTTTCTTCCATTTAATATGTCTGGTTTTGTTCAAAACCTTTCCGAGAGAACATAAAAAATAAGTTATAAAGTCAATGTAGAGTTAACTTTCATTAAAATTGAGATTTTCAGAATGTGCGTTAAATTTTTTGCGCAGTGTATATCTTGTGTATATTCAACATGTCCAAGGCTACTATATTAAATTCATGAGTTTTCTATTTTAGCAAAAACAGTATTGGAGATAGCTGGACATGTGTGGAGCACTGTCAAAATCGTAGATCTACCAAATTGAAATTTCATAGGTTTGTTTGAGTTTCATAGGTTCCCTAAGAATAAAAAACTTGCTAAGGAAAGGTAACATTTTCTAGGAATAGAGCAAGATGCTCGTTCATTAATTTCCAGAGGAAGAGAATATGCGGTTAACATTTCAAAAGGAAACGAAGAGAACTAAAGTTCCTACATTATTCTTGAGGAAACCTACGATTTTTAGCACTAAATCTTCATTTACATTTATCCACTCATTAAAATTATGTTTATTCGCAGATCAAACAGAAAGACATTTCGAAGATGATCATATAAATGTGGTTGCGATGGAATACCTAGAGAAGATCAAAAATTAGATTCCTTAATGATTACAGTAGAAATTTTGCAATGTTGCCAAATATATCTCCTTAACTAAATTCCCCTCATTCGCCAGCAGTGCAACCAGAATTAATTATAAACATTTATTGAAAGTAAACGTAAACGGATTAGTTAAACAATGATTAGTTTCTAAACGGTGCAACTGGTCATAAGTGTTCTAAATCCGCTCAATTTTTTCAAAGGATTGAGAGATAGATGTAATGGTCAGAAAAACTTCAATGGTATGTTTCCAGGGCTAGCTTAGGTCATTATGAAAGTTTAAAATGGCTATATCTTTTTCTCTAGGCTAAATTAGAAAAAATGGTTTACGAAAACGTATTTCTCTTGATCTCAATAAGTCATCGAATGCGTATGAAAATTTTTCTTTCATTACCTAACTAAGAGATTTCTATTTTTACAAAAATTCATATTCGGGATGTTCGGACAGCTAGTGTACAAACGGATATATTTCAACAAGACGAAATCAACTGCATAAGAATCAGTTTGAAATTACTGGTTTCGAAAAACCTTTTTCTCTATTTCAGTATCGTAATGAGTTCATTACAGTACTAAAAGTAGTGCTGTAATGAAACTCATTACAGCATTGTTTTCAGTTATATTTTTCGTTTTATGGTTGTCAGTACTGACCTCCGATCGAATCAAGTTTCGAATCAAATCAATTCAAATTCCGTGATCTGTCAAATTTCACACCAACTGCCAAGATACAAAACAAAAGTCACTAATCTGAATTTTCATTTGAATTTCGAAAATATTTCACAAAAATTGACTGAAATAGAGAAAATACCGTCTAATACTCGTTGCAGAAGGCAATTCCAACACTCATGCTATCGAAAACTCGCTCCTTCGTCGCTCGTTTTCGAACTTCGCATTCGTGTTAGAATAGGAGCTCATTCTGCAACTTGTTTTAGAATATACTATTCTCTATTTCAGTATCGTAATGATATCATAACTGTACTAGAAGTATTGCTGTGATGACACTCATTACAGCATTGTTTTCAGTTATATTTTTCGTTTTTTGATTGTCGGTACTGACGTCAGGAATACAAATTCCATAATCTGTCAAATTTCGTAAGTCACACCAACTGCCAACATACAATACAAAAGCAATACAAAAGTCACTCATCTGAATTTTTATTTGAATTTCGAGAGTATTTGACAAAACATAACTAAAATGAGAAAATATCGCATTCGTTGGAATAGGAGCTCATTCTGCAACTTGTTTTAGAATATACTATTTCTTCGTTGAGTCCAATACCAAACACCCAGTATATTTAAATCAATCAAATGTAGCTGAAAACGCTGTCATAATTTTGGAATTGATTAAATTCAATTCCAAAACATTTCAAGATTCTGAATGAGCCCGAAAATACATACGTAACGGAGGCAAAAAATTACACAGAGCTGTTCTTAAAGTTTAATAATGAAAATACGCTATTGAAGATGGTTCCTTGGAACTCGTATTTATCAATATGGAGTTTACGGAATATACAACCATGTGGAGCACGCTTCTGGTATAATTTGCATATTTATAGCCCAATTTAGATTAAGTTATTGGCTGCTCTCATGTATCAGTTGTTCTTAAACCGCCTACGCATTATTGTAAGACAATCGAGCGATGTCATATTCTCACCGTAATATTCTGATCGTGTTGTTTCAATATATCACAACATCGATATCAAATAACGGCAATCAGGATTGGAGTCTCGATTGGAGTAAGAAATTTGGGAGTGAGGTAGTTGTTGTGATTCTGATTGATATTATTTGATTTTTTTTTCCAAGACTTTCTCAGACTCAGACAAATGTCAAAAATGCATGAGCTTGGAATGTAAAGAATTTTACCCTCGGTAAAACCATATACTACAATCGTCTGTTAACTTTGATTTGTTCCTTAGGTTTTTGGCTCGGTTTTTCGGTACAAGGTGTGGTTTATCTATATATTATGAGCCCTCGTATGAGCCGTATTCAGAAAATTAACAAAATGTTCAAGGTGCTCATTTGAGATGAAAAATTGATTTAGGCGAAAATGGTCCATCAATAGTTATTAATACTACAAGGGATGTAAGTAACATTTACCAGTCTCGCAGAAGATTGCGCCCGAGCGATAGCGAGGGCTGGCAATAGAGTATATAACATTTTTTCCCTTCTTGGATTTAGAGTTGCAAAAAACCCGGGTTTTTTCGAGTTTTAATGGGTTTTTTCGTTTTTTTTTTCGGAGGATTTTCAGTTTTTTCTTCAGATTTGATATACAGTTTCAGTAGTTATGCAGAACTGAAAGAACTGTAGGCGCTGTGAAAAAAATTTTACTTTCTGTTTCTGGGTCCCAGTTTACGAAAATGAAAATAGAAATGCATTAATTTCTCTAAAAAAAAGGTTTCTGGAAGGTGAGGTTAATTCAAGTTTCAGGTAGTTTTCCTCTGGTTTCTTAATAGACGTTTGTTAGAAATGTTTATTTCAAACTTTTCCTGTACAAAAATGCCCGTTTTTTCATCAAAAACGAAAAATACCGCATTTTCTTGACCAATTACTATAGTGAAAGAGACTCGGAAAGAGATCATACTGATTAAAATTATATTTATTCGATGTTTTTAAATAAATCATGATACAAGGATTTCGATGAACATTCACAAATAAATATATTATGTATGTGATGTTCGTTCAACCGAAAAATTGCTATTTTTGAAAAAACCCAAAAAAAAAACAATAAGAGTGGGTTTTATAAACGTTTATAAACGTTTTATAAAAGAAAAAAACTCATTGGGTTTCATAAGGTGGGTAAATTCTGTGCCAAACCTGCTTATATGTTCACAATTATATGCTGGATATATTTTTGGATTCTCATTATCATTACATTCGATAGCAGGTTAAGAATTCGTAGCAATAATTTGAAGAAGTCGAATTGTTTGATTATGTGTGGACGAAATGGATGTTTCAGATATAGAAGAATCAGAGAATATTGCTCGTTTTCTCTACTACCGGAAAAGTCAAAAAATATGTATGAAGCGTCATATAAAACCGAGTATAAAACCTTTGGTGCCGAAACAGCTACTGCAATCTCAAAAACATTATTTTTGACGTATTTCCACGAGAAAAGTGCTGATCGAAGTCTCCATCAATGGACTGAATTCTTGATGTTGTTCACCCTTTTTATAGAAGAAAATATAGATATTTCTAAGTAACCAACAGGGAAGATATGAATAAGTTTACGCTTGAAGTCGCCGATGATATATAGGGTTATTCACGAATATGGCTCTATAGAATATTTTTGGAAAGACACAAGATTCAGGATTGAAGAAGAAGAAGAAAACTTCTCGTATATTTTTAGGATTTCCGGTTTTTCCGGAAGTGACATCAAATCTCGTTTTTCAAATGAGAAGACCCATTTTTAATTGCATGAAGAGATTTTCCATTGAATTCTGAGTCTTCTTGATTCCGAAAGTTTAAATGCGGAAATACGAAAAAAAAATCTCAAAATTGAACTTCGAGGTTTTTCATTGAAAATTCACAATTTGGAGAATCTCCGAGTAGAACGGCTGAGGCTTCTTTTCCGATAGCGTGATTTTCAGAATATGATACAGGAGGTCACAAATTCTATGTAAAAGTTAGAAGTGACGAAACATCAAAAATTCGTTTTTTTCAAATTGGAACCCGATTTTTTCGAAATATTTTTGAAATCTTCGTCAAAAAATAATAGGAGCATATGTCCGAGACTTGAAATGAATATTTTCCGAAATATTCAGGAACGATTTTTTCTTCAATTTTCAATATCATTCCGAATGTGCTTTTCTACTGAAAAGTAATTAGCGGTCAAGTGAAAATTTTTGAAATCTCTGTTATCGAGAAAATATTTTCTTATAGTTCAGGCGAGTTCAGTTTTTCAATTATCATCATGAATGCGAGAGCGATCTGATACCTAATTGTTCTTGATTTCTTGTTTTGTTGAAACAAATGTTCAACACACGTGGGCCCGATAAATATTTGATTTGCCTATCATGACACAAAATAAATTTAACAAAATTAAGAGGAACTATTTTGAATATGGTCAAGCCATATAAAAGAAACAAAAATGTTACCGAAAATGAAGTGAACTCGGCAAATGTTATGGCATATTTTGAGGCTCTTCTAGGGCATCAACCAAAGCCTCTTCATCCTATTTAGGCATATCTCAAGCATTAGTCCAAAGAATTTTGTCAAGCAATAAGTATTATCCTTTCAAACACATAAAAGTGTAGAAATCGCAAGAAGGTGACAATTTACGAAGAATAATATTTTGTGAAGGTGTCCTTTTGAAGATTAAGAGGACTGACGAAGCCAAGTTTAGTCAACAAGGAATATGGAATAGGAGAAATCAGAAAAACTTTTTAGCTGAATAATATTTGTGTTTAGGGGATGCTCAGTCACTAAAATTTGTCCAACTAATGAAATATAATTTGATGTTACCTCAATAACATATTTAAAAAACAGAAATGAGTTCATTCATTTTTTTTTGGGCTTTAAAGCGTCTGCCAAAAGTTTTGGTCCATGGAAAGTATCTGACACTTATGATTCTATTTTAAAAATAATATTCTACAAAAAATATATAAAAATCAACCATGGACTACCCGACTACCTAGGGATGTAGGTTGACTTACAGCCTGTGTTGTTAAAGGCAACCAATACCTTGTTGAGTAACTTTCTCTTACGTTTGTCAAAACAGTGTCAAAAGGAGTGTCAAAATAATATCAAGTGTCAAAATATAGAGAACGGTATGGGCATTTTACCGATCGAAAACAATAGATTGGAGGAGGAGCGCAGCGATAAATCCAATAATTATTGTCTGAGATCAGTAGTTTTTCACGTTCGAGATACTTATAGCGTTTTTTGCACGATAGACACAATTTTTACTCAATGTACAAAATAATTATCTGACAAATTCATTTATTCGTGGCTTTATCAATTTATCAATTGAATTTACTAGCGTTGAAAAATGAGCGATATAGAATCTTCGGAAGATAATGAAATTCAAACAGCCTGGGAAATCGGCTGTTCTTCAGTTATTCCTGAGAAATCTAAAATCCTCTACGAGAGTACATACAATACTTTCAAAGAATGGATTCAGACTAAAGGCAGCCAAATCAATGAAAAAGTGTTACTGGCCTATTTTGTTCGAAGAATTGAAAAGCTGAGAACGCGTAGAAGTCTTTGGGCGGAATATTCAATGCTGAAGAGCACAATATTTTTTAACGACTGTTTTGACATATCCAAGTTTGCAACGCTAGTAGCATTCCCCAAAAGAAAATTTATTGGTTACAAACCCAAAAAATCCGCTGTTTTTACAAGTGAAGAAATGAATGAATTCTTAAAAGAAGCATCAGATGATATGTTTTTAATTATTAAGGTGTGCTTTTATTAATATAAAAGTGCTTTTTAAACTAATTATGTCCTTTCAGGTGGGAATGCTATTAGGTATATCAGGGGCGTGTAGAAGAGAAGAGTTGTACAACATGAACTTCAGGGACATAGAAGATCAGGAATCATTTTTAATCGTGAAAATTCCCTACACAAAAATCAACATTCAAAGAACATTCACAGTCATTGATCGAGATAATGATATCAATTACCTGGAAAACTATATAGAAAATATTTCCGTCTGCGTCCACAAAATGCGAAGAGCGAGCATTTATTTTTGAGATATCAAAACGGAAAATGCAGTAATCAAGTAATAGGCAAAGGGACAATTGGAAGTTGGCCGTCAAAAATTGCAATCTTTTGGAATTTAGAAAATCCAAATGCCTATACTGGCCACTCTTTTAGATGCACTTCGGCCACATTTTTATCTGATAAGGGAGTAGATGTATTAGGACTAAAACGACACGGTGGATGGCGGTCTTCGACTGTGGCTGAAAGTTACGTTGATGATTCCCTGGAAAACTAGACTTTGCTTAAAAAATTTTACATACTACGAAACGTAGCGAGTTTCTGTGAATTCGGCTACTACTCAATCCAGTGGTATTTCCATCAGCAATTGTAGAAAATATACTTTCACTTTCAATATTAAATGAACTGAATTCAAATTGTTTGTGTTATTTCATTATTTCAAAGAATATTCAGTCATTTTCACTTACCGTTGTGTTTACCTCAGAAACCAGTAAGAATGATCTACCGATCTATCAACAAACGCGGTAACTAACAAAATTCGTTCTTTCGTGCAAAAAATTACATTTCTCATACACTGTCGTGTATAGTCATCAATAAAAAAAGGTTCATACTCACATTATCCTGGCTGCTGCTCGAAGTACTCGACTGCAACAGAGTCTCAGTCGAAACCGCAGTGGCGGCGGTTTGCGTGTGACTTGTCGCAGAAATACGGTACTGCATACCGGCGATACTGCAGTAGCCTTCGTGATGAGTCGACCTCGTGGTGCTGTTAACATAAACTCCCGTGATGGTCACGTCCGTATCTTGATTCACAATCACCGCCACCTTCTTGTTAGGCTTGGTGAGCACCTCTATCAGCTTCTCCTCCTTTTTCACGTCATCCTCGTAACATTTCTTGTCTTCAGACTCATCCTCCGTCATCAGATCGTCGTCTGAACTGTCTGTGTCGTCAAATCTATCGCTTTTGGTGCTTCTGGGACTGCGCTTTTCTTGGGAGTAACTTGCAGCCAAGATCGCAGTGGCGTTGAGGCTTGCCATGCGTTTTCTGACGACCATATCTTTGAGATCCATGATTATTTCTGTTTGCTTTCGTTTCCGCTTCTTCTGGACCTTTATTTCTTCGTTTTTCTTCACGGGTTCCTTCTTAACCTTGACCACTTTCTTCGGGGCAGGTTCCTCATCGCTGCTGATGTCTTCAGAGCTTGAACTGGAGGCGTTGTGCATATCCCAATGCTTGCCTACGCCTCTGAGGCCTGGGACGCATCGTAGGCTCCTCTGTGGAAGGGGACTCTTCTCTTCTTCTTCCTCCTTTTTGGCTTTGACACTTTTGTCCACTATGTCTTTCTTAAACGGCTTTGTTTCTGGACTGTCCAACATGCTTATCTTTCCCTCGTTCTCGTAAAGACAATGGACTTTAGCTATGGCATTCAAAGAAGCCACACGTTTTCTTTTAGGTCCATTCCAAAAACCAAACAGCTTCAGTTTCCTCAATTTTTGTTCTTCCAAACGTGCCTTCTTTATCTTATTAATGGCAATCTTATTCTTCTTCAATTTTTCTCTCTCCGCGATCTTCCTACTCACAACAGTTTTCTTGTTCTTCAATTTTTTATCCTCACGTTTCAGGGATTTCCTGATCTCCGCTAAATTTGTGTCATCCGATGTTGAGTCGTCTTTAATCTCTGTTTTCATCAGTTTAGCAGGTTGTGTTACCTTCTTCTCAATCAGATTATCTTCGGAAGATGCGGAATCTTCCTTATTTTTCTCTTGTTCGTTAACTGCACGTTTCTTCTTATTTAATATTTCCTTTTTCGGAATCTTTGGTTTATTAACTATTTTACTTTTAGAATTTTGTGTCGGCGTTTTTAATTCTAGCGTCTCATTAGCCTTTTTCAACAGTCTCGCGATAGTTTTCTTCTTTTTGATTTCAGTTCTTAATTCATCCTTAGGTTCAATTTTCTCAGGAGTTTTCATGACTGTTTTCTTATTGATAATTTTTTTTATTCTTTCTTTAGCACTCCTCACTTTTTGTGTCTTCTTGACAACTCCTGTTTTCGAAGTAACCGCCGGTTTTTTCACTGTGGGTTTGTTACGTGACTTCGTCGAAACATTGTTTTTTGTCGTGTCACATTTATGATCGTCACCGATGTCTTTCTTCGGTTCGGCGACACTGGAAATTTTTCGCGTCGCGTTTTTACCGATTTTTGGGTCCCGTTTGATGAGCTGCTTGCGAACAGCCACCTTTTTCGCGTTGTATGTGGTTTTTATGGGGGTGAGTTGGCCTTTTATGACGAAAGAAATCGTTTCGGACACGGAATCTTCAGGGGTTGTTTTTGTTGGTGGTTTCTTCCTGGAAGGTTGTTGCTTCATTTTGACCCCGATGGTCTGTTTGAAGGATTTGTTCGAAGGCATAATTGTGCGTTTCACGTTGTCATCTTGGGTTTGATCTGGAAAAAAAAACAATATTAGTACATGGTTGCGATATCAGATGGAATCTTGAGACTTTTATCTATTTGAGAAATCGTTATTTTTAGGAAATTTTTCATATTATTTTGATCGACCGTAAAACCAGATGAGTGAATAGGCTCAACTCGATGCAATTATTGGTGTTTTACTTTACTTTTATTCTGTGAATTCTATTATGTGATGTCGATAGGTTTTTTACTGTGACAATAATATAATTCTTTGGGGATGCATGGGTTTTTATATAGTGTATTATGTAATGAATATATGACTAATAATATATATGATATATAAATATCATATCCCTTATCTATATTCTGCGTTGAACTGAAATTTGATAGTTGCGCACTTGCGAACGCCTTCATCGGAAAACATTTCATTGTACCTTGTGCATGTTCTTGCTGTTATTTGCCCATGGTGAATCACCAAATTGTTCAAAATTTGATTTTACTAGGTAATTCTTTCCATTTCTTCTGCAAGAAACCCACACGGCAACAGAAAAAAATCCTGGTGAAAGAGGACAGTTGAAAGTTATGTATTAATTGATTTTTTACAAGTTTAGCTTGTTTTGTTGAAAAATTATCGTAATTCTCAACAGATTTGGAAAAGGGATATTGATGGAGTTTTTTTTCGTTTCTATCAAATTTTGTGACATTTTTGTCCATGATATTTATAAACGTCCGAACATTATTTGGCCAAGAAATCTGAATGTTGATGTTTTTTAAAGTAGCAAATGCATTTCAAAAATGCATTTGATTTATTCTGAATAATCTGTTTCTTCTGCTTTTGTCTTTTTTCATTTCAGATTAATAATTGCGAGTCGTTTTGGGAAGAATCTGTTTATCCGAGCCCATCGACGGATTACATGAAGATGATCACACTGATGTCTTTCAAGATTTTCCTGATATTTAATATTTTATGTTATTTTTTTTACGGGGAGACAGGTTTTTTCGGCTGAGGTTTTTTCCCCTGGCTGTATAGTATCGTATGATACTAGTGATGATAGTATCGTATGATTCTATAGTATCATACGAAGAATGTTATGATACCCCGTTCTTTTTTTACCTCAGCTTAGGTACCTTTTGTTTCAACATTTATTGTATTATTTTAGCTCTCTTTTTCATAAGAATATGTATTATTTTTCTTATACCATGAAGAATGAGCGAATGTATTATCATGAACAAACAAATTGTCAAATCTCATCCATCTTAGAGTTACACTGCTGATGTCACTGAGTAGGCATGTTTAAGGTTTCTCATGTTCTAGTACTGATTCTTCCACTGATTCATTTCCTTCGTTTGAATGTTCTGAATGAATGTTAGGGTTAAGAATTGCAAATATCATGTTCTGTGGTATTTTAAAAATGGATTGGTGTTTGGTATGTCCGACATTTTACTTTCAGGTACTCACAATGTCCAACAGACAACAATGGTTAGAACTTGTAGGAGTTTCTCATGGCAAATTAACTATGAGTGTGTGGTTTTACAAGTTCCGCTATTTTATTCCTATTCTTTTTGATTTATATCATGCAATCATTCTTATTCTTAGAAATGGCGTTACTAGGAGTTTATTCAATATAAATTGGATTCTGTGTGTTTGATAAAACATAATTATACGAGAAAAATACAAAGCCTTTTTGAATTTCGACTATCAATGAAATTTAGTCGATCGGGAAGTAGTCAAAGAGCATAAAGCTCTTCTATTTTTCTCCTCATTGTTTCAGCTAAGCCGAGAGGTGAGCTTTCGGAAAATGTCGTTCTTTTCCTCTGCATGTAGCGACATCATTTCATTCTTTCACATCAGTACACTACTGCTGAAGTTTGTGTGCTGTGATCAGTATCAACGCGTTTCAGTTTTCGCGATCTAAAATACACAATTTTACAATGTGTTCGCATAAGAAATTTGGTTTAAAACGGTTCACGAATTCTTATTAGTGGTAAGTTACAATTAGGTTGGTTTCAAAAAAGGGTCCTTCCTGAATAGTCCTATAGAATAGTTCTATAAGGCGTGCAATAAACATTGATTTTTGACTATTGTGGTGAGTCACAGCAACTTCATCACAAGACCTTGGGCTGTAAAAGGATCGGTAAAAGGTAACCGAAATCAAGATGTTGGTAACTCTTACAGTAGGTACTCTCCATTCCAGTTCTTTCACGGTAAATAATTGGTCTATTACTGTTGCCAGCACCTATAAATAAAGCTCGAAGGTTTATTAATTCCTTTTTTAAACCACTTAAATGAAGTAAAGATTTTTCTTAGGGGGTAAACAAGAATTAGCCAAGTCAGCAGGGTGCAATAATCAACTGAGTCAGTGACCTATCTGACGAGATAGTGGAAGACCTCTTAATGTAAAGTGGGTATACCTCGAGCTCGATTCTGATCCCTTAACAGTCGCAAGAATGCACTTTTCCGAACATATTATCGATTACTCATAACTCCACGAATTACCACAACTTAATTTGATTACCGTGTGTCAACAATTGCGGGGACGTTTAAAATGATTCGAAGTCGACTATTATGTGTTTACGCACAGAACCTGAGCCTTCCTTTTGATGAAGAAACGAAACATCGATTGCTCCTTAAAAAAATGCAACCAAGTAATAGCGCCATTTTATCTCGATTCTGTTTGAATTTATATGTATAATAAAATCATGGTTTTTCTCGAAAATATCTTATCGTAACTAATCCTGCACTTATTCGACATAAATTGAATTATATGTGTTGAATAAAACAAAGTCTGGCAAAGATTGTTTATTGGGGGTTAATTGTTAACGGATTTCAAATTATACCACAATATATCATTAGTAAGTGCAGTCTTCTACCAGATTATTGAGATTTGAATTTATTACTAATAAATCTTCATGTACCAATGTTTGGTAAGATTCTTAAGAAGTGGTACCTAATTCGTGTGGTATTTAACCACATTTAGTTTTTATTTCTGATGCGTACTATAGAAGTATCGGAAATGTGAGAATAACAGAATGATGAAGATAAGTTGCTACAAGCTATCCCCTTTTATCAAATTGTACATCGACCGAGCAAGTGATATGGTTCTCACTACCGCGGAATGAATATGAATTAGCAAGGGGTGCAATAATCAACTCAGTCAGTGACCATTCTGGCAAGATGGTCGAAGACCTCTTAATGGATAGTGGGTATACCTCGAGCTCGATTCAATTCCCTCACCAGTCGCAAGAATGCACTTCACTGAACATATTATCGATTCTTGATAACTCCACGAATTACCACAACTTAACTACCATGTGTCAACATCGCAAGGACATTTAATATGATTCGAAGTTGACTGTTATGGAATAGAATAGAAAATATCTTTATTTCTAGTAACAGCAAGTTGCAAAAAGATAAGAGTGCCAAAAAAAGAAAAAATTCCAATTTATTATCAGTCATTGTAAAGTGATGCTTAGGATATATAAAGTATGGGTCTCTTCTCTCATAACTGTTTTGGCTCATGTCATTTTCGAAAAGTCGTTTATTTTGGATAACGAAATTTAGCCATTCTTGAATGTAAACTGCATGCACTGTAAGAATCTCATTCTCTCTGAATAAACCTCAACATTATTTTCTATACTTGAGACCGAGAATAACTCTCAGAACTTTCTTTTGTGCGACAAAGATGTTATTTATGATTCTATTCGATCCATAAAGAATTATTCTTCTTGATTCGAAGTTAACATAATTAACTGTTTTCAATAGTTCTTTCCTCAGTATAGCACACTGAGTTTAAACTACTGTTTGAAATTTTAACATGTTCTCCCCAATTAAGATGTTCATCTAGTATCTTTCCCAGAAATTAATTTGTTCTTTGTAGACTGAAATGTGTTTCACCTATCATCAAGTCGTCTGGTATATTTTGTGTTGAATGTTGGGATCTGAATCACAGGATACTCGTTTTTCCGGCATTGAGTTGTAGTTTTCGGGTTTGTAGCCATTCTCCTATTGCGGTGTAATTTATTGATATTTTGTTTATTAGTTTTTCGAGATTTGCATACCACAGCAATACACTGGTGTCATCAGCGAATACCATAAGATGTTCAGTACTTACAATTCGTGTTAGATCATTTATGTATATCAAGAAAAATATACATGCAAATATACTTCTTTGTCGTATATAGATAGCTAGTTTTGTCTCTTGTGCGATTTTATTTCTTCCCACTTTTCTGTAAACAATACTCTCTGTTGACGTTCTGTTAAATATGATCTGGACCATTCTAATGGCTACCCTCTGATCCAATAGTATTTCATTATTTCCAACAGTATTTGATGATCAACATTGTCATATGCATTTAAGAGATCTAAGAATAACGCAAATACGTGTTCTTTCTCCTTCATCAACGAACTGAAAATGGCAGTTTTTGTTGACCTTCCACTGATGCTGATTGTTACTTAGTAGTTAACTAGGTACTCATCAAAGAGTTTATAAGTCTAGATCCCATCACAAATTCGAAAATTTTAGAAAAAGATGACAGTAGACTTATTGGTCTATAATTTTCAAGAACGCGTCTGTAACCTTTCTTGAAGATAGGTTTAATTAAGGCTAGTTTTAGCCTTTCGGTGAATATGCTTTATCGAGTTATTTATTAAATATGTCATGGGTTCAGCTATTTCACTGATTGAGGCCTTAACTATGTTAGTTGGAACATCATCATCACTACTACTATGTTTATTTTTATAGCCTTTTTATCGATTCATCAAGTTCTTTTTGAGATAATGGATTTCCTGTTACGTATTGTTGAAAGTATTTCCCCAGTTAAAAGTGAACCTTCGACATTCTATACTGCATTGAAGTCATTCGCCAGTTTGAGTAGATTGCTTGATGTTAGTGGCTCTTTTTGGTTTATTTCTTTGATACACTTTATAATATAACTCCAAGCTGTTCTGTTCTCATCATCAGAGTTAGAAATCATCGTTTCAAATCCATTTCTTCCATGTTTATTCAGAATTTGATCATATACCTTTTTTTGTTTGAATGTATATAAAAGGCCCAAATTGGTTTTGATACTGACAATTTCGGTATGACTTTCATTGATGTAGATTTTTTTACTTCTTGTTTTTTTGTTGAAATGTCACATCAGATGAATGAAGGAATTCAGAGTAGAACACCTGCCATCGACTGTTAACGTCTTCTTCCTTTATCCTGTAAATCCTACTCCAGCAGCAATCTTCCAGTTTTTTCCTAAACAGTTGCTTGTTTTGAACTGTGTATGACCTTCTGTACGTATTGTATTAGCATTCTACTTTGTTCCATATATTAATTTTTTTGCTGTATTATCTGAAAGTTTAGAAGCTATAACTCGCACCTACTAATGAATTTTTCCTGATTCTTATTTGGTGTTAGGAGGTCGATCATGCTTTTGGAAAGGCATTAATGGGAGACTTGCCCACGTATCGGTTATCATTATAATCTTAAAACAAATTTGAGGCTTGAGAATTGAGAATAGCAGCAACAAGTGTTACTATTTTTTACCCTCGAAGTGCATAAACATAGATCATCTATATAATTCTCGGAATATGTCGTAATTTTTGGGTCTGAAAAATATTCTGTTTTCTTGTGTTATAAGATGTTTGGTTTATCTATGGGAGATGATTTTCTTTCATTAGGGTCCCGTAGCGGTCTTCAAACATCACTAGGATGGCCGTAATTAGTCCAAATTACGGTTTAGCTTGTTGTGTTATAAGTTTTCTCATGTTTAGCGATTCAAAAAGGTGAAATTGATTGGGTTTTTTCATTTCTTTCAAACATTGTGACATTTCTGTCATAACTTATTTATGAAGAAAGAATTTCTGCAATGGGTGGTTAATTCAAAAACCATTTAATTGATTATAAATAGCTAGTTTCTTCTGCTTTTGTCTTTTTTTATTGCAGATCTAGAATTTCGGGTAGATTGGTGAAGAGTCTGTTTTTCTCAGCTGCCCATAGAAGAACTACATGAAGATGTTCTTCTGATCTCGTAGGTGTCCTCCAAGATCCTCTGATATAATATTTTTAGTGAATTTTTTTCTAATACGGGTGAGGTCAAGATTTTTTTTTCTCTGGGGTTTTTTCCCTTTCCCCATTTTATCATACTACAGACCGGTATGGTTTTCCTGTGTTGCACTAACCTCAGCTAGGTACTTTTTCGCTTCAATATGTATTGTATTATTTTAGCTCTCTCAATTAAAAGAATAAATATCTATATAAGGATGATCTGTGATGTCTTTTGAAAAGATTGGTTAAGTTTGTGCTCACATTGACCATAAAAGATCCAGATAACAACTGTTAGAATTCATAGTGGTTTCCCATAACAAATTGAGGGATTTCAATAGTTCCGTCATTTCATCTCGATTCTGTTTGGATTTATATAATTAAATCATGGTTTTTCTTGAAAATATCGTAACTGAGAGTTTATTCAACAGGAATTGGATTCTATGTGCTCAATAAAACGAATTCTGCCTCCAATTATAAGGGAGAAATACAAAGCAATTATGAATCTCGACTATCAATGTGTGTTATAAATTTTTAGTTAATTCGGTAAAGTTCTTGTTTACTGCTCCTTTTTGGTTCAGCCAAGGTTTCGGAAAATCTCGACTCTTTCCTCAGCACCTCAGCAACATCACTTCATTTCCTCACATCCATGTTAGTCAATCATCAGTACACTACTGCTAAAAATAATGTTCACAAATTCTTATAACTTCACACACTATATAACTACATAACTAGTTTCCAATTTTTGGAGCAACTGTAGTTATAAACCACGGTGTAACCTGTTGAAATTAAAAACGATACAAGGCAAAAAAATAATATAACAATAAAATAAAGAGGATGTGGATTGGATATGGTTTTATTAGTGGTAAATTACAATTAAGTTGGTTTCAGGTGAGGGTCCCATAAAACTAGGTTAAATGTTTCTAAAACACCAATTTTGCACAATAGTTCTATAAGATGTGCCATAAACATTGATGTGTTACAGTATCTTCATAACTAGACCATTAATGGGTTGTAAAAGATTAGGTAAAGGGTAACCAGAATTAAGATATTGGTGACCCTTACAGTTCTCTCCATTCCAGATCTTTTACAGTTAAATAATTGTTCTATTAATCTTGACAGTACCTACAAATAAAGCTTAAAGTTTAATTAATTGGTTCTTCCCAAATCATTAGGCAATTTTAATGGAGCATATATTCTTTATTGGGGGTTGATTGTTCGCGGATTCTGAATTATACCACAATATTTCTTTAGTAAGTGCAGTCTTCTGCCAGGTTCTTGAGAATTGAGATTTGTAATTTACTAATCAATTTTCTTTTATCCATGTTTGTTGAGATAAGAAGTGGTACCTAATTCATTTGGCATTTAACCACATTTAGTTTTTATTTCTTATGCGTACTACAGAAGTATGGGAAATTTGAGAGAATGATGAAGATAACTTGCACCAAGCTATACCTTTTTATTAAATTGTACATCGAGCAAGTAAGTGATATGGTTCTCACTACCGCGGAACGAATAAGAATTAGCAAAGGGTGCAATAATCAACTGAGTCAGTGACCACTCTGGCGAGATGGTCGAAGACCTCTTAATGCAAAGTGGGTATACCTCGAGCTCTATTCAATTCCCTTAACAGTCGCAAGAATGCACTTCTCCGAACCTATTATCGATTCTTGATAACTCCACGAATTACCACAACTTAATTACCATGTGTCAACATCGCAAGGACATTTAATATGATTCGAAGTTGACTATTATGTGTGTACATCGGAACCTGCGCTTTGCTTTTGATAAAGAAACGAAACATCGATTGCTCCTCAAGAAAACGCGACCAATGAATAGCCAATCGACCACGTGAAAACCACAACGAAGTCCCGAACCCGAAAGAAACCAAAAATGAAGTGACAGGAAGGAGTCATACTGCATTTGGATAGGAATTAATGGGAGACTTACGAGTTGAAAAGAGACGAGAGATGTATTGTTTACCTCGATTAGGTTGTCACACACACTCTCACACTTAATAGAATCAAATGTCAAAACACAGGGATTGGTGCGGTTTTGGCTCACTAGTTTGATTGAACACGTTCCGAGTTTCACTTATGGGGAATCTGCGTTATGGCAATATTTTCCGAGAGGGTTGAAAAGATCGCAAATCATACGAATATCCCCGCCCTACGTACGTACTTGCACACTGACAGTAGTGGCGACCATTTTAACCAACTCCGTCTTTACCCGTCAGTGGATCTGTACACAATATTCCTTTGGCGCGCAAATCGCGCCATCTCGCTGCGGTAGCACGAACTGCAGTGCCTGCTACTACTATGGGAAAAGAAATCTGTTTTGTGTATGATGTGTTGCGAACTTCGAAGTATCCAGGCGAAATTATCAAGTAGAATTTTGTAAAAATTAAGGGTGAAGATTTTTTCGAAATGGTTCAATAATTTCTTAGTTCTGAGCGATGAAACTACAGTAAAAGTTATATATGGTTCTAGTGTGTTATATTGAAAATAAGTCATGAGATAACGGTCGTCAAGCCGATTAATATAAATTCGTCATGTGACCGAGCACTCGAGTGCCATACAATTTTTAATCCAACAAATGGAAGAAATATTTCTTTTTAAGAGATAGTAATGAATAAGTTATGTGATCAAATTAAAGCTACTTGCGTCACAGTACCTTATGAATGTCTCAACAGTGACTTTTTATATTTTACTCAAAGTATGATGTTTGTTTGGTTGCCATGGGCATGATATATTGTTAGTAAATTTTGATCATTGTCAGTTTTTCCTTCACAAAAAGGAAGCATATTTGAAAAAGAAATATAGAAAACTGGGAGGCCGATGAATATTACGTTCCTGAGGATATCTAATAAATTGAATACTACATTTAGATATGAACTTGAGTTATAATCCATGACATACCAGTGAGTTAAGGCTCATAATATACCCATACCAGTGTGTTATTTGATGGCTTACCTGTCTGAAATGACTGGCTTTTTTGAGATCCATATGCAATTGAATATGTCTCAAATTTCTCTTATCTTTCAACTTTTGTTAGGCAAAATTCCTGAGAGTGTTATCATTATATTTTTACTAGCTGGCCCGGCGAACTTTGTTTCGCCTCAGAGATTCATAAAGTTGTATCAACAAAACTGGTACTTTTTCTAGTAGGAGGTAAATGAGACAAAATTAAAGTACAAAATATACAACAAATTTAATTACATTGAAATAGGTAGATATGTATATTGTTATTTACATGAATAGACTTCACTTTATTTAAGCGGTACCTTATTATTATTTAAAAATTGTCACATTGTTGTACCTTATGATGAACCACATTTTTAGTTTTTTCGTCATAAAATTCTCCGTAGTGTTCGGAAGAAAGAAAGGTGTGATAACACATGGACTCAGATGCGTTAATATTATTATTAAATGTAGTTCACCGAATTTATATCAGATATAATACTTACACGAAAACGCTATCAACCTCAGCGACATCTACTAGCGTTATTCGCAGGAAGGAAAATGATATCCTACTTTTTTTCCATTTCATCAAATTTTTCATTGTTTTAATGTATTTTATGTTAACCCCACCGTAGAAGAATCCAACAAAAAAACTTTCATGACAAACAGTTCATCCAATCTTGAGTTATGAATGGTGTAACCAACAATATGGCCGACTGAGTTTTATATATTAAGATACTAGCTGACCCGGCAGACTAAATTTCTGAACGCAAACATGATATTTGAAATTTGACAACTGAGAAATTGGTCGTTCCTACATGTCGTTCGATTCCTTTTATGACACAGAGTTCATCTTTCTATCTTTGTGTGGTGACGATTTCCACTCTGTGCGCGAGAACTTTCTTTACTTCGGTGATCCTTCGTGACATTTGTGAGAAAACTTAATAATCATCAATCTGAATAGAAATAATCTGTTTTTTTATTTATCAATTGAAACAGTACGAAGTCTTCCGGATCAGATAGTTTTAATATAAAATTTAATATTATAATAAACTATTATGATTCAATACCTTGAAAGTGAGCATGAAATTATTATGTACAAAATATGTTGGGCCAAACGATGTCATCTGAAAGCAGCTGTTATATTTTTGAATGTTGGGCAAGAAGTGTTTGGAATCATTTCCTATCCCAGAAACTAAAGATCGTAAGGGATCTGGTAGTGGGACCAATTGTGGCAATTTTACTTTGCCTCCAGCACAACCTAATCCAGTAGATTCATCACTGCATTTCAACGCCTCATTCACACATAAGATCAACTGCAAAAAGAGGATGTAACTTGAAATGTCACTTTCACAAATGATCACCGAAGCCTATGATGACATAGATAACTGCACATGATACTCGATGTTTATCGAATTATCAATTAATTATTTATTATTAATTGATGACATTGGTGTGTTGTACAAACTTTGCGTAGTCCTCACTTGAAGAAATTATTGAAATCCAGAAAAAAATGTAACGATGTTATAAATAATGCAGAATTAATTTTCAAACATCAATGTCATCGATTGTCAAATATCGATGATCATTGAAAATCAAAGATAATCGATCACCTCTATTTCTAAGGAAAAACCACATTAAATACCCTGCATTTTTATATTTTCTCACCTTTTAAGCCTTCCCTGGACTTCCCCTAATAAGTCAAGACCAAAATTAGTCAAATTGGACCAGCCATTTTCAAGTTATAGTGTACTTAACGCACACCAATTCATTGTTATATACAGGGTGGCCATTTGAAAACGAAACAAGACGAGATTTCAGACGAAATAAATTTTTTCAATAGAAATGCTCGGACAGGTCGATTTCTGTTTCGATGGGGACAACTTAAGATGTAGGTTACGGACGTATAGCGCTTCAACCCTTGCTACTACAACCCTCACCCCCAATTTTTGAATAGGGAAGATGGGGTGAGTGATACCTCATTTGAAAGGTATTTTTATACTGATTTCAGCTCAGTAATTGTTTTTTCATTTCATGCATTATTTCTCGAAATATTCTTGACTAAGCATTTGGAAATGGAGTGGTGTTTTCATGGCACTTGTAGTGTTTTTTTGTGAAAAACCTTTCAAATGAGGTATCACTCACCCCATCTTCCCTATTCAAAAATTGGGGGTGAGGGTTGTAGTAGCATTCCTATCGAAAAAATTTATTTCGTCTGTAATCTCGTCTGTTTCGTTTTCAAATGACCACCCTGTATACACAAGATTATTGTATCGCTTGAAATTGAATTTGACAACTTATTATCATCACTCTTAGTCATTTGGCGAGAGTATTGAAAAATTCTATATGCTCAAAGTATTGCAAATAGATAGTAAATGCTTCGAAGAAAAACAGTTTGAATAACAATTGAAGATAAAAATGAAAATACAACAAAAACGAAAAAAAACAGAACATCTTAAGACTTATCATATTTTCTAATTCACGACATAAATATGGTCTTGAAATTTTGATTTTCTTTGCATTCGAATACAATGGGTTCCAAGAAATTGGCTTTCAAGAATAAAATAGTAAACCCTGAGCTGGGTGACCATTCCTCTCGATGTTTGACAGACTGTCAAACAGAGAACAGCTCTGTCGGACAGAGCTGTCCTTTGTGCTCGGGAAAGCACTCTAAGCCCTTTTGTGCTCTCGAACACAATGCTCCCAAGCCCTTTCAAAAAGCAGTGCTTAGTGTTAAGTAGTTTAAGAGCTTCATCAAAAGATTTAGTGCTTTCTTTTTCCCAAAGTGTACCGAAAAATACCTGAAGTTCCACCTGAAACCATGAGACTCATGAAGAAATAGGCGAACGAATGAGTTTGATAAGTTATTAAATGTTTAGATTCCTTGTATACACTGCGCAAAAAAATTAACGCATATTCAGAAAATCTCAATTTTAATGAAAGTTAACTCTACATTGATTTAGAACTCATTTTTCATGTTCTATCGGGAAGATTTTGAACGAAACAAGACACATTAAATGGAAGAAAAATTCAGGATTTCACCGAATCTTATGTGAAAGAAGGGAAATGAACAATTTTCAAAATACTGAAAGGCTGATATGTGATTTAATACTTGGTATTTCCACCCCTTGCGTTAATTACAGCTCAGCAACGACGGTTCATACTCAAAATGAGTGATCCTAAAATGTTCTGATCTAATCCTTCCCAGATTTCTCCGAGTTGGATTCCTAAGTAATTAGGAGTAGCTGGATGATTTTTTGAACTTCTCAGCCTTCTATTGAGGTTGTCCCAAACCTGCTCAATTGGATTGAGATCTGGACTTCTTGCTGGTCATTTCATTCGAGAGACTTCAAGGTACTTCTGAACGATGCGCTTACGATGGGATCTGGCATTATCGTCCATAAAAATGAAATTTTCACCAATGTATGCGGCAAATGGCACTACAAGCTCTTCAAGAATGTTCCTTATATACTTATCAGCATTCATAGCTCCATTATCAACGACCACTAGGTCTGTGCGAGCAGTCACCACAGTCCACCACATACCATAATCGATCCTTCCCCGAAACCAGTAGTATTCAGGAAATTGCACTGAGCATATCTTTCATGTGGACGTCTGTATACGAGGAAACGTCGATCACAATGGTAGCCGCAGAATCTAGACTCATCTGTAAAGAGAACTCTTTCCCAATCGGCCTCTTTCCAATGGATATGCTCTGTCGCAAAATACAAACGCGCCCTTCGATGAGCTGGGCCTCTTACCGCGACACGAGGCCTTCAATCATATTCTCTAAGGCGATTTCTTATTGCCTGAGTGCTAATTTGCACCTTATGAGTTTGCTCAAGCTGATTTTGAAGGAGGCGAGCGGTTGCAAATCGTTGCCTCAACGAAGAAACTCTCAAGTAACGTTCTTGAATGGCAGTTGTTACCCGTGGTCTACCCTGTCCTGTCCTGGTCTTCGGACATTCATACCTGTCTCCCTGAATCGCTGCAACATTCTGGACACACTTGAAGAGTGGAAATTCAAAAGGGTCTAAGTGCCACTTTCACGAAATTTTAGATTTCATTTGTTATGGGGTCTATGTGCCAAGGCCAATAGCCTACGGAACGGTCAATGTGCTATCCGCTTCCGGCAGTCATCATTTCTGATGGAAAAAACTGCGCATGTTCTAAGTGCCATAATCTGTTTCACGTTAAAAGGGTCTAAGTGCCAAATTATCAATAGTGTAAGTATACAAAATGGACACACAAGCCGATAATATTGGAGTGAAAAGGCGGCAAAAAGGTACTGAGAGTGTCAAAAAAGAAAAAAAAATATGCAGAGTTGTTGGTTTGCAACATACAGATTATAAAATTATCCACCTGAACAAGAGCAAATTCAATACGAAATCAGCAGACTCACTTTATGCTCCTGTTGCAGGTGGCATGTTATAGTGAATATTTCTGCAATTAGAACATTATTATCATTTTTCTACGCAGAATCCAACGCAATCATAAAAAAATAGGGTTCTAATTTGAAAAATGAAAGATATGAGCTAATCTTGATCCCTATTTTTGTACCAACATTCGAAACACCCTGTGACGGGTTATTCAAAATTTTGTAAATGTACAATATTTCCACAGTCTTCGCCTTCAAAAACGTGAAAACGGTTTGTGCCTAAAATATCTAGGTTAGGAATAACAAACATAATACCGAATACTCTCATATCCCTTTTTTCTTCAGTTTTTTCTCGATATTTTGAAAAGAAATTTGACGAATGCAACGATTTGAGTACGAATCTATTCAGAATTGCAGACTCTATCAAATTCAAAAACAAAAAAACCGAAAAAAAAATATTTGAAATTTTTTTTTTCTCCCTGTACAACTGAAAGTGGTCAGGCTCCAAGAATATTTTAGATTGGTACACCCTGTATATGTAGTTTTATTTCATTCTGTATTTTGTACTGAATAACAGTTTTAAATTTTTTTTCAAACTTTTTTCATAAGTTCTAGACATGTTTTATGTAAAATCTCAGTTCGAATTTTTTGGCACTTAGACCCTTTTGAATTTCCACTCTTCACTTGTATGGGAAACTCCAAACCTTTCTGCAATTCTTGTGTATGTCCACCCTTCTTCTCGCGAAACTACCGCTTGGGCACATTCCTCTTGGGTCAAATTGCGTGTTTCGCGTTGCATAGCGATCGAGTGTAGAAAATCAAACGAACGAAAAACTATTGATCACTAGAATTGAACGAGAGCAACTGATTTTAGAATGGAGCCAATACATTCAAAATCTGATAATATCATCTTTTTTATTCCTGCTGGGAAAAAACATCTGTATTGAAGAAAAACGTTGAAAGTGGATAACATATGCATGCATAATTCTGATAAATATAATTATCATTGAAAACACCTTCAGTTGTAGAATAAATTTGAGATTTCCATAATGTGCGCTAATTTTTTTGCGGAATGTATAAACAATTGTCAAAAAAATTGGAAAGTTTCAAACAATCTCAACATTTCTGCAGTTCCTTTCCTTTTGTGGAGCATTATATATAGAACTTATTTACTTCTCTTAAGGCGTGACCGCAGCGAAAAATTCGACACAATGACCTAACCGAAGCGATGGTCGATGACTAACGGAAAAGCACTTTTCATGTGTGCAAGAGAGCGAGCTTAAATATTCCTAGCACATACAGGTAATAAGTAGGTAACCCAACAAAAACATCCATTTCAAGTAACTACGCCTCGAGTACAAAGTGAATCGCAATTACTGGTAATTGCTGAAGAATGTCGGAGCTGTAGATCTATAGACACTTGAATTCGACAAAAACGAAGTAACCTATACTTTTTGCTTCTTTGCGGAATCTAGTTCGTTCAGTGAAGAATTCTTCGTGGCATCACAAATCGATGTAGGTAGTTGATGTCGTACTTACACAAGGCGGTGCAAAGAAAGCGATAATTTTTTTATATATGCCATAATGGAAAAATAATAAGAAAAAGGATAAATGAAATAACAAAAAAATTAAAAATATATTTTATTTAAGGAATAAAATATCGAAGCTGAAAGGGCTGCAAGATGTCTAATGAAATTGATCTTGATCTTGGCAGAAACAGCGAAACTTGCCTAGTATTCTGGTTTTCATAACACAGCGATGTACCGGGTGATTGTTTATATTTTACTCAATAGATATCTCAGTTAAAACTGGACGTACAAAAACGTTTAAATGGACAAATTTGTAGTAATTTTTGTGGGCATTCAGAATTCAGTATTGAGAAATGTATAAAGGCTTCGTAAACCTGAAACGGTACACCCTGTATTTTATTTTTGTAATAGATAGAGCTCTTCCTTGTGATTTCAAAGAAATATACTTAATTCAGGTTATTTTCGGCAGTTTTTTTTTGAAAATGTAGGTTGTTTTGTCTAAAACTAAGGCCACTCGAGAATGCTGTGATTTATTCATAGCAAAGTTCCATTGTAGGGAAGTCCCGACTTGGACACTTTTGTATGGGGATATTCGAAGTCTTAAGTGTATATGGCCCACAAAATATTCAAGATATTAAATTCAGAGTAGAGGAAGAAATTAATAACCTGAATATTTTCCATAAATTTTGAAGAAAACCGTCAAAAATTTAATGAAAAGATATCAACTGAACGTAGAAGTATTATATTATGTTTGTTATTCCTATTTTAAATATCTCGAGCACAAAACGTTTTCATATTTTTTAAGTTCGAGACTGTGGAAATATTGTACATTTCTAGAATTTTCAAAAACTCGTCACAGGGGATCAAGATTGGCTCATAACTTTCGTTTTTCGAATTAGAACCTTACTTTTTTATGTTTGCGTTGGATTCCGGGAAGAAAAATGATGATTATGTCCCGACATGTTAATGCTCCTGAAATGAATAATTCTCGATTTATTTAGGATTTTCTGATTTTATGACATACGTTTCATATCAACGACGACCTTGGTCATAGAAGAAAAATTATTCCAATAATTCACTAATGACACACATATTTTCTGAATTCGTCAAAAATTATTAATTTTATGTTGGAACATAAAAATCAATTTTCTTCGCAGAATATTAACGCAACCATAGAAAAATTGATGGATATTGTGTTTTTTGTATATTTTATGTAGTTTTCAGTAGCCCTGAAAGAGGTTAGACAATATCCGAAAGCTTGGCTGAAATAATAAAGATTTAACTTCTCAAGAAAAATTTGACTACATACCCGATCAAACTTAGGTATATATTATAAAAAATAGAATTCTAATTAGAAAAACCAATCTTGATCCCAATTTTTGACCCAACATTCGGAACACCCTGTGGCGAGTTTTTGATATTCATTATAAGAAATTTAGATGACATTGAATTCGAGAGTCAACTCAAACTATTGTGTCCATGAGAAAAAACTCAACTTCAAGTTATGGCTCAGCAAGGAAACCTCTTGGAAAAAAACAAAGTACGCTACTGAAATGCTATGAAGTAAGTTTTTCTATAATGTATTCAATCCAACATCAAAGTTTAAACAGAAACGGAGATAATGACCAAAGTTGAAATCGCTCAAATTTCACGAATTTTGCTCACCCTGTACTCCGCAGTATCACATCATGACAGTAGATTTCCAAGTAGTTGTTCAATTTGATGTTCAATTGATAGATTAGTTATTTATGATACAAGTGCAGAAGGCATTGATGATATTCTTACACGTTTTACATAGAATGAGCCTTCCTTCCGTACGAGTATCATACATTATTTTCTCTAATTCGCTGAATTTTTATCAAAATTAATGAAATATTGTCATGAATATCGTTTAGTAATTTTTGCTTTGAAAAATGTTGATTGGCAGAACTGTTTTCCATCTCATGAAATTTGACAGATGTTATATAAATTCGTGACAGGAGGCCAACATCCAACATCAATAAATCATCATCAATAAATATTACTGAAAACAGTGTTGGAATGAAATTAGAATGAAATATTCTAACATTGTTTTGTTCTACGGGATATGGCGGAAGGAACGGATTTGAGACATGAGTAGAGAAAAACCTATCTTATCCCTTAATGGAAGCCAAGCTATTTATTCCTAAGTTCATGGCTTAAAATACTTCTTTGAAGGGAGACCCAATTCGTAAATTCATCTCATCACTTTATGAAAACAAGTTTATACAAGTTCTTTATGCGACTGAAAGTGATCCTCTTATTTTCTTCATGGAGACATGAACGCGCATAACTTAAGACGATTTTATAATTGAATTCCTTTCCCCCCAGTTCTAGCTACTATAAATTCAACTTTTGATTTCGAAGGTCGATTGTACGTACGATTTGGAAACTCTAAAATTGGGTTATCAATATTCATAGATTAATATAACTTAAAGGTTGGGATGCACTTTCGGATTTATTCATCCATTGTGTTTAAATAATTGATTGGTGCAATCAAATTAAAACGTCAGTCCTCGAAATTAATTTGAATTCATAAAATATTTTGGAATTTGACTTCAGTTTGTATACATATTGAACTGATTTCGATCGTAATTCCTTATTGAAACTTCATCAGATTATCTTGTTGTTGATTAGATGGTATAAATAAATACATTTCCACATATCAGAGATCATAACCATGACCAAGGCTCATGGTTGGCTAGTCATCATTATGTAGGTATTTACTGAAATTCATTATTTCCACAAGCACATTCATTTCACAAAATATTCTCTATATTCAGTTGCCATTTATGCGAAGCAAACCTGCTTATGAATGTATATTATACGTTTATAGACTGAATGACTCTCATCCCATGCTTTGATTGCTGTAAACACTCCACAGAGGCAAACTAGTTGTTTCTAATCATTAGAATATATCGCCAGATTATAACTACTCTGGTTCAATAAATGATCCATGAGCCTCACTTGAAGAAAACTAAACGTAATTTAAATTGAACCTGACTTTCAATTATGAGTGAGCTCTGTGAGTGGTCTATCTTCTATTCGAATGCACAGTCTTTGTCTTCCTAATATCTTCAACTAGTATTCTACGTTGGATCATATCGTCCGAATTCTGGCTCCATCTTGGAGGCATTCCGGACTATTCCATCCACAGGGTGTTTCAAAAAAAGGTGACCCCCTCTCTAGGATAGATAGAAAACTGAAAACTAATGGGAGTTTGTTCCGTAGAAAATTTCCGTATCGCCATTCGTATTCAAGATGCAGGGTGTTGAAAAAGAAAAAACTATACACACTGGCAACACTGTAATGAACTTTTATCATTTTGACAATTCTCGGAATATGTCGTAATTTTTGGTCCTGAAAAATATGCGGTTCTCTTGAGTTATAAGATGTTTGGTTTATCTATGGGAGATGATTTCCTTTCATTAGGGTCCCGTAGCGGTCTTCAAACATCTGAAGTTCCGAAAAATCATCACTTGGATGGTCGTACCTGGTTCGAAAGAACCCTTACGATCAGAGAGCAAGGCTGAGAATTTAAATTTGAATATTGGAGGAATTCGAATGACAAGAGTGATGAAGTTCCGAAATTAGCCACTGAACATGGTGTTGAGATCTTCTAAGAAACCCACATGGCAACAGGGGAACTTCTTCGTGAAGGAGGACAATTGAAAGTTATGTACTCATTGATTTATCACTTAGTCCAAATTACGGTTTAGCTTGTTGTGTTATAAGTTTTCTTATGTTCAGCAATTCGAAAAGGGGAAACATTGTGACATTTTTGTCATAACTTATTTATGAAGAAAGAATTTCTGCAATAGGTGGTTAATTCAAAAACCATTTCATTTATTATGATAAATAGTTTTTTCTGCTTTTATCTTTTTTATTTCAGATCTAGAATTACGGATAGATTGGTCTGTTTTTCTCTGCTGCCCATAGAAGAACTACATGAAGATGTTCTTCTGATTACGTAGATGTCCCCCAAGATCCTCTGATATGATATTTTTAGTAAATTTTTTCTAACACTGGTGAGGTCAGGATTTTTTTTCTCTGGGGTTTTTTCTCTTTCCTCATTTTATCATACTACAGACCTCTATGGTTTTCCCGTGTTGCACTTACCCCAGCTAGGTACTTTTTTGTTTCACTATGTATTGTATTTTTTTAGGTCTCTGTCAATCAAAAGAATATTTATTCATCAATAGACTTTTCTCAGACGATTTCAGAAACATATGAATTCATCATATACATATAAAAAATTTCGAAAAAACATTTTTCTCTATAATGTTTTCATTTCAACATCCTAGCACAAACAGAAACGGAGATAATGACCAAAGTTGAAATCTCCCAAACATCAATTTTGGCCTATAACTCGAAAACAAAAGAGATAGACGAATACAGTTGATGGCATTATCAGTTTCTATAAAAAAAAACGTAGTTTCACGCATTTTCCTCTATTTCTTTCATTTAAAAAGTTGTAGTTCAACCAATTTTGCAGCCCTGTGAATATAAATATTCAGTAAAGAGAGAAGAATTTTTCGGTGCAGACTTTGGCGTCAAGCCCAACCTTTACCCGATAGTTTTCTAATTTGCAGGGCCATAAGGTTGCATGTGTTGCACTTCGTGTGCTCCAAGGAAGGAAAGTAGATACGTGATATTGCTGTGGCTCTTCTGTTGAATGTTGAGACTTCTCCACCTCGCTCCATAGGCGTTTATGAAAGGAGAAATCGCTTTCGTGATTAGTTTCAATAAATAACGATCTGTTGGTCAATACCAATAACGGAGTGGCAATGAAATATACTTTTAATGGATTCAATGCCGCTTTGATGTAATTTTTTTACGGAGGCATAGGAAAAATTCCACTTTTTTCCCTTCTGATTGATGCATTTATCGACAGATCCACAGTTGCTTACCTGCAACAAGAAAATGTGGAATGTTATTTCATAATTCATTTTCTGCACCAACAATAATCAACATCACTCTAGGAAATTGAAGGCGCTGAATGGACAAATAAAATTTGTCGAGTCAGTTGCACATTATGGTTTTTTAGATTTCTTCTGGGAATAATGGATTGTCAATAACCTGAGTTAGACAAGTTAAATTTGATTCCTTTGAAATTACTTCAGAAACTATGTAGGTACAGATGAATATACAGGATTAGTCTTGAATTGTACATTTTTGAAACATAGATGAATTCAAAATAGTAATCATCGAAATGAATACCATTTTCAATTTCCAGGCTCAGAGATCTTTTATCATGAGGTTGGAGTAATGATATCAGATTTTGTCACTGAGATGAGAGATATACCTCATGATAAAAGATCTCTGAGCCTGGGAATTGAAAATGGTATTCATTTCGATGATTGCTATTTTGAATTCATCTATGTTTCAAAAATGTTCTCGATGTGGCCTCCGTAAAGGCAAAGAATTTTCTTTTTCTTGAATTGTACAGAGTGGTCAGATTTCGATGATTCAGAACTACATCTTTTTAATTGAAAGAGAAAAAAAGTAATATACATGGCACATTCTGTTTTTTCGAGAATGCCACAAGTAGCTAAGGTGTCTAGTTTTCATGCTACAGAGTGATTCTGGAATTTGGCCAATTATCATAATTCGCTCTATCTTCCGCAGTATTGCAACTTTGCAAATACACTCTCGAAATAAAAATATCTTTAGGGCAGATTTCCCAGTATTTTCAACAGGTGGTAACGAAATTTTCTTGCCCTTTAAATTTGAGAGTAATTGGAAAAATTAATTTTCAAATGGAATCCATAGTGTAATATGATATTTTTCTGGACAGTATTTGGGATACTTTCGACCAAAATGCTTCGTTAAGGATCTAGAGCTCTCTGGAAATGACTTTTCAAAACAATATCAAGCATTCATTATCACAGAAAATTAATAAAAACCAGAAGTTTTCCTGAAACATGAAGCAGGTATAAACTGGACTTAACTGATATTTTATAATAATAGAGAAGAAATAGGTATCAGAAAACAATAAATAGGACTAAACTATCTAGTCTTAACTACTCAGATATTGCAGAGCTGTGAATAATTCGGTAAAAGTTATAATTCTGTCGTCGGGTAATTGTTGTCGAAGATTTTTGAACCTGAACTATATAATTGGCATACTTTCATGCACAATGTTTTCTTTCGTAAGAGCGGAACATTTTCTACAGGAAAAAATCGAGTTAGTTGGAAATCTTGAGCATCATTGAACACATTTAAAGTAATCCCGAAAACGATGACATTGTTCTAAGAAGGAATGAATAGAAAAAAGTTTGTCGAAGTTTGTTCGAGAAAACTGCTGTAAAATCGTTAAAAACTCAACAACAACTTGAATCCATCCAAGAAAAATCAGTATGAGACATTTCGTCATTCTGGGCGCTTTTTTTCTGAAGTTTGGTTTTCTGTATATGTTTCATGAATGTTTTTATTTTGGAATGAAGTCAGTCTATCAACGGCTCCGATTTGAAACGAGTTTTCTGAAAGTGCCAAGACGTAAATTAACAAACGCTGAGGCTAATACGGATATTGGAATGCTACAGGGTGGCCTAACTCAGGTTGTTGTAGAGGAAAGGCTCCAAGTCAGCCGAACTTTTCGATTTCTAGACGATAACGCTAGACCTCATCGTGCAGTCACATTTACCAATACCTCCGCACTCACCAGGTTTGAATTGCATAGAACATGCATGGGATATGCTCCAAATAAGATTGGATAATCATCAAGCTACCCCGAAATCCTTAAATGATCCGCGAGAGCTTCTGCCCCGTTTATGGAACCAAATTCCTCAAGAAATGTTCAACAACATTGTGTAGTATGCAAAAAAGATGTCAAAGTGTTATTGATGCCTGTGGAGGCTATACATTGTATTGATAGTCTTAAACTGCTTGAATTCTCTGGAATCAAATTTCGTTATTTTACTCGATATTTCTTAACCATTCTGTATTAATATGAATTCTCATCACAAAATCTCATTTGAACTATATTTTTCTGCAATTTCATTCAATATCCCTAACTCATGTGGAGCAGTTTATAATTTGCGAGCATGTGGTATAACTACTTATGATTACAGCAACAAAAATTTGCTAACCAAACCGAACGTGGATGTTTTAGGTTCGAAATAAGATGTCAGGATTGCTAACTTTCTAACCTTATTTTCATATAATTTCTGCCATGCCATTCTTGAATGTGTTACGAACTGAGTTTTGAAAACTAGACGTCGCTAAACCGAATGGTTGTTTCACTATAAGTCGATATAACACAATTTATTTTCTGTTCAAAGCAGCTACGCGGTTCAGATTTACCTAAATTCACTGGTATTCGATAAAGCTTCACTCAAAACCATGAGATTTTCTTTGAAAATGAATAAGAAGTCTTTTTTCCAGTGTGCTTGGACTATTCAATTTATTGTGTTGACTTGTTTCGGCAATGTCAATACAATAACGAAACATGTTAACACAATAAATTGAATAGTCGAAGCACACTAGAAAAGAGACTTCTATTCATTTTCACATTAACTCCAGTGGGATGAACTTCAGGGAATCCTTGATGATTTTTTTTACTTATTTGAGGTCTGTAATTAGCACATTATATATACAATCCGATCTCTTAAAACGCCAGCTGTTAGAACATTTCGAAAGAACACCTTTCATGAATTCTCTCATTCCACAAATAATTAACCGTTTCTTCCAACGATAATCGATCGGAACCGGCATCTGTCTGCAGATTCTCAGCCAGCATCTGCACGTACCAACCTCACATATACAATCTTTGCCGCAGGTCCTAGCAGTCGTTCCAACTCGAGAACAACTCACGACTTGGCCCAACAACTCTGCGATCAAAGTCACATTACATAGCTCTTAGGCATTGCTGCATACCAGCGGCCAGTCTAAAATCTAAACTCTTCAGAATCCCATCGAGTGTACCAAGAACGGAACGAACCAGCTCATGTGAGACGTTCTCGTTTAGAAATTCGTAGTACTAGAAGTAGGTGCGAGACCGTGTGTTAGTGTCAGTTTCATCGTAGAGCGTTGATTCGAACATTATTGTAATGGTCTGATTGGTGTACTTGTTTGAGTGATATGTTTGTGGATTTCGACTTTCGTGAATTGAGGATTATTGTGGAGTATCTTGATCAAGCTTGAAGGTAGGAAGATCCCTCTGAAATCTGTTTTGTTCCTGAGGTTCCTGAATAAGTCGAAATAATCATTATACACTGCGCAAAAAAAATTAAGGCACATTCTGAAAATCTCAATTTTAATGAAAGTTAACTCTACATTGACTTTATTACTTACCTATTTTTTATTGTCCCCCGGAAGGTTTTGAACGAAACAAGACACATTAAATGGAAGAAAAATTCAGGATTTCACCGAATCTTATGTGAAAGAAGAGAAATGAACAATTTTCAAAATACTGAAATGCTGATAAGTGATTTAATACTTGGTATTTCCACCCTTTGCGTTAATTACAGCTCGGCAGCGACGGTTCATATTCAAAATGAGTGATCTTAAAATGTTCTGATCTAATCCTTCCCAGATTTCTCCGAGTTGGATTCCTAAGTCATTGAGGAGAGTAGCTGGATGATTTTCTGAACTTCTCAGCCTTCTATTGAGGTTGTCCCAAACCTGCTCCATCGAATTGAGATGTAGACTTCTTGCTGGCCATTCCATGCGCGCACGATGGTATCTGGCATTATCGTCCATAAAAATGAAATTTTCACCAATGTATGCGGAGAATGGCACTACATGCTCTTCAAGAATGTTCCTTATATACTTATCAGCATTCATAGCTCCATTATCAACGACCACTAGGTCTGTGCGAGTAGTCAAAGATATTCCACCTCATACCATAATCGATCCTCCCCCGAAACCAGTAGTATTCAGGAAATTGCACTGAGCATATCTTTCATGTGGACGTCTGTATACAAGGGAACGTCGATCACAATGGTAGAGGCAAAACCTAGACTCATCTGTGAAGAGAACTCTTTCCCAATCGGCCTCTTCCCAATGGATATGCTCTCTCGCAAAATCCAAACGCGCCCTTCGATGGGCTGGGGTAAGAGCTGTGCCTCTTGCCGCGACACGAGGCCTCAAATCATATTTTTTGAGGCGATTTTTTATTGTCTGAGTGCTAATTTGCACCTCATGAGTTTGCTCAAGCTGATTTTGAAGGAGGCGAGCGGTTGCAAACCGTTGTCTCAACAAAGAAACTCTCAAGTAACGTTCTTGAATGGCAGTTGTTACCCGTGGTCTACCCTGTCTTGGTCTTCGGACATTCATACCTGTCTCTCTGAATCGCTGCAACATTCTGGACACACTTGTATGAGAAACTCCAAACCTTTCTGCAATTCTTGTGTATGTCCACCCTTCTTCTCGTAGAACTACTGCTTGGCACATTCCTCTTGAGTCAAATTGCGTGTTTCGCATTGCATAGCGATCGAGTGTAGAAAATCAAACGAAAGAAAAACTATTGATCACTAGAATTGATCGAGAACAACTGATTTTAGAATGGGGCCAATACATTCAAAATCTGATAATATCATCCTGCTGGGAAAGAACATCTGTATTGAAAAAAAACGTTGAAAGTGGAAAACATATGCATGCATAATTCTGATGAAAATAATTATCATTTAGAACACCTTCAGTTGTAGAATAAATTTTAGATTTCCATAATATGCGTTAATTTTTTTGCGCAGTGTATTTTAAACTAGATGGCCCGTGCAACTTCGTCTGCCCCTATCGGCTATTTAAATTATTGATATTAGTCCAATGTTATCTTCAAACACAAAAAATGTTAAAGAAGCCTAGATCCTGATTACCACGCAGCCTACCAGATTAAATTGTATTTCCCTAACTTTTCGTACATATACGTCCTATACCTAAATGACTGGAATTATGTTCCTATAATCAAATAATCAGTCAACCCCCTCAATGCATGGGCCCTCCCGTGACGAGGTATCTTATGTCAGGTCTTCTTATTCTCTGCATCGCAAATTGACATTGACCAAGTTGACAAAAAAGTTCTCGCACACTTTGAATTGAGTTATATCTATCACAAAAGACCAACTGCAAAAAGAGGACGTAACTTGAAATGAAGAGTTTAAATGCAAAACTAGACATTTGACATTTTCTGAAAATATGAGTTATGGAAGGATTACAATAGAGAAAGTTGCTGGCAATCTCATTCTTATACCCTCAGGTTCATAAGTAGATTTTTGAAAGCTTCTATTCGTTATTCAAATGGTCCAAACTGGGAGTTTTTCAAATCAAAACTTTGATTTTGGCAGGTTTTTCTCGTTTTGCTCGGAACGGCTCATACATCAAATGTCTGGTTTTGCATTTAGACGTTTCAAATGTCACTTTCACAAATGATCACCGAAGCCGATATTGACATAGATAACCGAACATGATACCCGATGTTTATCGAAATATTAATTAATTATTTATGTATTATTAATTGATAACATTGGTGTTTCGTGCAAACTTTGCATCGTCTTCACTTGAAGTAATTATTGAAATCGAGAAATACATGTAACGATGTTATAAATAATGCAGGATCAATTTTAAAACAGCGATGTTTAATTATTGTCAAACAACGATGATCATCGAAAATCAATGATAATCGATCACCTCTATTTCTAAGGAAAAACCATATTGAATACCCTGCATTTTTATATTTTCTCACCTTTAAAACCTTCACTGGAATTCCAAGAATAAGTCAAAACCACAATTAGCCAAATTGGCCCAGACGTTTTCAAGGTTTAGCGTACTTAACTCACAGCCCAGTGATGCCATTTGGCACCATCAGGAATTCTTACCGAAATAGATGTTCGTAAAAATCTTCTAGTTCCTTTTTCGCCTTCCTAGAAATGCCATTAGTTGTATGTTTTTAAGAAAAAGAATAAAACGGAAAACAAAAAAATTCTTTGCCTTCCAGGAGGCCACACCGAAAACATTTCTGTAACATAGATGAATTCAAAATAGTATTGATCGAAATGAATATCATTTTCAATCCCCAGGCTCAGAGATCTTTCGTTATGAGGTTGGAGAAATGATATTATATTTTGTCACTGAGATGAGAGATATACCGGTTTCACCCTTGTTCGGCATCATCAGTATCTCATACACCTCAGGGACAAAATCGTCATAAAAAACTTCGATATTCATAGGAATTAAGTGTGATGTACTGAGTAGAAATTACAAAGCAGTGACATCCAATTGCGTCTAGATGAAGTTTTACATCTTCAATCACATGCTAAAAAAGAACTCTGTACATCCTGCTAAAATATCATTGAGAGAAAGTAGGAATTAAAAATTTCATTCATTTCGATGAATATTCTTTTGAATTCATCTTTGTTTCGAAAATGTTTTCGGTGTTGCCTCCCTAAAGGCAGAGAATTTTTTTGGTTTTCGTTTTATTCTTTTTCTTGAAATGCCAATCTTGCCGGTCTTCGTCAATCACCCTTCATATAAATCGAATTCGATATTTGAATTTTGAACTTTCTTTCATTTTCATTTTGCGAAGATAAAATCTGAGATAATCCTATACCTACGCTCTGAAATAGAAGCCATTGCAAATTTTAAATTCCTTTCTGGCGACTTCGTATTCAGACCGATGTTTCCTTCGTACGACAAGTGTTGAATTACATTAGTTGGAAGCAGCTTGAAACTTCCATTTCCACAGCACTAATAACACTTCAGGAATTCAATTTCTTGAAAGCATTGTGATGTTTTCGAATGCGAATGCTCAGGAATGGTTAGAATAAAACGAAATCGTTTCACGACTCTCCTTAATCTTGGATTCGGATATCGAAATCAACTTTCCTAAAGAAGGGTTCGTCCTTAAAATAAATACAAACTAAACAATAGTTGAATTGGTAGAAGTATAGAATATCTAGGTTCGTATAAGGATCTATTGAAACAATTATTTTTTCAACTTCGTCATATGAAATATTTTATATTGTGTCAATCGAAGAAGTATTTATCACATTTAATCATTCCCAGGTGCACCTAACCTAGTATATTGAGAGATTCCTAAGTATACTCTGTTCAGGTTTTATTTACGTAGAACCTGAATTCTAAACTATACAGGGTGTACCAAGTTCGACGGCCTATTAATCGTTTCTGGAGAACTGGACCTATTTGAAATCTGAAAATTGGGATTTATTACTCTTTGACAATATCTACCGATCTAAAATATTCTTGCAGCCTGACCACTTTCAGTTATACAGGGAGTGGACAAAAATTTTCAAAAATTTTTGTTTTTGTTTTTTTTTATTTCGAATTTGATAGAGTATGCAATTCTGAATACATTAATACTCAAATCGTTGCATTCGTCGAAATACTTTTCAAAATATCGAGAAAAAACTGAAGAAAAAAGGGAGATAAGTGTATTCGGTATTCTGTTTGTTATTCCTAACAGAGATATCGTAAGCACAAACCGTTTTCATATTTCTGAAGGCGAAGAATGTGGAAATATTGTAAATTTTCAGAATTTTGAAAAACCAGTCACAGGGTGTTCCAGATGTTGGTTCAAAAATTGGGATCAAGATCAAGATTGACCCATAACTTTCGTTTTTCAACTTAGAACCCTATTTTTTTATGATTGCGTTGGATTGTAAGAAGAAAAATGATGATAATGTTCCAACATGTTGCTCCTGAAATTAATAATTCTTGAGTTATTCAGGATTTCCTGATTTCATGTCGTACGTACAGTGAAATTAAAAGAATCTGTTTCCTATCAACAATGACCTTGGTATAGAAGATAAATTACTCAAATAACTCACTAGTGACTTTCTCCTTTCTGAATTCATTTATCATTGTTGATGTAAAACAGATTTCATGAATAGAAACAGATAATCCTAAATAACTCAAGAATTAGTAATTGTAGGAGCATCAACATGTTGGAACATTATCATCATTTTTATCCGCAGAATCCAATGCAATCATGAAAAAATAGGGTTCTAATTTGAAAAACGAAAGTTTTGAGCCAATTTTGATCCCAATTTTTGAACCAACATTTGGAAAACCCTGTGACGGGTTTTTCAAAATTCTAAAAATGTACAATATTTCCACAGTCTTCGACTTCAAAAATGTGAAAACGGTTTGTGCTTAAGATATTTAGATTAAGAATAACAAACATAATACCGAATACACTTATCTCACTTTTTTCTTCAGTTTTTTCTCGATATTTTTGGAAGTATTTTGACGAATGCAACGATTTGAGTACGAATGTATTCAGTATTGCATACTCTATCAAATTCGAAAACAAAAATTAGAAAAAAAATTTTGGAATATTTTTTGCACTCCCTGTATAACTGAAAGTGGTAAGGCTCCAAGAACATTTCAGATCGGTAGATATTGTCAAACAATAATATAATCCCACTTTTTAAATAGGTCCAGTTCTCCAGAAACGCCTAATAGGCCGTCGAACTTGGTACACTCTGTATAATCTCTAAAGACCTGTTCATTGAAAAAATTATATCTTAGGTATTTCACTGTCGAGATCTAGTTCTCTTATCGCGTGCTATGAGAATAATAAAAAACTGGCCAACCTTGAAAAATTAATGGAAGACGCGTTTCATGCTGTAATTAACTGAGCATTATAAAGACATCTTCTGGGCGTTCAAGAAACATTAGTATCGCGGAGTTTCTCACATAAATTATCACCACTTAGGAATTTTCCGACAGCTTGTCATCCTCTGTATCATCTTGTCTGATGAGAGCATCCACTATTGGAATAATATTCGAATCTTGAAACATTACAACACAATTTAATCTTATTGTATGCATTTTAGCTTGGAGGAAGTACTCAACGTGATCTGTTGTGAATTAACTTCAAGATCTACGGAATTTTAAATGAGTAGATTCAATCTGTTTTGTCGCTCAGTTCTGAGAAGGTCCATTATGATTTAGTGGTTAATTGAAATTCAGAATATCAGAACGTATTTTTTATACAACTGCCATTGTGGAAGCGTGTTAAAAATACTTTTAACATTAGTGTTGCAAATATTTTTAGCACTCCATTTTCTTATGATGAAATCATAATCGGTTTCTTTTCTGCTTTTGTCTTTTTTCATTTCAGATTAAGAATTACGAGTCGTTTTGGGAAGAATCTGTGTATCCGAGACCATCGACGGATATCATGAAGATGATCACACTGATGTCTTTCAAGATTTTCCTGATATTTTATGTCATTTTGTTTACGGGGAGGCAGGTTTTTTCGGCTAAGGTTTTTTCCCCTGGCTGTATAGTATCGTATGATACAAGTGTTGATAGTATCGTATGATTCTATAGTATCATACAAAGAATGTTATGATACCCCGTTCTTTTTTTACCTCAGCTTAGGTACTTTTTGTTTCAACATTTATTGTATTATTTTAGCTCTCTTTTTCATAAGAATATATATATATATATATATATATATATATATATATATATATATATATATATATATAGATGAGAAAAAATTAGCAATTGCAAATTTTTATTATCAATATTTAAAAATCATCACTTCTGAACAATAATTTAAATAGTAAAACTAGAACAATTACTAACATTAATTCCCTGTGACGTTAGGGAGCTCCGCAACACATTATTAGAATCCTCAGCACCATCAGTACTTGTAGAAACCGGAAGTACAATATTGGATGATGATGATCCAAAATCTGTTGAGGTTGGGAGAATTTTTTCAGCAATGACATTTCTATATGCATTGGAATGATCAACATAGCCCTCGTCTAACCGTCGTAGACTTCCATCCATCATGTTTTTTTATATCCGTAATAGTTGCTCCTGATTCTGCTAGCAATGAAGCGGAGGATCTTCGAAAACATTGTCCTGTATATTGTTTTAGTTCTGGCAGTTTGAGGAATTTGGCAATAATAGATGGAATTTTCCCAAATGTATCAATACCAACTGGATTGGTATTGCATTTATTATTCATGTATTTCGGTAAAAAGCGACGATGTTTGATGACAGCAGGGCGCAGTGCAAAGTACTTAGTACTTATGAAAATAGTCTACATAGGTACTTCCCAATAATACTGAAAGAACGACTGACTTTCGTTTTTGTATTTGAAAGGTGTATAACCAATGATTTATTTGTTATTTCCATGTCCTCCACTGATAAATTACACAATTCTTCAGGCCGACAGGCTCCAAATAATCCGAAAATAGTTGCAACCTCAACCATCAAGTATTTCTCATCTGGTGCCTTCTCTATAAACTTTTCAACTTGTTCACGAGTGAGAATTCCGTCACTTTTCCGTTTTAAATATGCTATTACCTCAAAATATTTACTAACATCCATTCAACAAGGGCGCTTGACTTTATCATTTAAAATTTTCTCTACAAAGTTGATGAACTCCATATTTTTGATTTTTCTTCTAAGTACTTATGCCATGAAAACAGTTACACTGAAGTTCCCTTCTACATTTTTCAATTTATACCAGGCCAGGAAATTGTTATATGCAATATCGTACTGCAGAACAGATTTTTTAGGTATGAGTTCCAGATATGCTCTTCTTACAGACTCTTCAATATCCAGAGGAACAACCAAATCGTAACTTTTATTAATCATTGGACTCTCGACAAACATATTAAGCAGTTAAAAACCCAAGACGAAAATTGGACACGAACCTGAAGTATGCTTAGTAGGAGTTGAAATAGTCAACCCTGGATATTTTTCTCTTTACCCTGTTTTTTAATAAATTTTTCATGTTTTCGAAAAAAATGGTAGGAATAAAAAAGTTGGTAAATGAATTGGGCTTTTCAGCCATATTTTTCTCAAAGGAAAATTTCCACACAAAAAATACTGTTAGATATCTTGAGGAAGGAAGTTCTTCAGAAAATTTAATACCAAATGTCCTTTTTATTCATCATAAAATAATTATCCTTCACATTCTTCGGTGGTTTTCAGACACGCCCTCTTTAACGAGTTTATTAGGCAATTAAGTTGGCGGTGAATAGCATAAATTTGAAGAGTTGCGAAATTCAGACGAGGTTGATTAATATTTATTCATAAATTTCATTTTCACTTGAACTTTTGGATTTTCGATAGGATTTTTGTTGTGCTGCATCCTGCTATTGCCGTTGAATTTTTTTTTTATTCCTTCCTAGAGATATTTCAAGAAGCGCAAAAATGGGCCCGCCAAGCACTTCTAGAAAAATTTGAGTGCAATGAGTGCAGAAAATTGTGCTACATATTTACTGCTTTGTGCTGTTAGAATCACTCCGAACGTCTGTTTGAGTTCGCGGAAAATCGAAATCGAATAAAAAAAGATAGCCCAGCACCTTCGTGTTTTTCTTCTCTAAAATGAAAAGAAAAGTTTTTGCTGCCTTGTGAGGTAAATATTCTCACGAAAAGTTTTCAGACTTTTTGACAAAGTTGAAAATGAAAAAAATCAGCCAGGCACTTTTCGATTTTTCCAAAGAAAATATGTTCGAAAACTAATGCTACTCGTAGGCGAAGTTGTGCCGTATTGATTTTCGTGAATTTTCCCCTAAATCACCTAAAAGAAAAATGAAACTAGATAAAAGTTGCCCCAACATTTCCTTTTTCATCGACGAAAATTGTTTTATATGATTGTGCTAATTGTATTTTCAGAAAAAATCAACAGGGTTTTTCCTTACATGGGAAAAATACGAAAATAAGTATATCGTAGCAAAATCAGCATACCTAGCAACGTTGTGTGTGAAGTTGGAATAGAACTTCTGGATTTTCTGAATTTTTCGTTGTGCTGAACTTGAATTTTTCTTTTAAATCATACGGTTCTCAAGATATTCATAAAATGTTCTAAACGAGACACTTGTTCGTTCAATACATTTTGTAAAATATATTGCGAGCCAACAAACTTTACACACACTGTTGGTAGGTTGTTGATTATCTTGATACCTAGCAACAGTGTATGTGAAAAAAAACTGCACAAAACAGCACAAAAATTCTCTCGAAAATCCAGAAGTTCTGAACAAACTTTACACACACTGTTGGTAGGTTGTTGATTATCTTGATTTTTCCGATTCTCTGCATACGAGGGCAAACATTTATTTTCTAATCTTTTTGTGAAAATCTGACCAGAACAAGTTGACATACATAATTGCGGCGCAATCATATAAAACAATTTTTTTGATTTTTTTTTCATTTTCGTAATCTGCCAGATAATCTGAAATATTTTCCTGAGAATATTTCTGGCACCAATTATTTCATTCATTTGAGAAAAGAAATAATGAAAGTGCTATGCCATCTTTTTTTTTTCAATTTCGATTACAGTGTAACAAAATTTATTATTTTCAGTCATTGGAATCCAGTTTTTCGAAATTTACTGGTCTAGTCCATTTTTTCGATTTTTGAGAACCACATGGAATTAAGAAAAAAATCTGAATCTCAAAGCAGCACAAACCTAGCACAATGCAGCAAAGCTAAAACTTATTCGAAAATCCAAAAGTGCTGGGCCAACTTGACACAAATCATTTTCAGCCCAAAGTTCGAAAATTCAGTATTTCCCATGCTTGCTCCAATATTCAAATAGACCCTTGATGAATTTTTAATATCGTGCAAACCACAACACCCCGGAAAATCAGTTATTTCAACGATGTGCTCATTTCACAATCGTTGCTTAATGTTCTCGATCTGAAACTTTCAGTTATTAATGGATTTTCAATTTCAGAATGAAAATATTCATATATCATGCTATAGAATATATCTTCTATTTATTTCGACAGAGTCATCAGCATCAGGAAATTCATTCGTGCAGACAACGGTAATGATATTGAAACTGGTCTTAGGTAATGTTTTGTCCAGAAATATGAATATCTAGAGGTAGCAAACCGGAAATACGAATTTTATTACTTGAATTGACATTTGAACAATCTCTAGAAAGTTCTCGCTAAGTTGAACGACACGATATCCGAGAAATATTAGTTTTTTTTAATGAATTCCTTTTAATGCTCTCTAACTTTCGGCTGAAAGTGCTCGCGTAATATTTGAATAGGCTGAATAATGGATTATGAATTATTATTCCATTAGACGAATCTTCAATTATTCTCATAAAATTTCTTCTATTATGAAAATTGATATTCGTTTTGAAATTCAAATCTACTTTTGAACCTTTTTGTGTTTTATTAAGCTTCGACCACTAGAGTAAATTGATATTTAGGTATCTATTAATAATAATAATCTATATTTTATGCAGATGTCGTTTTTGTTGCTGTAACCATAAGGATTTGCACCACATGCTCGTAAAATATGAATATATTTTTCATGAAAAAACCTTGGCACATCAAAATTGGCTGTGCAAATGCAAATTCGTCCAGTGAGGCGTGAAGCCTTTGTGCAAATTCAATATCTCCGCCACTGGCGCGTCCAATGAAACCGAGTGAAGAGCAACAAACTAGCTATTATTAGTGACAATGTGTGTACAAAAACTCAATTCTGTAATTCGAACGGTTCCTGAGATATTAACAAAAAACTGGAAAAAATTAAATTTTTAACACCCCCCATCACTCTTTTGACTTTTTATGGCAAATCTACAGTTGACTGTTGATACATTTATTTAGGGATACCCTGTATATACTCAGATGTCAAAATTTTTTTAGTGTTTGTTACTCATTTTACAAAGATATATCTTCTTCCGAAAAAAATTTCTCTCATTAAATGAATTTCGTCAATTTCAGTTGAAAAATTATTTCAATTATTTTTTTTCGGAAACTTGATTAATTGGAATAATTGGATATTCAAAACTTATTCATAATTCGGCTTAGCAACATGTTCCTAATCCTAAGGTCTGAAAGTGACCCATTTTGGAGTAAACATAATTCTAGGAAAAAGCAGATGAATTCGTTTTTGTACAACTGTCATTAGAAGTGACACTTTTAATGACAGCAAAAAATGTTAAAATTGATTGTTCACGTGGAAGCGTGTAAAGAATATATTTAACATTAGTGTTAAAAATATTTTTAGCACTCCATTTTCTTATGATGAAATCAAATGAAAAAAATTCAGCAATTGCAAATTTTTATTATCAATATTCAACAATCATTACGCATGAACATTAATATTTATCGTGAAACTGGAACAATTACTAACATTAATGCCCTGTGACGTTAGGGAGCTTCGCAACACATTATTAGAATCCTCAGCACCATCAGTACTTGTAGAAACCGGAAGTACAATATTGGATGATGATGATCCAAAATCTGTTGAGCTTGGGAGAATTTTTTCAGCAATGATATTTCTATATGCAATGGAATGATCAACATAGCCCTCGGCTACCGTCGTAGACTTCCATCCACCATGTTTTTTTATATCCGTAGTATTTGCTCCTGATTATGCTAGCAATGAAGCGGAGGATCTTCGAAAACAGTTTCCTGTATATTGCTCTGGTTCTGGCAGTTTGCCGAATTCGGCAACAATAGATGGAATTTTCCCAAATGTATCAATAACAACTGAATTGGCAGTGCATTTACTATTCATGTATTTCAGGAAAAAACGACGATTTTTGATGACAGAAGGGCGCAGTGTAAAGTACTTATGAAAATAGTCCACATACTTCCCAATAATACCGAAAGAACGACTGACTTTCGTTCTTGTATTTTTAAGTTGTATAACCAATGATTTATTTGTTATTTCTATATCTTCCACTGATAAATTACACAATTATTCACGCTGACAGGCTCCAAATAATCCGAAAATAGTTGCAACCTTAACCATTAAGTATTTCTCATCTGGTGCCTCCTTTATGAACTTCTCAACTTGTTCACGAGTGAGAATTTTTTGGGACGATATCCTTCACTTTTCCGTTTTGAATATGCTATTACCTTAAAATATTTACTAACAACCACACAAGCATCCAAACCATTTTTAACAAGGGCGCTTGACTTTATCATTGAAAATTTGCTCCACAAAGTTGATGAATTGCAAATTTTTGATTTTTTTCTCTGAGTATGCCAGGAAAACAGTTTCACTGAAGTTCCCTTCTACATTTTCCAATATACACCAGGCCAGGAAATTATTATATGCAATATCGTACTGCTGAACAGATTTTTTAGGTAGGAGGTCCAAATTTGCTCTTCTTGCAGACTCTTCAATATCCGGAAAAACCAAATCGTCACTTTTATTAATAATTAGACTCTCGACAAACATATTAAGCAGTTAAAAACCCAAGACGGAAATTGGATAGGAACGAAATTCAAATGACAGCGTATTTTCTCATTTGTTAGTAATCATGCCGTTGGCAACGTTTGCCATTCACAACAATCTTTCGATTATTTGAATATTAAAATTCATATTGAAGTTTATTGTCATTGCAAATTCGACCATTTCATTATTAAAATAGTTCAGTTGTACAAAAAACATTGTATGGTATTTGTGTTAAAAGTAATTTTATTTTCTCGTGAAATTGTTCAATTCGCTCCGCTCATTTCACAAACTTTTTCACTCACAAAATAAAACGTCACTTTTAACACTCATATCATAAATAACTATTTTGAGAAATTCCGTATCTAAACGATGAATTCATTGGAAAATGGATAAATAAGGTAATTGATTCATTGAATTGAACGAAAGATAGGAATTGAAATAATGAGTAATTTTTTCCCATAATTTTTCCCAGCTTTTCCGATGATAAATTTCGTGTTGTCTTCAACGTTATTATTCTTCGGGGTAGGGTGACATCAAGAAATGATTTATTGTCCAGAACTAGAACCCTACAACATCGTTCTTCATTATCGACTTCGGACTCGGGAAAAGTGATAATAAAGTGTCAGGTAGCTAATGGTCTCATAATTTTTTCGAAGAAAAACGAGTCTATGATCGTAAATCGTAATTTCTCTTCATTATGTCTAATATTCGGGAAAATATGAGTCAAGAGCAGAAAATTTTCGAAATCCAATCGCATTGATCCAGGAAACTGAACATTATTACCTACCAACTCAAATTGATTTATAATAGAAACCTTCATTTTTTTTTTAATTCAGATGGTGAATGCTCGTATGAAACTAATATGGGTCTTTCCTATAACAAAATTTCCCCAGCCCACCCCTTCTGAGAGGGGTGAATAAAATTAAGTTTTTGTTTTTTTTACCAAAATTCCAGTTAAAGTTGAAATTTGAAATTCTGTAATTTTGCTGCACCTGCGACCATCTCGATGAAATATTTAAGTCCCAGTTGGTGATTGTTCGTTTTATGAATTTTTTTCGAATTTTCAGCTCATTTTTGGTGCAATCGTCTCACAAATTCATGGTTCTGTGGATCGAATCAAGAATATAATATTATTTTTCAATATCTTTTGTTAAAAGAGAAAAGAGTTTAATGTCGAAGCTTAGTATAAACTACACCTCTGTCTTATTCTACTTTCTGCTTTCAAAGTACTCTATAACATCAAAAAATTATTACCAATAAACATATAATTTGATAACCAAACCTCATATTGGGCCTAATATTTTTTTAAACACTAATTAATCGAACCGAATGACATTGATGTTTTAATTTTTTTGGAATAGAGTTTCAGTAAATTATTCATTCTCTGTTTTCTCGTCAAAACAAACTGGTTTTGGATAATTGTTTTATGACCAGCGTGCGAACGCTGTAATAATAGACTACTATAATTTCAGACCCATCGTCTGTTGCAGTTCCGAGCTTGTTTATTTCGTAACCTTGTAAGGTCGTCGATGTGCTGGGTGTTGTTTTGTTTTCCAAGTATCTGACAAAATTTTTGTTTGAGGTAAGATATCGTACTTTATCTGATTCTTGAGAATAATCCGAATTAGAGGAACTTCAAGAATCTTCAAAATGTCAAACAAATAATGATAATAATCAATCCATGAGTTCAGTATTATTTCCTACTTCTAAGGAATCAGTTAGAATTGTCCTTTTCGAAATATATAATGAAAAATTCAGTGGATTGAAATTCTCACAATTTTCGATTGGTTGGTGCCAAAAATTCCTGATCGGGGACAAGAATTCTAGCTCTGATTAGACAATACTAGGTTATATCGATACAGGATAAGTCAATATTAAGTCTTGGTACCCGCTGTTCAATTTATCGCAACAGTGTCAATAAGAGCAATTAAAGCAACAGAAAAATTTTCAAAATTTTTTGGTGATTTTCAACAGGCTGCAGCTTCTGAAGCTTCAAGACTCTAGTTTCTGAATTAATTGATTAACACTGCAGATATCTCCGCAACTTCTGATCATCTAGCAAGCCGACAGGTGCTTTCTTTTTCTGTAGAAGATTTCCTGCAAAAATATATTACTTCTGATTAAAAAATGGCATTAGCCATCTTTGGGTTGGGATTGTATCTTCGTCAATAGTGCTGGGAAAGCTTAGGTTCTAAAGCAATTTTACAGCCAGATATTCCCCAAAGTCCCCCTGAATCGGTAGATCGATCTGTTCAGCGGTTTTCCTAGTCCGCTCCATTGAAATTTTGAAAAAATTTAATGAAAGTTTCTTGTTCCTTGAACTAATTTTTAGAACTGGTTTTTTACCGAATAAGTAGAAAAGTTAACAAAAAAATTGGTTTTTAATATGAGGTGGCTCTACAAAAAACGTAAAAATTCTGTCGCTCAGAATTTGGCTCAACGAGTACCGTCGGCAGCTCAGAGGTATCAACTTTAAATTCATTCAATTATTTTTTCTGAGAAAAATTAAAGTTCAAATGTGTTCATAGCTTCAGAGGAGGTGGATCAGAAATGTACAAGATATATTTAATGTAATAATAATAAAAATAACTTATTACAGGTCTTTAGTTAATTCAAAAATTTTTTTTCATAGAGCTGAATAAACAAGCTATACGACCTTTGCATCGGTCTATCTCGAAATATTTATTTATGATATGAGTGTTAAGTGACGTTTTATTTTGTGAATGAATGAGTTTGTGAAATTAATGGAGCGAACAGAATAAAATCACTTTCAATACAAATACCATACAATGTTTTTTGTACAACTGCCCCATTTTGATAATGAAATGGGCGAATTTGCAATGAGCATAAACTTCAAAATGCATTATGATATTCAAATAATTAAAAGGTTGTTGTGAATGGTAAACGTTGCCAACGTTATGATTACTAACAAATGAGAAAAGACGCTGACGCTGTCATTTGAATTTCGTTCCTGTCCAATTTTTTTCTTGGGTTTTTAACAGCTTAATATGTTTGTCGAGAGTCCAATTATTAATAAAATTGACGATTGGGTTGTTCCTCTGGATATTGAAGAGTCTGCAAGAAGGGCGAATCTGGAACTCCTACCTGAAAAATATGTTCATCAGTACGATATTGCATATAACAATTTCCTGGCCTCGTGTAAATTGAAAAATGTAGAAGGGAATTTCAGTGAAACTGTTTTCCTGGCATACGTAGAAGAAAAATCAAAAATATGGAGAACTTTGTGGAGCAAATTTTCAATGATAAAGTCAAGCGCCGTTGTTGAAAATGGTGTGGATGTTAGTAAATATTTTAAGGTAATAGCATATTAAAAACGGAAAAGTGAAGAATATCGTCTCAAAAATTTGAAAATTCTCACTCGTGAACAAGTTGAAAAGTTTATAAAGGAGGCACCAGATGAGAAATACTTGATGGTTAAGGTTGCAACTATCTTCGGATTATTTGAAGCCTGTCGGCGTGAAAAATTGTGTAATTTATCAGTGGAAGACATCGAAATAACAAATAAATCACGACTGACGAAAGTCAGTCGTTCTTTCAGTATTATTGGGAAGTATGTAGACTATTTTCATAAGTACTTTGCACTGCGCCCTTCTGTCATCAAACATCGTCGTTTTTTCCTGAAATGCATTCATAATGAATGCACTCCCAATCCAGTTGGTATTAATACACTTGGGAAAATTCCATCTATGGTTGCCAAATTCCTCAAACTGCCAGAACCAAAGCAATATACAGGACACTGTTTCCGAAGATCCTCCGCTTCTTTGCTAACTGAATCAGGAGCAAATATTACGGATATAAAAAAAACGTGGTGGATGGAAGTCTACGACGGTAGCCGAATGCTATGTTGATCATTCCACAGCATATAGAAATGTCATTGCTGAAAAAATTCTCCCAACCTCAACAGATTTTGGATCATCATCATCCAATATTGTACCTCCGGTTTCTACAAGTACTGATGGTGCTGAGGATTCTAATAATGTGTTGCGAAGCTCCCTAACGTCACAGGGCATTAATTTTAGTTCTAGTTTTACGATTGATATTAATGTTCATAAGTTATGATTGTTAAATATTGATGATAAAAATTTGCAATTGCTGAATTCTTCTCATCTGATTTCATAATGAACACGTAAACAATCAATTTTAATGGCAGTTGTAAAAAAAAAAATTTCCATGCGCGTAGAGCAAAACAATTTTTGAAAAATTTTGAAATTTTTTTCTTCGTGCTTTATCCGAGTATTTTTGAACGGAACACGCTGCATAGGTCCCAAAAATGGACTTAAAATGTTTTGGTTTTAATCAATCCTTAGGAAAAATTTCGATATTCCACCTGTGCGCGAAATAAATCCACCGTTTCCAGAGTTTTGAAACACCCGACACATTCTTTGTTGATTCAGATCGATCGAAATGAATCGATTCGCAATAGACTCCAGCAGCATAAGAAAGGAAATTACCCATATTATCCGTATTACCGCAATAAGCAATCAATCAGTAGCCACTTCCTTGAAACATCTGGAACGTTCAACACTCAATCCAGGAACGAGCCATCCATCAATGCTTCACGGGTAATTCAAGCGGTAAAGAAATCGATTTTATCATTTCATTCGGTTGCATAAAATGTAGAATACTTTCAGGCGTAACTTCCTGCCTACGAGAATTGATTTCCTTTTTCTTGTTTGCTTATTAATGTTTCACGCATGGGATCCCTTTCGTCATTCAAGTTAACACGAACTTCATTTAATTGAGGGTTTTTATGGTTTCGTTTTTCCGATCTGAATGCCGTCTTGATCATTAAATGTGTAACTTCCTTTGGATTATTTCTGATTGTCCTTTGGGTCATCGATTCGTTGTATTTGTGAGGAAATTAAATACCATCCCTACAGACAAATAATTTTGTAATATTTCAGGATGATCAAACAAGCTTTATCTTGGAAAATTTTCAAGAATGCCCCAAAGTGCTTTTTCGCTGCAGCACATAAGAAATTTTTTCCTGTTGAGGCTATATTCAGTTTTTCTCACAATAAATCTCAGTACCGAAGATTCGAGTCACTTGGGACGATTTTGGAATTTAACTTGTCATATTTTAAAAAGAGGATCATATTTTCATCTGAAAAAAATGTTCAAACATGTATACAGGGTTATTCACGAATATGGTTCTGTAGAATATTTTTAGGAAAGACACATGATTCAGGATTGAAATTCTAAAGGTGAACTTCAAGTAAGAAGACGACTTCTCGTATATTGTTTGAAGGTTCTAGGACGTCCAGTTTTCCCGGAAGTGACATTAACTTTCATTTTTCAAATGGAAGACTCATTTTTTATTGCATAAATAGATTCTCCATTGAATTCTGAGTCTTTTTCATTTCAAAATTTTGAATTTTCCAGGGAAAATTCTCTTTAAATGAGGAAATACGAAGAAAAAAATCTCAAAATTGAACTCTGTTGAAATGCAGACAACTTCGAGGTTTTTTCATTGAAAATTCTAACTTTTGAGAATCTCCGAGAAGAAAGGCTGATGCTTCTTTTCACGTGATTTTTAGAATATGATACAGGAGGTCACAAATTCTTTCTCAAAGTTAGAAGTGACGGAACATCAAAAAATCGTTTTTTTCAAATTGAAACACCATTTTTTCGAAGCATTTTCGAAGTCAATTAAATTTCAGAAAACGTCAAATGTATTTCAGATTAGTCATTTGAATTTCCCAAATAATCAATACTATTTCAGAAAAAATCAGATTACACACTCAATTATATTTCAGAAATGAGAATTTGAAATTCATTTCATACGCACATCGATACCAGATTGCAATTCAGAAAATATCAATTGTAGGTGATTCAGAAATAAAATAATGATAATTAATGAACTTTAATTTTCACGTGAAACATTTAATCTTCAACACAAAACTGAAAAAATTCGAAGCCATACAGGCATGCCTGCCATCGCAATTGCATCTTAGCTTGGCCAATAATATTTGGAATTTTGAGGTTTGTTTTTACGTGAGTTCTTATTTTCGACCATCACAGACGATCACTCAATCTGATAACTATACAGGGTGTACCAAGTTCGACGGCCTATTAGGCGTTTCTGGAGAACTAGACTCATTTGAAATCTGAAAATTAGAATTATGATATTGTTTGACATTATCTACCGATCTAAAATATTCTTGGGGCCTGACCACTTTCAGTTATACAGGGAGCGAGAAAAAAATTTTCAAAATTTTTTTTTTCTGTTTTTCTCTTTTTGAATTTGACAGAGTATGCAATTCTGAATACATTCGTACTCAAATCATTGCATTCGTCGAAATACTTCCAAAAGTATCGAGGAAAACCTGAAGAAAAACAGAGAAAAGAGTATTCGGTAAAATGTTTGTTATTCCTAATCTAGACACCTTAAGCACAAACCGTTTTCACATTTTTGAAGTCGAAGAATGTGGAAATATTGTACATTTCAAGAATTTTGAAAAACTCATCACAGGGTGTTCCAAATGTTGGGTCAAAAATTGAGATCAAGATTGGCCCATAACTTTCGTTTTTCAAATTAGAACCCTATTTTTTTATGATTGCGTTGGATTCTGCGAAGAAAAATGATGATAATATTCTATTATGTTGATACTTCTAAAATTAATAATTCTTGAGTTATTTAGTATTTTCTGATTCCATGTCGTACGTTGCGTCAAATTCATAAAATCTATTTCATAACAACAATGATGAATGAATTAAAGAAAAAGGTGTGTCACTAGTGAGTTATTGGAATAATTTATCTTCTATGACCAAGGTCATAGTTGATATGAAACAGATTTAATGAATTTGACGATACGTACAACATAAAATCAGAAAATCCTGAATAACTCAAGAATGATCAATTTTAGGAGCATCAACATATTGAAACATTATCATCATTTTTCTTTGTACAATCCAACGCAATCATAAAAAAGTAGGGTTCTAATTTGAAAAACTAAAGTTATTGGCCAATCTTGATCCCAATTTTTGACCCAACATTTGGAACACCCTGTGATGAGTTTTTCAAAATTCTTGAAATGTACAATATTTCCACATTCTTCGACTTCAAAAATGTGAAAACGGTTTGTGCTTAAGGTATCTAGACTAGGAATAACAAACATTTTACCGAATACTCTTTTTCTTCAGGTTTTTCTCGATATTTTTGAAAGTATTTCGACGAATGCAACGATTTGAGTACGAATGTATTCAGAATTGCATACTCTGTCAAATTCGAAAAGAAAAAAACAGAAAAAAAAATTTTGAAAATTTTTTTCCGCTCCCTGTATAACTGAAAGTGGTCAGGCTCCAAGAATATTTTAGATCGGTAGATAATATCAAACAATATCATAATCCCAATTTTCAGATTTCAAATAAGTCTGGTTCTCCAGAAACGCCTAATAGGCCGTCGAACTTGGTACACCCTGTATAGTTCCTCATTTCTTGCCACTGTTGCAACAAACTCTCAACCCATTCATTTTCAGAAAGCGTTGTGAATGAACCTAGTAGTCTCTCCATGGCTAATACACCAGCTGCAGTCACTGTTGTCAATTGCTTCTCCAATTAAATATGAACTCAATTTGCCTAATATTCATTAGATGTAATGTGCATCCTGAAGCTACGGTGTTAGGTGAGGAATCGATTGGGAAGGTTCAGCTTATTTTTAATAAAATCCAGTGTTGAAGAAAAGAAAGAACCAGCACCAAGAGATTTTACCAGATTATATTGGTTTTATTTATACATGAAAACATACATGATTGAATATGATATATGATTGACGATATGATAAATATTATGAAAATGAGTAATATATGACTCAAAATCTGACTCAAATTCAAATAATATTCGAACTTTCTGAATGACAAATTAAGATTTCTGAAATAAAATTGACTAATCTGAATTTCATATAACATATTCTGAAATTCAATTGACTAATCTGAATTCCATTTGATGTTTTCTGATATTCAATTGACTAATCTGAAATTGAAGTGACTAATCTGAAATACAATTGGCGGTTTCTGAATTACATTTGGAAATGGTGTAGATAGATATGCCTTATTATTTCTCACCATTGCCTTCTTGATATGCAATACATAATTAATTAATTCTATAAAACGTTATACAATTCTTTGAAACCTCTTTCAACATGGGATCTCTAGTTTAAACCAATGTAGCCATAAAATAATAGTATATTCTAAAACAAGTTGCAGAATGAGCTCCTATTCCAACACGAATGCGAAATTCGAAAACGAGCGACGAAGAAGCGAGTTTTCGAAAGCATGAGAGTTGGAAATGCCTTCTGCAACGAGTATTAGACGATATGTTCTCTATTTCAGTCTAGTTTCGTGAAATACTCTTGAAATTCAAATAAAAATTCAGATTAGAGTGTATTGTAGCTTGACAGTTGGTGTGACTTACGAAATTTGACAGATCACGGAATTTGAATTGATTTGATTCGAAAATTGATTGGATCGGAGGTCAGTACTGACAACCTCAAAACGAAAAATATAACTGAAATCAATGCTGTAATGAGTTTCATTACAGCACTACTTTCAGTAATGTAATGAACTCATTACGATACTGAAATAGAGAAAGAATATAGAGGAAGGAGCATATCGTCGATTTACCAGAGACATAAATCGCCCAAATTCAAGAACCAATTTCGATTCATTTGATCATAATTGTTAAATTTGAGTTGGTGATCTGGACCTTTTAGTAGCCTTTATTGTAATTAGTGCTTGGAATCGAGGATTTATCCAGACTTTTGTTGTGTTGTACTCGTTTTAGGTAGATATTTTCTGTTTTATAGTTAATTTGCAAGAACCATTAGGATCATCAGAAATGATCCTGATTAATGGTATTAAAACACTCTGTTAATGATCTCACTCATTTCTAGAGATAATTTGCTGTTCACATCGAGATCTTCATTTATCTTTCATCTTTTTCAATTGGTAATGAAAAAAATTTTTCAAGCCAAATACAGTTTCAGCATTCGCGAAAATCCGGCAGAGAAAAGGTGAATACTTCATTTTTGAATGAAAAACTTAGAGATGCGATTCCAATAATAAATCGAACTGAACATAAATCATGTCCCAAAAAAAATTCTGCTTCATATCGAACCAAAACACGTCCACCAAGAATACACAATGCGACTTGCTGGCCGACCACCTAATACCTCAATCAAGAACATCGCAATTTGACCAACTTAATCGGTACGCGAGAATGTGTGGTTGTTGCTGCAATACCAAGCAGTTCGTTGACTGGCCATTCCCAAAGACCTACACAAAAATAGAAACCGCGTTCTGTTATGTTTACTTCTTCTATATAAACAGAAACTCTGAAGCAATCGCACGATATAAAACGAAGAAATAAAACCGACGAATTTAGGTCGACCGTTTTCGAATTTACAGACTTGAAAGACATAAGACAGTGTGGGTCGCAGTGATGCTAGAATGGATTTGTAAGGTGGGTGTGTTGTAGAGATGTTCTTCATGAATAATCATCACGAAGAAGATGTGCGATGACGAGTGCATGAAGATAACCTTGACTACAAAGTATGCATGATATTTAGTGGTCATTAAGTGTGACCGAAACCAAATGATTGAAGAAATAATTTCATGCTAGGTTCGATCAGTATCAAACCAAGCATGAATGTCGTATTTTTTCTTCCATTCGGTGTAAGGATATGGTTTTTGATTCGGAATTCCTTGATGCAATTCCACAAGAAAATGATTTTGGTAGAAACGTTCTCTTTTCATTGTTTCTATCTCTTAGGTATATAACTTTGCTTGCGCCGTTTTTTCCCGCAATTCGAGGCTTTATTGTAAAAAACTGGTTAACATTTATGATTCAAAGTATTGTCCATCGCTAGCCAGTAATTTCTCCCATCTTTCGGGAAACATAAGAATCCCGCGTTGAAAATAGTGGTCATCTTTCGAATCGATCAAATTTCTTACTTCTTCATAAGACCATTACCCAACTTCGAAAAGAAAAAAACTCATTAGCTTTTGGTGTTCTCATACTTTTTACGCTTCTTAGCTTAAACATCATCTTGAACACTCCCCATTTTCTTCTTCAACATCATATAATAAAAGTACAGGGCTTTGATGGTATGATCAGGGTGAAAACGACATAATTGCAAATAATTTTGAAATTCGACAAAAATGATAAACTTTGAAAGACTATACAGGGTGTACCAATTTTGACGGCCTATTAGGCGTTTCTGGAGAACTAGACCTATTTGAAATCTGAAAATTGGAATGATGTTATTGTTTGACATTATCTACCGATTTAAAATATTCTTGGAGCCTGACCACTTTCAGTTATACAGGGAGTTTTTTTTTTCTATTTTTTTGTTCTCAAATTTGATAGAGTATGCAATTCTGAATACATTCGTCGAAAAACTTTCCAAAGTATCGAGAAAAAACTGAAAAAAAAGGAGATAAGAGTATTCGATATTATGTTTGTTATTCCTAACCTAGATATTGTAAGCACAAATCGTTTCCATATTTCTGAAGGCGAAGAATATGGAAATATTGAACATTTCCAGAATTTTGAAAAACCCGTCACAGGGTGTTCCAAATGTTGGTTCAAAAATTGGGGATCAAGATTGACCCATAACTTTCGTTTTTCGAATTAAAACCCTATTTTTTCATGATTGCGTTGGATTGTGCGAAGAAAAATGATGATAATGTTCCAACATGATGATGCTCCTAAAATAAACAGATCCTAAATAACTCAAGAATTAGTCATTTTAGGAGCATCAATATGTTAGAACATTATCATCATTTTTCTTCGCAGAATCCAACGCAGAATCATAAAAAAATAGGGTTCTAATTTGAAAAACGAAAGTTATGAGCCAATCTTGATCCCAATTTTTGAACCAACGTTTGGAACACCCTGTGACGAGTTATTCAATATTCTAAAATTGTATAATATTTCCACAGTCTTCGCCTTCAAAAATGTGGAAACTGTTTGTGCTTACGATATCTAGGTTAGGGAAAACAAACATAATACCGAATACTCTTATCTCCCCTTATTCTTCAGTTTCATCTCGATATTTTGAAAAGTATTTTCACGAATGCAACGATTTGGGTACGACTGTATTCAGAATTCCATACTCTATCAAATTCGAAAACAAAAAAAGAGAAAAAAAATTTTTGAAAATTTTTTTTCACTCAATGTATAACTGAAAGTAGTCAGACTCCAAGATTATTTTAGATCGGTAGATAATGTCAAACAATAATATAATCCCAATTTTCAGATTTCAAATAGGTGCAGTTTTCCAGAAACGCCTAATAGGCCGTCGAACTTGGTACACCCTGTATATATGAAAAACCATTGGATCTACAGATACAGTTCGGGTATTGTAGGAAATTTAGTCTTCTTTGAAATCGCCCTGAAGAAGTTCTTTCAAAAACCAGTTCTTCAGGGTGATATTTGCCAAAATTTGAAAATAAAAACTTTTTTTTCGCGGTTTTTTCTTGACAAAATTGCGTTCAACGCTCGAGGTCACAAACTTGGTTTATTCGTAAGGCCAACATCATGAACAAGTCTGCAGAAAATCAGAATTACCAGATTTGACGCATACTACCCCATATATCCAGGCCACAAAGTTACTGGACTAATGGTCTATCTGACTTCGTTGTCAAATTTGGGTTTCGCTCCAGAAATTTGTAAATCGTCTGTGCAAGCTTTTTATTAATAGAGACTTAGTCATATGATTTTTCATTTACATCCTAATAGCTTGAAAAATAACCACCCTGTCTAGTTGAAACTTTATACTTTGTTTCAAATGTTACATTAAATGTGCAAAATTCAAAAATAAAATAACTTGAAATATGATAGTTACCTTCGATCTTAAATATAAATCAACCGGAAATCTTTCGAACTGCTCCTTGAACTCCTTTGAATATTATTGTTCATTAGATTACTCCACAAATAGATATTTACCAATATCTATTTCGTTTTTGACAGCTATTTGAGACTTTGTCATAGAATATCTCGACCACAAAGTCGACTCTTTCCATTTTTCATCTCTAGCCATTGTGTTGAAACATCCTAGGTTCACATTCTCTTGAAAAACTGTCACACTTTTCGAATTGCACCAATTCACGAAATGATCATATGCTGAAGAATACTTTTCAATAGACTTTGATGGCATAAGGAAAGAGTGCTTCATTGGTCAGAGCCTCAATTTCTGAAGACATTTTCATTTCACACTAGCCCGCAAATGATAACTATCAAAAATGATTAAACTTCAAGTCTGTCAAAATGAATTTTGCATGACAACCGTAACCAGGCAAAATTTCCATTGGTAGCTCAGTTGTAACGATCGGAATGAATTTAATTTCAAATTGGATCTCCAAATTTTCATGAATTTCGAAACATGAAAAGTGACATTTTCCTCTTTATTCATTCTTATTTTGATTTTTTGTCTACTCTATAACGTGAACATCTCATATGTCCGGTAACATGAACAAAGAATCTAATTTTTTCGCTCACAAACACGTCTACATTCAGATTCATTCAGTATCTAACTTTTTCCTTTTACCTTGCATTTTCGGAATATCAGAATGTAACGATACCTCCAGAGTGTTAACCTTCATTTGAAAAAGGGAATATTTTAGAAAAACATAAAAAAGGTCTCACTGTACTACTCTGAAACAAAAAACAATTCGAATTTATTTTTTGAATAATTGTGCACTGATTTTTCAGAGGCCAAATCCTTCCAAAAATTGTTGTTTCTTTTTTCATTGTTAGGCAACAATTTTTGAAAGGATTTGGCCCCTGCAAATTAGTGCACAAGTTTTACTCAAGGGCTTTTCTTCTATTATTCAAAAATTAGTTCACTAGTTTAACGCAGGGTCCCTTCTTCTATTTGAATTTTTTTCTGCGATATGATAAATAAATCTAAATCTAAATTCATAATTCTGATGATAATTAGACATAGATTTCCTCGACTTCTTATTATGATGAAAGGAAGAAGCATCGTTAATATTGGTCAATGCAATGTTTTGATTATTGCCCAATTTCACAATAATCGGGACACGGAGTCAGCTACCTTCAAATCTAAACAATTCTGGCCGTTACAAAATCATTTATAGCAACTCTTGAAACGAAGTCATAATGCAACTTTTTTTATCTTCACTGATATGAACCAACACAATTGTTTTTTTTCAGGAAATGGATGAACAAACGGCTTTTGTCCTAGCTCTGCAAATCCTAGCCCTATTCTCGATAGCTGGGGCCCTTTTACTCTACCTCGTTTGCAAGATACAGAAGACAGACTCTGTCACATTAGAGAACATTCCTGGAGCCAGCAAACCTATTCTGGTCACTTGTGCAGACAATGCAATTGGATTGCAAGTAAGTTTATCCAAATATTATTTTGTTATTATATTAATTTCTGCTACGATAGTGAATTAAATTATACAGGGAGTTTCAAAGAAAAGGTGATCTGTATCTAGGATACGTGTTGATTATGTTTATCACATCTTTTCCAATTCACAGCGAACAACATAGCACTGAATTGAAATTAAAAAATTTTTCGACAAGCGTAATAACTTGCTCAAGAATCTGCATATGACTTGTCAATAATTCAACTTATTTTTCCAAGAAAATGAAACCTCTAGAATGTTCATGTAGAACAGACAACAGCGCTGATTAGAAGAATTCTTTAACAAACGTCATAACCTGTCATTTGAATCCATTACAGGGTGAAATGTGTCAAAGATCTAAGGCAAACTAACTGATTTTTATAATATTCAATGGACTATACCAGTTCTCCCGTTCGAATGTTTTCAGATATCCATTCATTTGGCGAACAGAGGCTTCAGAGTGTTCAGCGGCTTGAAAGAGGGCGCTGGTTCTGGTGCACCAGACGACTCAACAGCAGCTAGAGTAATACGGTCCTGGCAGAAGAACAGAGAGAGTCAGAATGTGATTGTTCATGGCTCCATAGTTGCTCTACCTTTGGACGTGAACAGGGAAGATCTACTGCATGAAGCTGCTGATATCATAAGAGGGCATCTGCCTGCTGGAGAAGATGGTAAAAATCTTGTAACATACACTAAATTCACTGCATGAATTAGTTGAGACGTAGAAGAAGTAATTCATTATTTTTGCATGAAAAACAAGGCTTCAATTACCATAGTCAGAATGATTAAATGAAAATATGCGTTGTTTTATTCGATAACTAGCTGACTCGGCAGACTTCGAACTGCCTCAATCGATGAAATATTAAAAAAAGTTCCCTCTTTATCTCTTAAATAAAGAGAATTCTTTTGATGTATGTTTAACAATGTACATACCTATTTCAATGCAATTGAATTTTTTGTATATTTTGTACTTTTTTGTATTCTACCTAATATATTTCCTTCTTAAAAAACCGATTATTCATTTCAAGGCGAAACAAAGTTCGCCGGGTCAGCTACCTTATCTGATTGCCAATTGCCACAATTGGTCCCACCACCAGATTCCCTACGTTCTTTAGTTTCTGGGATAGGAAATGATTCTAAACACTTCTTGGTCAACATTATACCATAAAAGTTTATTATAATATTAAAGTTGCTTTTTTATTTATGGATTGAGGCAGTACGAAGCCTGCCGGGCCAGCTAGTTTCACAATACATGTCCACACAATACTGCCGCAACAATCGACGAAATCTCAGCAAATAGTTATCAGCATTTTAACGAACCATTAAACGAAATGAATAATTTCGAGTTCACTTTCTTGGTGATTTCTTGGCCTAAAATCAAATCATTCAAATTTGTATTAAGTAGACATTTTAAATTTTAATAAAAGTACTCACCATTCAATGGATTTATCATCTTGATATTGAAGTAATATCCATCATCACCCCTCCAAAACATTATAGTCCAAGAGCTAGTGAACCTTTTGACTAACGGTTTGTCTGTAAGGCTAGAAATTTTTATAGCGATAGTTCCTAGCATGCTGAGGACGGAAATCATCGCCTGGCACCCCTCACCCCTGCACGTTATCAAGATCTATATCTTTGAAAGTGTTAAAAAAATAAAAAAAATAAACTTTTTCCTGTAAGCTTGAAACTTTCATACGATTTTGTTCGTTCATTGTGAAGTTCAAAAAAAAATTGACAGGCGATTTCGACGAGCACAAGTACCTGCCAGGCGACTCGAAAAGGTTGTATAATACGAACAAAAATGAACTTTTTCATGTAAGGCTGAAATTTATATGTGTGTCCGTCTGAGGGAATGAAAAAATTAGTTTTATTATTAATCTTCATCATCCGCTGATATGTTATCATTAATTTTTCATCATATAATACAGTCGTTTCAAGCGTAGCACACTGTGTCTTAAATTGGTTGAGACTGCATCATATCTCAGCTATTATTGAAAATAGAGTCATGCGGTTTTCGAGACCCTTTGTCACTTTTTTGTAAAACTTTTAAATCCACAAACAGAAATATTTCATCTTCTTTTGTTTCTGGAATACAGAGCGAAAATGAAAATGTTCACTTTTTGAAGATGTTATTATTTCTCGGGCCCTGTATGAGAAAAAAAAGTATGAAAATCTTTATAATCATGTTTTCACGTAGAAGTCAGTGGCGTAGCTTAAAATTTTTATCTAATAAATGTTTTTAAGATATAGCTCAAGCTTGAAATATTTCAAATGGAACACCTCGTATGTTTTAACGTCAAATCTTCTCATTTTTTTCTGAATACATCGATGTATCACAACCTTACCTTTAATAAATTTGAGCGTCAACCATCCGAAGAATGTATACAGTCGTCGCTCGATAATCCAGCGCTTGCCAATCCGGTACGCTCGGTAGTCCGGCACTCTGGGACCCAGGTAACCCGCTCTATAATCCGGCATTTTATACAGCTGAACGCCGGATCACCGAGAGTAGTTTTTCCCGCTCGGCAGTCCGGAGCTAACCTCGACAGTGATGTCACGTATTTGTTTTCTCTTGTTTCATAGCGTCCCTTGACAAAATAGCGGTCTTATTTTGCGAAAGTTGGATAGTAGTGAAAATCATATGAAGTTAGCTTTTTTTTTCCTGTACAAATTCGATAATCCGGCATTTCCGATAAACCGGCATCAAGCGCCTACTGTATTTCTGTTTGTTTTTTTTTTAAAGTAAGACATGAATTCTTCCACACATGCATCAAAAAACCATTTTTCAGTTGATATTTTTAAATTATGTTCAAAATAGAATAAAATAAATGGGTTTAGATCACATGGCTTTTTGAAAAAGTAATGATTAAATGCTTGTGAATATTGATTAAATGCGTGGGATATTTTTTTCAACTGAAATTTATTGAAGCATAGGTCGTGATACAGTTTGACGTTAAAATAAACATGGTGTTCCATATGAAAAATTTCATGCCGTTCCAATTCAATCTCAAAAATAATGCTTTGAAAAAATGTTTAGCTACGCCACTGACTTCTACGTAAAAATATCATTATAAGAAGTTTTGATTTTTTTTCTATCTTATGCAGAGCCCGAGAAATAATAACATCTTCAAAAAATGAACATTATCATTTTCGCACTGTATTCCAGAAACAAAAGAAGATGAAATATTTCTGATTGTGGATTCAAAAGTTTTACAAAAAAGTGACACAGGGTTTCGAAAACCGCATAACTCTATTTTCAATAATAGCTGAGATATAATGCAGTCTCAACCAATTTAAAACACAGTGTACTACGCTTGAAACGACTGTACTATATGATGAAAAATTAATGATAACATATCAGATGATGATGAAGATTAATAATAAAACTAATTTGTTCATTCCCTCAGACGAACACACATATCAATTTCAGCCTTACATAAAAAAGTTCATTTTTGTTCGTATTTTACACCCTTTTCGAGTCGCCTGGCAGGTACTTGTGCTCGTAGAAATCGCCTGTCAATTTTTTTTTGAACTTCACAATGAACGAACAAAATCGTATGAAAGTTTCAAGCTTACAGATACAAATTTATTTTTTTAATTTTTTTAACACTTTCAAAGATATAGATCTTGATGAAGTGCAGGGATGAGGGGTGCCAGGCGATGATTTCCGTCCTCAGCATGCTAGGAACTATCGCTATAAAAATTTCTATCCTTACAGGCAAACCGTTACTCAAATGGTTCACTAGCTCTCGTACTAGTCCAAGAGCTAGTGAACCTTTTGACTAACGGTTTGTCTGTAAGGCTAGAAATTTTTATAGCGATAGTTCCTAGCATGCTGAGGACGGAAATCATCGCCTGGCACCCCTCACCCCTGCACGCCATCAAGATCTATATCTTTGAAAGTGTTAAAAATATTAAAAAAATAAACTTGTTCCTGTAAGCTTGAAACTTTCATACGATTTTGTTCGTTCATTGTGAAGTTCAAAAAAAAATTGACAGGCGATTTCGACGAGCACAAGTGCCTGCCAGGCGACTCGAAAAGGGTGTAAAATACGAACCAAAATGAACTTTTTTATGTAAGGCTGAAATTTATATATGTGTTCGTCTGAGGGAATGAAAAAATAAGTTTTATTATTAATCTTCATCATCATCTGATATGTTATCATAAATTTTTCATCATATAGTACAGTCGTTTCAAGCGTAGTACACTGTGTCTTAAATTGGTTGAGACTGCATTATATATCAGCTATTATTGAAAATAGAGTCATGCGGTTTTCGAGACCCTGTATCACTTTTTTGTAAAACTTTTATATCCACAAACAGAAATATTCCATCTTCTTTTGTTTCTGGAATACAGTGCGAAAATGAAAATGTTCACTTTTTGAAGATGTTATTATTTCTCGAGCCCTGTATGAGAAAAAAAAAGTATGAAAATGTTTATAATAATGTTTTTACGTAGAAGTCAGTGGGGTAGCTTAAAATTTTTATCTAATAAATAGCTCAAACTTGAAATATTTCAAATGGAACACCTCGTATGTTTTAACGTCAAATCTTCTCATTTTTTTCTGAATACATCGATGTATCACAACCTTGCCTTTAATAAATTTGAGCGTCAACCATCCGAAAAATGTATACAGTCGTCGCTCGATAATCCAGCGCTTGCCAATCCGGTACGCTCGGTAGTCCGGCACTTTGGGACCCAGGTAACCCGCTCTATAATCCGGCATTTTATACAGCTGAACGCCGGATCACCGAGAGTAGTTTTTCCCGCTCGGCAATCCGTACCTAACCTCGACAGTGATGTCACGTATTTGTTTTCTCTTGTTTCACAGCGTCCCTTGACAAAATAGCGGTCTTATTTTGCGAAAGTTGGATAGTAGTGAAAATCATATGAAGTTAGCTTTTTTTTCCTGTACAAATTCGATAATCCGGCATCAAGCGCCTACTGTATTTCTGTTTATTTTTTTCAAAGTAAGACATGAATTCTTCCACACATGCATCAAAAAACAATTTTTCAGTTGATATTTTGAAATTATGTTCAAAATAGGATAAAATAAATGGGTTTAGATCACATGGCTTTTTGAAAAAGTAATGATTAAATGCTTGTGAATATTGATTAAATGCGTGGGATATTTTTTTCAACTGAAATTTATTGAAGCATAGGTGATACAGTTGGACGTTGAAATAAACATGGTGTTCCGTTCCAATTCAATCTCAAAAACAATGCTTTGAAAAATGTTTAGCTACGCCACTGACTTCTACGTAAAAATATCATTATAAGAAGTTTTAATTTTTTTTCTTTCTTATGCAGAGCCCGAGAAATAATAACATCTTCGAAAAGTGAACATTATCATTTTCGCTCTGTATTCCAGAAACAAATGAAGATGGAATATTTCTGTTTGTGGATCTAAAAGTGTTACAAAAAAGTGACACAGGGATTCGAAAACCGCATGACTCTATTTTCAATAATAGCTGAGATATAATGCAGTCTCAACCAATTTAAGACACAGTGTACTACGCTTGAAACGACTGTACTATATGATGAAAAATTTATGATAACATATCAGATGATGATGAAGATTAATAATAAAACTTATTTTTTCATTCCCTCAGACGAACACATATATAAATTTCAGCCTTACATAAAAAAGTTAATTTTTGTTCGTATTTTACACCTTTTTCGAGTCGCCTGGCAGGCACTTGTGCTCGTCGAAATCGCCTGTCAATTTTTTTTTTGAACTTCACAATGAACGAACAAAATCGTATGAAAGTTTCAAGCTTACAGGAACAAGTTTATTTTTTTAATTTTTTTAACACTTTCAAAGATATAGATCTTGATGACGTGCAGGGGTGAGGGGTGCCAGGCGATGATTTCCGTCCTCAGCATGCTAGGAACTATCGCTATAAAAATTTCTAGCCTTACAGGCAAACCGTTACTCAAAAGGTTCACTAGCTCTCGTACTATATATCTATGATTGCCGTCTAATTGCTAGAAGTGGCAATTGTGTTTGTAGGTGAAAACTTGGTAACGCTTGATATTGTTCTTACGCTTCGCAATACTGGAGAATTGCAACGAATATATGAAACACACCGTTCATACGATGCTCTACAATACCCGCTAATGTTTTGGAGAGGTGATGATGGATATTACTTGAATATCAAGATGATAAATCCATTGAACGGTGAGTACCTTCATTAAACTTTAAAATGTCTACTTAATACAAATTTGAATTATTTGATTTGGAACCAAGAAACCACCAAGAAAGTGAGCTCGATGAATTATTATTCATTTCGTTTAATGGTCCGTTAAAATGCTGATAACTATTTGCTGAAATTTCGTCGATTGTTGCAGCAGTATTGTGTGGACATGTATTGTGAAACTAGCTGACCCGGTAGATTTCGAACTGCCTCAATCGATAAATAAAAAAGCAACTTTAATATTATAATAAACTATTATGGTATACTGTTGGCCAAGAAGTGTACAGAATCATTTCTTATCCCAGAAACTAGAGAGCGTAGGGGATCTGGTGGTGGGACCAATTGTGGCAATTGGCAATTAGATAAGGTAGATGACCCGGCGAACTTTGTTTCGCCTTAGAGATTAATAAAGTTGTACTAACCATTGGATTTTGTAGCTATTCAGCAGTGATTCGCAGATAGAAATTCTGTTCATGAGGTTTTTTCACGATTACTCGTGTAGTACCCATACATCAACTTCATCTTCACCGTGTATTTATGATATTACCCAATGATTTAACTCGTTTTCAGGACTTTGGGCGGTGATAAACACCACAGGCCTCATATACAAGGGCCGTTTAGATCAGCAAGAAATCAACCACTGGGAAGCCATGTTCAAAACCAATGTGGTCGGAATTTTGCGGACCGCCAGAGCTTTCCAAGGGTTGTTGAGAAACACCTCCGGAAGAATTATCACCCTTGGTCCTGAAGAGTGTTGCGATGGCGGATTTGTAGCCTATGCAGCAACGAGGCATGCAGTCTTGGGTGCTTCTGATGCTCTCAGAAAGGAACTCGCACCAACTGGTATCAGGGTTGTTACTTTGGAGCCCAAAGGTTTCCATACCGAAGACCTTTATGTGATCCCAAAGCCGAAGAAGTGAGTGAAGATTCTTTTTCTTAGAATTCGAATACTGGACTTCATTAAAGGGGGTTCAAATTAAACTTTTGTGTACATATGCAATGCATAATTTCGAACGAACATATCGCAGCAACTCGTGTAATACCCATACAGTGAACTTCTTCTTAAGACCAACCCGCATGGGCGTCCGCAGGATTTTTTCTTAAGGGGGGGACAAAATAAAAATTTTCGAAAAATGATGAGGCTCAGGCGACATCAGTGCTTCGTTTCTTTCTATTTCTTTTTTATATTTATGCAGAGACTCCCGCTGAATTTGTTCTTATGTGAGAGGAGTCAAAGTAAAATTGATAAATTTTTCTGCTTCAACATTTTTGAACGTCAACAACATAGGGTTATGTATATAAAATAAAATGGCAACTGTTTTCGGAACAAATAACATTCCAGAAAAAAATATACTCCCCGTCAATAAATTCCGGACAGCCAAAATTTTTGTCAAATTCAACACCCAGTATCTTTTTTTCGTGGTTCCCCGATTTTGTTGAAATTTTCACCACATATAGTATTGGGTCTTGTTATATTAACCTGAAATATACTTTGCGAAAATACCTGTAGTTCATCCGTTTTACAGGGTGAAACAAAACCTTGTTTTATACCCTTCATTTCTAAACACCCTGTGGTGAATTTGAGGTGGAAAATTTTATATCATTCAGTTTTAATTTGAAGTGTGATCCTTCCTCAACAAAATGTTCTTTGATTTACGTCTGTATCTGCTTTAAAAAAAGATACACATTTTCAAAGAAAGTGTTGCATTTTTTCAATTTTTATAACAATTCAATTACCTTATCGACTAGTAAACATAAACAAACATCTGAAAATTAATAGCGTGTATTTCCCCTCGCTTTCTCATCACTTTTACCATACGACGTTGCATACTTTCAATGCATTAACGAATTGCTTCTGAGGGAAGCAACAATTTCTGATTATGCAGAACAATGCTAGGCCTCACGTGGCACGGGTTGTAACAGAATACTTTGAAGAGGCGAATATTCAACGATTCGTGTAGCCAGCCAGAAGGCCGGATTCAAATCCAATTGAACATGTATAGGATATGCTAGGTAGACATGTTCGAAATCGGCAGCCCAACACCTTGCCCGATTTACGAACAGCCCTTCTTGAAGAACGGGAAAATATTCCCCCAGAAGCAATTCGGGAATGCATTGAAAGTATGCCACGTCGTATGATAGAAGTGATGAGAAAGCGAGGTGGAAATACGCGCTTTTAATTTTCAGATGTTTGTTTATGTTTACTAGTATTAGTATTTTAATGTAACACTTTCTTTGAAAATATGTATCTTTTTTTCAAAGCAGGTACTGACGTAAATCAAAAAACATTTTGTTAAGAAAGTGTCAAACTTCAAATTAAAATTGAATGATATCAAATTTTCCGCCTCAAATTCACCACAGGGTGTTTAGAAATAAAGGGTACAAAACAAGGTTTTATTTCACCCTGTATAACGGATGAATTACAGGTATTTTCGCAAAGTGAATTTCAGGTTAATATAACAAGACCCAATACTATACCTGGTTAAAATTTCAACAAAATCAGAGAACGATGAAAAAAGATATAGGGTGTTGAATTTGACAAAAATTTTGCCTGTCCGGAATGTATTGACGGGGAGTGTATTAACAGGAAAATAATAGAATATTCTAAAACAATGAATGAGCTCCTATTCCAACACGAATGCGAAATGCATGAATGTTGGATTTGCCTTCTGCAACGGGTATTAGACGGTATTTTCTCTATTTATTCAAGTTTTGTGAAATTCAAATAAAAACTCAGACTAGTGACTTTTGTATTGTATCTTGGCAGTAGTTGATGTGACTTACGAAGTTTGACAGATTAGAGGATTTTGAATTGTTCCGATTTGAAAATTGAGAGGATCGGAGGTCAGTACAACCACAAAACGAAAAATATGGCTCAAAACAATGCTGTAATGAGTTCATCACAGCACTACTTCTAGTAGTGCAATGAACTCAATACGATACTGAAACAGGAAAAATATAGATAATATGGAGAAAGGAATGAAATAAATATTATAATTGACAATGAATGATGACGAGTAATAAAGAAATAAAAACGAAATTACATATACGCTCGATGAAACGAAATTCATAATGGACCATTAAATGATTCAAGCACTGATTTTTGAAACAAGAAACTGAAATATTATCCGAAATAATACAAAACTGCTCCAGAAAATGAAATCAACAAATATATTATCAAAATTAACAAATTATAAAATAAAAGAGTCGCAACACATACAAATATTTTCAATTCTGATGACAAAATACTGAATCGTAATATCTTAGTCTAACAGAATTCATACGCAGTTGTTGCACGGTCCGGTTCGCTATATTTCGTTTCTCTGTCCACATTTATGTATTTTTTTTTGAGGAGTTGATTTTCTCTTGAAAAATTTTCCATTAGCCATATTTTCCAAAGGTGAATTTATCAAAAAATATAAACATAGGTCAAAGTAACTCTCAACAAAAAAAAGCAGTCGTGCCGATAGAAGTGAAATCTAAGTAACATGTAAATTGTATCGTCGAACTATTCGATTATTATTTTCCAATTATTTTTGGTTTACATAGAACTGTTTATGATCAAGGATCAAGGAAGTTGAAATTGGTCATTGATAATTCCTTATAAATTATATAAAAAAATCAAATAGCTCGACGACCCACTATACAATTCACTTAGTTTTTATTTCTATCAGCAGTTCCCAAAGACTACCACGTTTCTGTTCTCTTACACTTCTGATTAATTAAACAATATAATGGTTGAAACATGCACATTGATGAGTTTCTTTTAGAGCCCCAATATTTCGAATTAGGAGAAGAAATTTTCTACTGTACTGGCCTTCATTATCTATTAGAAAATTGGTATTAATAGCAAAAAGTAGAATATAACATACGAGAAGTATCTTACGGAAAAATCAGCTACGTAAATAATTATAGAACACAATTTGATGCAAAGACACTAAAAACGAAAAATACTCCCTGAATACAGTCCCAACGGGTTTCGAATTCGAATACTCTTTCTCTAGAACGGGAATATAAATGAAAGGATTATATATTTTCCCCCTTCTCAGAAAAAAATATCTTCTATTGCAGAATGGACAGTAATTATTGAAATATAAGAGTAGCTTGCCCCTTGAAGAACTCCGCATCAAAGATACCGCCTAATAAAAATAAAAACAACCGTCCATAAAACGATTGAGAAGAATGCCAATACGCATTGGTACTTTTATGAATTTATAACGCGTTGAGCGCCTCTGGGGTAAACAAAAATCATGGAATTCATCGTCAACGAAAACCTTCCATGATTTTTGTTCATCCAAAAGGTGCTCTACGCGCCTTAGGAAATTATCAATTCATTAAATACATTTGCCGATTTCATAGTAAGTCCTTTGGAAACCGGATAATTGTTGTGAATCCAACACTTTTTTCTTGCTCCTAGGATTAGATGAATTATATTGAGGTTGTCGTGCGAAAAACGAAAGGAAAGATCAAAATCTCAGGGGGGGGGTTACGGCCCCCCTATTTGAAAAACATTCTCATTAATTGTTGAAATAAACCCTTTTTTTACATTTCCTAACAAAGAGAATCTTGAAAATATTCCAGAAAACAGGTTATTTTTTCTGAAGATTGAATGTACTATTTTATCATTGTTGTACTATTTGGAATGACCAAAAGAGGTTATGAAGAGTTGACAACAATTCCAAACTATGGAACTATTCACCCACTTTATTTATATGATAATGTTTCAGGAATGAAGACCACACAGAGATCTCTATAGATACCAGTGGATGTATGGAATATTATCCAAAGGCTCTACCGTCATACTCACTACAAATATTAGATCAGTGTTTAACGACAAGAAATCCGAAGCAGACATATTCCCTAGCGTTTAAATATCCTTGGCTGAGACCTCTACAGATGATGGCAGTTTGAGAAAGAAAAATAATACATCAGCATAAACGAGGTGAGGTGTAGTTGATAGTTGATAGTTTAAAAGGGGTTACAGTCCACTGCGACCTTATGGTCTATTGTGCCCCCTGACAAAGCTTTACAGCTCGCCTTCCAGTCCCAGAGATCTTATGAAATCCAATATCTTGGAAGGCTTCAGTGAGGCCTCACTCCTACAGGTCTCTTAACCAAAGCATTGTTTCCTTTGGCTTACAATGCCAAAGCATTCTGTGACTAGGTGAATAGAAGTTTCTTCCTCCTCCCCACAGAATCTACACTCGTCAGTGTCCGATACGCCCATTCTCAGCAAGTGCTTTCTGAGGTGACAATGCCCTGTAAGAAAGCCAATGAGGAGGTGTAGTTGGTTCTTACTGAGATCCAAATATCTTTTGGATCTTACAGTTTCAAAATTCCGAAGGAACTTTTTGGAGTGATCCAACCCTGGGAGATTCTGCCAGAGAGGGAGGTGTAGGCAAATTATGATTTATCTAAAAAAATTTTAGGTCCCAAGAAGGTAAAATAGATAGAAAACAGACAGGGTCTTGCATTCATCTATATAATATTTATTTATAATATTTTTTTTTATATGAAAATGGAAAGTATCTGCATTTTCATGAAATTGGCCCCCTGACAAATTGGTGCACAAATTTCTAATTGATTTTTGATTCGAAGACTTGGAAAGAAAACCCAAAAAAATTCAGAAAAATAACTAGTATCATGTCAAAAATCGGAAGATGATTGAATCAATATTGTTTCAGAACTGCAGCCGACATTCAATGTACCACACACATTGGAATTAGAATAGTGCGAAGCTGTTTTTATTGGAAATCCAGCTGGTTGAAGGAGACATACTTATGACTTATGACATTATATGTATATTGAACATCACCAAATCATTGTTACATGAATGTTTAATTCATTGTATTTAGGACAGAATATCAGTTATTTGAAAATGTATATTAATTTGATGCCATGTATCTTAAAAACTAACTTGTATATATTTGTTCGATGTATTCAATAAAATACTATGAATTGTTCCCTGGTTTAATCACTTTCAACACATCGAATTCGAACCAGTGACGGCTCGTAAACTTTTATCTTGGGTCGTCATAGATGATGACCCATTCGATTGATTTCACGCTTCAGTTTTGGTCATTTTGTTCACACAAAATAATTAATTTTCTGAAAGAAACCAAGATCAAATCACTTGAAGTTACGTGCCGAAGAAACACTAAGTCGCTAACACTAACACATATTGATACTAAGTAAACAAACTGAAGCGGAATCTCCTGAAAAACAAGAGAAAGCAATCGAGGTATACCGACCCGATGTTTACGAATCTAGGCATCCCCAGTACGGCATAGTTCGATTTGCCGTGCCGGCAATGTAATGAGCCTACAATGAGCTGTTGCTCTGAAATTTTTCCCAGCTAAATGTTTCTGGAAGAGCCTACACAAATGCATAAAAAATTGTCAACACCGAGAAAATTTGAAAAGACCAAATGCTAAATGTACTCTGACGAAAAAAATTCATACGTAAACCAAATCGAATAATTGCACGAAATAAAAGAGCCGTAATGAAAATGATGATAAAAAACAATGACAAAATGTTGTGTTTCTTTTTTACCTCAGGAATTTCCCGTTAATAGTTATTTATGATGAGTGTTAAAAGTGACGTTTTATTTTGTGAGTGAAAAAGTTTGTGAAATGAGCGGAGCGAATCGAACAATTTCACAAACAAAATAATATCACTTTCAACACAAATACCATACAATGTTTTTTGTACAACTACCCTATTTTGATAATGAAAAGGGCGAATTTGCAATGACAATAAACATCAAAATGCTTTTTAATATTCAAATAATCGAAAGGTTGTTCGTAAGGTTGAATGGTAAACGTTGACAACGTTATGATTACTAGCAAATGAGAAAAGACGTTGTCATTTGAATTTCGTTCCTGTCCAATTTTCGTCTTGGGTTTTTAACTACTTAATATGTTTGCCGAGAGTCCAATTATTAATATAAGTGACGATTTGGTTGTTCCTCTGGATATTGAAGAGTCTGCAAGAAGAGCAAATCTGGAACACCTACTTAAAAAATCTGTTCAGCAATACGATATTGCATATAACAATGTCCTGTCCTGATGTAAATTGAAAAATATAGACGGGAACTTCAGTGAAACTGTTTTCCTGTTATAATTAGAAGAAAAATCGAAAATATGAAGTTCATCATTTTTGTGGAGCAAATTTTCAATGATGAAGTCAGGCGCTCTTGTTAAAAACGGTTTGGATGTTGTAAATATTTTAAGGTAATAGCATATTCAAAACGGAAAAGTGAAGGATACCGTCCAAAAAAATCGAGAATTCTCATTCGTGAACAAGTTGAAAAGTTTATAAACGAGGCCCCAGATGAGAAATACTCTATGGTTAAGGTTGCAACTATTTTCGGATTATTTGGAGACTGCCGGCGTGAAGAATTGTGTAATTTATCAGTGGAAGACATCGAAATAAAAAATTAATCATTGGTTATACAACTTCCAAATACAAAAACGAAAGTCAGTCGTTCTTTCAGTATTATTGGGAAGTATGTAGACTATTTTCATAAATACTTTGCACTACGCCCTTCTGTCATCAAACATCATCGTTTTTTCCTGAAATACATGAATAATAAATGCACTGCCAATCCAGTTGGTATTAATATATTTGGGATACCTAATTCCATCTATTGTTGCCGAATTCCTCAAACTGCCAGAACTAAAACAATATACAAGACACTGTTTTCGAAGATCCTCCGCTTCATTGCTAGCAGAATCAGGGGCAAGTATTACGGATATAAAAACATGGTGTGTGGAAGTCTCCGACGGTGGCCGAGGGCTATGTTGATCATTCCATTGCATATAGAAATGTCATTGCTGAAAAAATTCTCCCTACCTCAACAGATTTTGGATCATCATCATCCAATATTGTACTTCCGTTTTCTACAAGTACTAATGGTGCTGAGGATTCTAATAATGTGTTGCGAAGCTCCCTAACGTCACAGGGCATTAATGTTAGTAATTGTTCTAGTTTTACGATTAATATTAATGTCCATGAGTAATGATTGTTAAATATTGATAATAAAAATTTGCAATTATATCAATGGTCGGTTTTGTAGATGTCCAATATGATTGATTGCTTGTTTACTAAACTAAGTAGTACCCATTTCAGCCTTTTGTTATAATAATATGTTGATAATTCATTTTTATGCGGGTAACCTGTATTTTCCCATTTGGTAATGTTTCTTTACTACATATTATTAGATCATGGATTTTTCTTGTTGTGAATTATTTCGATTTGTATTGTGTAGTTTTATATTCATGCATTTTTGTGTAGGTATTCTTCAAGCGTCCACAGTGGGGGTTTTTAATCTGAATGTGTCTATCTCAATTTTCCTTCATATCTTAGAATTAAGATTTCTATATTCTAACTGACCTACAAACATCAACAAGTTGTTGAACTATCAATTTAGGGTCCACTATTTTAATGTGCTCCCTTTTATTCTGTTGATATTGAAGAGTTCAGTACAAAAAATATTTCATAATTTAAACCGAGGTCATATCAGATAAGGTATTTCCGTTAGAATTTGATAGATATCAAATCATTATCTTGTAATACACATATTGAAGATTTACTATACAGGGTCACTGAGAAGGAGGTTTGAATACAGTTATTTCTGATATAATTAATATGCAAAATGTACTGATATTCTTCCAAGAGTTCAGTTTTTTATTTTTTACTGAACCAAAACAAAATTCTTACTATTTTATGATTTGAAAAACTTTTAAAAAGAGATATTTTCGACAAATTGGAAACAATCGATGAATGGGAAAGGTTGAAGGAAATATACAGAATGTAATTGTGATAATCTATAAAAGAAATAAAGGTTTGAACATTTCGAAATAAACGACAAATAACAAACTAAAACAACGACAGAAAGTCAAGTTCTGCATTAGGTATTTTTTATTGGGAATACTTTTTTCTACTTCTGAAACAATATTCAACACAGATTGTTGTGTGTGAATAGGTAAATCTATCACTATTTTTATTTCTGTAACATGTTTCAGGTTTTAATCTTTATTCACTCAAGCATAACTCACTGGCTGAACGAATATGAAACTAGTGTTCATTCGTACTAATATTTGAGTGGATTGTGGTTGAATCTTCAGTATCAAGTATATTTCTAAGTTAACTAACTATAGTTTTGAAGATACGTATGTAACAGTAAAAAAAAGTTGTTTTCTTCTGCAACGAAAAATATCTCCATTTATTGAAAATTTGTAATAAATGAAAAATTATTATTGAATATCCTCAGTACACAAACACAACACAGAGTAATTTTTGCAGAAAAAGCCTATTAGGCCAAGAACTAGTGCACCCTTCGAGTAACGGTTTGTCTGTAAGGCTAGAAATTCTTATAGTGGTTGTTCATAGCATGCTGAGGACGAAAATCATCGCCTGGCACGCCTTACCCCTGCACGTCATCAACCCCTATACCTTTGAAGGTGTAAAAAATAAAATTTAAAAATACACTTTTTTATGTATGCTTGAAACTTTCATACGCTTTTGTTCATTCATTGTAAAGTTAAAAAAAAATTGACAGGCGATTTCAACGAGCACAAGTACATACTTGCCAGGCGACCCGAAAATTGTGTAAAATATGAACAAAAATTAACTTTTTTCTGTAATGCTGAAATTTATATATGTGTTCGTTTGAGGCAATGAAAAAATAAGTTTTATCATTAATCTTCATCATCATCTGATATGTTATCATTAATTTCTTCATCATATAGTACAGTCGTTTCAAGCGTAGTACACTGTGTCCTAAATTGGTTGAGACTGCACTATATCTTAGTTATTATTGAATATAAAGACATGTGGTGTTCGCGACCCTGTGTCACTTTTTTGCAAAACTTTTAAATCCACAAACAGAAATATTCCAACTACTTTTGTTTCTGGAATACAAAGCGAAAAAGAAAATGTGCACTTTTTTAAATGTTATTATTTCTCGGGCCCTGCATAAGATAGAAAAAAATGAAATCTGCTCAATGGCGTAGCTTAAAATTTTTCATATCATTGTTTTTGAGATTGAATGGAACGAAATGGAACTTTTCACATGTAACACCCTGTTTATTTTAACGTCAAGTTGTTGCATTTTTTTTTAATACATTGATGTATCACAATTTAACCTTCAATAAATTTCAGTTGGAAAAACATTCCATGCATAATCAATATTCACACGCATTTAATCATTACTTTTTGGAAAAACCATGTGACCTGAACCCATTTATTTCATCCTAATTTGAATAGAAACTCAAAATATTAACCGAGAAATGGTGAAAACGAAAAAAAATTTGGTATACATAATGTAATTTTTTGATTCCTTTGTGAAAACAAAGAGCAATATAAATTTTTCTGATGGTTGACGATCAAATTTATTAAAGGTTAGGGTTAGGCTTTGTGAAACATCGATGTATTCAGAGAAAAATGCGAATTAAAACATACGAGGTGTTCCATTTGAAACTTTTCAAGTTTGTGCTCTATCTCAAAAACATTAATCCGAAAAAAAAATTTAACCTACGCCACTGAGTTCTGCGTCAAAATTTTATTATATTCATTTCCATTTTTTGTTTTTTCTTATACAGGGCCTGAGAAATAATACATCTTCAAAAAATGGAAATTTTCATTTTCGTCCTGTATTCTAGAAACAAAAGAAGTTGGAATATATCTGTTTGTGGATTTAACAAATTCACAAAAAAGTGACGCAGGGTCGCGAAAACCGCATGTCTGAGATATAGTGCAGTCTCAACCAATTTAAGACACAGTGTACTACGCTTGAAACGACTGTACAATATGATGAAGAAATTAATGATACTATGTCAGATGATAATGAAGATTAATAATAAAACTTATTTTTCATTCCCTCAGACGAACGCATATATAAATTTCAGCCTTACAGAAAAAAGTTACTTTTTGTTCATAATTGACACCTTTTTCGAGTCGCCTGGCAGGTACTTGTGCTCGTTGAAGTCGCCTGTCAATTTTTTTAACTTTAAAATGAATGAACAAAATTGTATGAAAGTTTCAAGTTTATTTTTATATTTTTTTTACACTTTCAAAGATATAGGGGTTGATGACGTGCAGGGGTAAGGGGTGCCAGGCGATGATTTTCGTCCTCAGCATGCTATGAACAACCACTATAAGAATTTTCAAACACTAGTTACTTTTACTAATGTTTCGATCTCTAGAAAATCATATTGTACAATCAATTTAGGGACATCTGTAGGTACTAATATTGGGTCTATTGTAAATACTCATAGATATGGACCCAACCATTCATATTTTTCTAATCAACATAAACACGTGCCTCTCTATATTTAAATGGGAAAAAGATAAGATTTCATTCACAGTTTGTGTTGTTAGTTACAGCTGTGTGGAAAAAAAATGGCATCTCACGTTCTGAAATATAATAGACATGCTGTTTATCATCTAGATTTAGTTAAAAAGGTTTATGAAAAATATTTCAGAGCGATGAATATTCCAAAAACTGAAGAATTCAGTGTATTAGACATTGGGTGTGGCGACGGTAAATTATTATTCAAACATCTACATCCCCTTCTCCCAAATAACTGCAAAGAAATCATAGCCAGTGATATCGATGAATCTATGGTCGAATTTTGCAAAAGTGCGTACAAAAAAAACAACACGACATTCCTGCAAATGGACATCGCAAGTAGGGAAATCAGTGCAAATCTTCAAGAAAGATTCAGTGCAATATTTTCATCCTTTTGCTTTATGTACGTGAGGAACATGAGGTGAGACGATTTTTTTCTTTAATTCTATGTCAAATTCGTTCATTCTGTCACATCTCGTACAACGAACTCATACGAGAATATTTCATTCTAGAACAGTTTTCATGGTAAGAACGGGTGATATTATTTGTGAGCATTAGTTGGAATCGTTCACATTTTTCTCTATAGTAAGGCCGAGTCAATTTAGGCTGATTTTCAATATTCGTTTAATGCTTTCCGTGAATTCCCATTCTACATCTGTCTGTGGTTAAGGCGTCTGTGGTTAATGCTTCACCCTAAGATATGTTTTTGCACGATAGAACGAATTTTGTTAGTACCTAACCGCGTTTGTTGCTAGATCGGTAGATCATTTTTACTGGTTGCTAAGGTAAACAGAACGGTAAGTGAATCACTTACCGTTCAGCGAACGGTAAGTGAAAATGGCTGAATATTCTTTGAAATATTGAAATAACACAAACAATTTGAATTCAGTTCATTTACAATTGAAAGTGAAAGTACAATTGCTGATGAAAATACCACTCAATGGATTGAGTAGTAGCCGAATTCACAGCAACCTCTGCTGAATTCAACATTTCATGTTGCAACTCGCTTCGTTCCGTAGTATGCAAAATTTTTTCAGCAAAGTCTTGTTTATTTTCCAGGGAATCCTCAACATAACTTTCAGCCACAGTCGAAGACCGCCATCCACCGTGTCGTTTTAGTCCTAATACATCTACTCCCTTATTAGCTGAAAATGTGGCCGGAGTGCGTCTAAAAGAGTGGCCAGTATAGGCATTTGGATTTTCTAAATTCAAAAAATTTGCAATTTTTGGCGGCCAACTTCCAATTGTTCCTTTGTCTTTTACTTGATTACTGCATTTTCCGTTTCGATATCTCAAAAATAAATGCTCGCTCTTCGCATTTTGTGGACGCAGACGCAAATCTTTTCTATTTATTTCCACTTAATTGATATCATTATCTCGAGCGATGAGTGTGAATGTTCTCTGAATGTTTGTTTTTGTGTTGGGAATTTTCACGATTGAAAATGATTCCCGATCTTCTATATCCCTGACGCTCATGTTGTACAACTCTTCTCTTCTACACGCCCCTGATACCTAATATCATTCCCACCTGAAAGGACATAATTAGTATATAAATAACTATTATATTAATAAAAGCACACCTTAATAATTAAAAACATATCATTTGGTGCTTCTTTAAAGAATTTATTCATTTCTGCTCTTGTAAAAACTGCAGATTTTTTGGGTTTGTAACTAATAGATCTTTTGGGGAATGATATGAGCGTTGCAAACTTGGATATGTCAATACTGTCGTTCAAAAATATTGTGCTCTTCAGCATTGAATATTCCGCCCAAAGACTTCCAGGCGATCTCAGCTTTTCTGTTTTTCGAACAAAATATGCCAGTAACATTGATTTGGCTGCCTTTAGTCTGAATCCATTTCTTGAAAGTATTGTATGTACTCTCGTAGCGGATTTTAGATTTCTCCGGAATAACTGAAGAAAATCTGATTTCCCAGGCTGCTTGAATTTCATTATCTTCCGAAGATTCTATATCGCTCATTTTTCAACGTTAGTAAATTCAATTGATTATTGTCACTTTGACAATCTTCTAAGTTTTTATCACCAAGACAACGCCTTATATTATATTCCCACACAGCATTGATAAAGCCACGAATGAATGAATTTGACAGATAATTTTTTTGTACATTAAGTGAAAATTGTGTCTATCGTGCAAAAAACGCTATAAGTATCTCGAACGTTAAGGACTACCGATCTCAGACTATTGTCTTCGATCGGTGAAATGCCCTTACCGTTCTCTATACTTAATATACTATTACGTCTTCTAGCTACAACGCTTCAATCTCTCCTTTGGTACCCAGTTCAAATTTGCCGTCTTCTAAATTTCCCCTTGAGAAGTTGACAATTTGACAATTTTCTAGTTTAAATTTTATTTCGATCGTCTGCAAGTCCTACCACAATTTTCAGCAAGTTTTCTATCTATTTCTTCGATAAGGCTATCAATTTCATATCTTCTATATAGAGTAGATGATTCCATATCATAATAGTCCTATTGTCTTTTTTTAGGCAAATCCCCAATATGTAGAATTTAATCGATTAGATAAAGGATTCAACGCGATGAAAAAGCATAAAGGACTAAGTAGGTCCCCTTGAAAAATTCAAGCTTTAATGGAATCAGTTGTGATGGAACCCTCTGAGACTTGCAGTTTTGTCTGGTACACCATGATGACATAACACTCTCCAAGAATTTAGTGAGAATGGGATCTATACCTTGTATATATTTGTCGATCTATCTTCCTATTCCCATTCCAATGCAATGATATTATCTTGTTTTAAAATTATATGAAATTACAATTGCGGACGTATCAATACCATTTTGTTTTTCAGGCAAGCCCTTGTCAATTGCTGTCGAATGTTGAAGGCAAACCGAGACATTCTTTTGATATTCATTTCCCAGAAAAATGCACTTTACAGTACCTACGCAGAACTGAGCAAACTCCATTTGTGGAAACCGTATATGAAAGATTTTGAGGGCTTTGTCCCACACTTTGCTGGCCAGAACCCTGAGGCAGAATTGAATTCACTGGCTGAGCAGGCAAACCTGAAAGTGATTGGGAGAGAGTTCATGCACGACAATGAATTCGAGTCAGATAGGAGGAACTTTTTGGGTGAGTAGTCTCATTGTAAATAAATTTCAGTTACCCATATAATATGAATATGAATTGATATGAATGAAATGAAAACAGTTCAATGTTAATACTATCATATAAGCTGTATTTTGGCGTTGAAACTAGGTTCAAAAATATTTTTCTCTATTTCAGTATCGTAATGAGTTTATTACAGTACTAAGAGTAGCGCTGTAATGAAACTCATTACAGCATTGTTTTCAGTTATATTTTTCGTTTAGTGGTTGTCAGTACTGACCTCCGATCCTCCCAATTTTCAAATCAAATCAATTCAAATTCCGTAATCTGTCAATAAAAAAGTCACTAATCTGAATTTTTATTTGAATTTCGAGAGTATTTCACAAAACTTGACTGAAGTAGAGAAAATATCGTCTTATACTTTTTGCAGAAGGCAATTCCAACACTCATGCTTTCGTGTAGGAATAGGAGCTCATTCTGCAATTTGTTTCAGAATATACTATGAAATACTTCCTGTGTGACGTCACTAGTTCAAAGATCTCTGAAATGAATATTTCTGAAAGCTTTACGTCTTCAAAGTAATAAAAACGAAAATCAGCGCAAAACTATGACAGAATTGCCAAAATATGCTTTCAATAATCACGAAATAATTTCAAACATTTCTGTTTTTGACATCACCGTTGCAACGTCAGAATACTTATCTTTCGAAACTTACGTAATATTTTTGAAAAATTTTCATTCCAAAATGCAGCTATAGTCTGTGAGGCAAGTATTGAACGAAAGATTTGGGTAGGCGTTGATTGAATCTATCACTCCTTCGAAAAATTCGATTCTCCTATGAATATCATTGTGGTGAAGAATCTGCATTCTGTATGGATGGAATTTATAAAGCTTTCATGGCTTTCTCAGGCTAAGTTCTACAGAGTGTTTCAAAATAGGCGATCCCCTCTCTAGGATATATAGAAAACTGAATAATAAGAGGGATTTGTTTAGTAGGAAATTTTCGTAACGCCATTCGTATTCGAAATACGTTGAAGAAGAAGAAATTTTACACATTTTTTACGATTTTGCCGAAACTACTGACAACAATGTATTGAAATTTTATACGAATATGATTTTTGAGCTGATACATCTAATGAATTTGTTTTTATGTCTGACTCTCATAGAGGGCGCTAGTTACACGGTTCGTACCAAGTTGTTGTGAACATAAATTTTTTGATATTGAATTTATTGAGCTAATTTTCGAGCGAACTTAAACATCATTCAATTTTATAACACCAAAAAGGTACTCTGGATAAAACGATTATTACTCCATAATGTTCAAATCAAAATATTCCGAAAATGGTACACAGTATCGAATTTTAGTTTTGGTGTGAAATCGAATGATGATTAAATTCGCTCGAAATAATAAATCTAATATCAAAACTGTTATGTTCAATACTACTTGCTACAAACCCTGTAACTAGTCAGAGATCAAAACACATTCATTAGATGTATCAGCTTCCAGAACATATTCGTATAAAATTTCATAACATTTCAACGCCCTGTATCTTGAATACGGATGGCCTAACGAAAATTTTTTACTGAACAAACTCCTATTATTTTTCAGTTTTCCAACTACCCTAGAGAGGAAATCACCTCTTTTTGAAACATAATGTATAAAATTAATGCGAAAACGCATCTTTTGGTACAGACAGCTTTACAAGAATACAACCTTTGAGTGGAGATTCAAAATGGCTTTGCTTCAATGAACATAATACAACAGGATCTCAGATAAAGCATAATGCGCGAACATATTATTTGTACTCCAAAATTTTCTTAACTGAATTTAGTTCCGAATTACCGAATTAACTCTAGTAGCAAACTGCTCTAAGTCGCCAGCTTCCTTTAGAGTGTAAAACAAGGCATTTATGTTAAGCTATCGCTTAGACACTTTTGAGTTTGTAGATAAGATGAAACGCGGGTATTTTGTTCTACTGATTGGTAAAGATTGTTCAGCTTAAAAAAAAGGGACTGGTATTCCCTTTGATACTCCAAATCTCAAACCGTATATTTCGTGTTTAACTAGAACTTTATGTTCTATTGTCATTTCAGGCACAACTTCAAAATGCTGCAATTTTACAAAATAAGATATCGAGACTATGATAATACAACACTTCAGGGTGCGCTACTATTATACAGAGTGTACCACGAATTTGACCATTTAAATTATTAAATTCGAAATTGGCCTAATTTTGAATTTTTTGGAATTTCTTGTTAGAAATTGTCGAATTTTCAGTTTCAATTACAAGTGGTCCAATATTCAGTTTAAAAGTTAGTCATGACGAAAATATGAAAAGTTTTTTTTTCTATTTCAGTATCGTAATGATCTCATTACAGTACTAAAAGTAGTGCTGTAATGAAACTCATTACAGCATTGTTTTCAGTTATATTTTTCGTTTTGTGGTTGTCGGTACTGACCTCCGATCCAATCAATTTTCGAATCAAACCAATTCCGTGATCTGTCGAATTTCGTAAGTCACACCAACTGCCAAGCTACAATACAAAAGTCACTTATCTGAAATTTGATTTGAGGCGATTTCGAATGGCTGTTTTGGTTGGTTAACGGTTGACCGCTCGGTTCATAAATGACAACGTCAAACCAACCGCGCTTTCGAATACGGTTCAAATTTCGGCGAAACAGCTGATTCGAGACGTTACCAATATGTCATTCGAATGCGGTTGGTCCAAAACTGACGGACCAATCTATGAACCAACCAAGAACCAACGTCAATCGAAATCGCCTTTGAATTTCGAGAGTATTTCTTCTTTCACATGACGAGCTGCGAATAACAGGTGCCGACTATCGCTCTGATAACATATTGAATATTGTAAACAGTGGAAAAACGAGAATAATTGAAAATCTAGATATATTTGCGGAATTTATTTCATTCGAATTAATATTATATTGGACGGGGAAAATGGGTATCATGAAGGAGAATAAGACCGAAATAAGGAAATTGGTCAAAGAAACCATGTCGGAAGTGTTTGATGAATATATTGAAAAAATCTCTAAAAAGGTTTTACAAATGATTAAAGCTGAACATTCTGATGTGATCGGGGAAATTGACAAGAGGATATCAGAGAATGAAGGCAAAATAGATTACCTGATGCAAGAAAGTAAATCTAGATATCTAATAATGTTCGGAGTTGAAGAAACGCAGAAGGAAGTGATTGGAGAGGTGATTGAAGAATTATGTCAAACCAAGAATATAAGGATGAATAAGGATGATACCGATTTGGAAAAAGGAATCAGGATAAACCAAGGCCAATATTGCTGAAATTTCATAGCGAAAAACAACGTGATCAATTTCTTGGACAAAGAAAGTTATTCAAGAATTCAAATGTAAGTGTTAAAGAAGATTTAACAAAGAAAAGATATGAAATTCTTCAATATGCAGTTAAAAAATTTGGACACAAAAATGTCTGGTCAGTTCGGGCAAGAATAAGGGTCTATTTCTTGAATAAGTTACACATTGTTAATTCAAGGACTGATTGCGATAATTTGAAGAATTCGAGTGAAAATCTCGATGAAATTGTGGATAACTCTATCAATGAATGAATTCATATAATATAGTATATATAATAATGTATTTTCATTGTGCACTTTTTGTGTTCATCGAATGATGTATGATTTCTACTGTTTATTAGATTATTTTATAATTTTCAAATTTAAAAAGTGAGTTTAGGGCGATGCTCGAGATTCTGTTTGGTTTAATTTAGATATCTTTTCATTGAACATTGTTTCTTTGATTTATTATTTAACTGTAGATCATGATTGATTTTGAAGCAGATGATTTTATAGATGATCAGAAAACAGAAATATTTTGTGAAGCCAATGATGTCCGTGTGAGTTTTGGGGGAGAGAGATTTATAAGTATTATTCACTTCAACATAAGAAGTATAAGAAAAAATTACGATAATTTGTTACTCTGCTTACAGTCAATAGGGTGTGATAATTTAGATGTAATTATATTGTCAGAATGCTGGAAAGTTGATGATATGATAAGTTTTAATATCCCTAATTATAATATTTACTACAATGGCTCAACTTTTAACCAAAATGATGGTCTGGTATTGTATATCAGAAATGATATCGGAGCAGAGCAGGTATCGATTATAAATTTAAAATTAACAAATATTAATCTGTTGCGCCTATGCGTCAATATTGGTAATTCATTCTTGGGTATAACAGCTACATATAGACCTCCATCGTCTGATTCAAAGAAATTTGTATTGGAAATAGAAACTTTCTTCCAGAGCCTCACAAAATGTGAATTCGAAGTATTTATTGGGGATATAAACATAGACCTACAGGATACAAAAAATAATACTGTAATTTCCTATCAGTGCTGTTTGAATCAATATGGCTTCAGTTCTTTTATAAACGAAATAACTAGAGAGACTGATGCACCGTCAAGTATATTAGATCATATTTTCGTGAGAGTTAAAACTTCTCTAAGAGAGCTTTTTGTTTTTAATTCTCTAATGCACCAGATCAAAAGCAACAAAACCTATGTCAGTCATAATCAGAATACCAGATGTCGAAGTGACGAATCGCTCCAAATACCGTTTTTGCTAAAAAGCCATTTACAACGCCAGCTAGGATTTTTTGGTCCAAGATTTTTCAACATTCTTCCTGTCGGCTTGAGAAAGATTGATGTGAAAAAGAAAAAACAGAGAAATGAAGTTATGAATTATATGAAACAAAATTTTGATAAGTTTGAAGAAATTATGTTGTGATCTGTCTGTGTTTTTCACACTCCTTTGGGACACGCGGGCATGTTGGCACAAATTTGAATTAATCTTTGATCTCTGTTGTTGGATAAATTTTTTTTTTTTTTTATTTTGTTCTCATTGTGAATGTTCTGTTTTTCATTGCTACAGGTGTAATTGTGACTGAATAAATTCAGTTGTTTGGAGGGAACTGTAAATCACACAAGCTTCAAGCTTAGGTTTTGCAGTTCTTTTGTCAAGCGGAAATAAATTTTATTGTATGGAATTATGTGAATTTCACTGAATAAAATTATTATTATTATTATTATTTCACGAAACTTGACTGAAATAGAGAAAACATCGTCTTATACTCGTTGCAGAAAACAATTCCAACACTAATGCTTTCGAAAACACGCTCCTTCGTCGCTCGTTTTAAACTAAATACATATTAGAATTTAACGAATATGAGTAATTTAACATTTCGTCATGACTATCTTTGATAACTTTCATTCAGCTGCATCATGGAGCTACTTGCAAAACTGCCTTTTAACTTTTTTTCCTTCAACATGGGGAGGGCTAGAACTTTTTGGAGTATTAAACCTGATAGCCATCACCCCAAAGTTAGCTAAAATAATTGCAGTTTCTATTAATGTACCTTTTCGACAGCGAGGTTGGACCTAAAATTGACAAATATCTCTTTCTTCTCACTAATACTAATATGAATGTTTATTTAAACTTTTTTTTCAGAGGTTTTCAAGTCTATGGATATGATTTATAAGACTATCCCTGAGGACAAGCGTGAAAGATATGACAAGGACTTCGTAGAAACGTTTTCCAGAATAATTGAATTGGATATGTTGGACACCGAAGCATTGGACAAACCAGCAAGAATGCATATTCCGGTTGCAGTCATACACATGAGAAAAGGATGACTCTTCTTCATTTAAACTCTGAATAATTTTATAACTTCACTTGGTTTGCCGCAACTGTACCCATTTTATCATTTTATAACGGAAATAGAAAGGCAATATTTGAAGAAGTCAGGCGAGACGAAAAATTTTTAACTTTGAAATCAATGATATTGCCAACAGTAAAGGGTCTACTATATCCTTCTGAATTAATATATTCGTGCCATGCGTACGAGTTTTAAAACATGTTTTAGATGAAACATCACGTGTAAGTGTAAAGACTATATCAGCATCTATGTTAATCGTTTAATATGTGATTTTACAGAGCATCAATATATGCAATACAATTTTACGAATAGTGTGTTATTACGGTCCATCTTATATCATTACTTAATAACGAAAAAGTGTCGAATAAATAAACAATCTACTCAATATGAGATCGAGTGTGAAGTCTCACGAGATCTCTAATGATTTGAATTTTCTAATCCAAAACAAATCCTCATTATATCATGGCTGATATCGACCAATCTGTTCATATCTTCAGTTTGAAAAAAAAATATATTGGTGTAATACCCCAAAAAATTATTTTTGTATTTTTTTGTTGACATATTGCATTGCTCTTAATATAAAAATCGTAAATATTCAGTTTTCCAACAAGAATCAACGTGAAGCGTATAATAAAGGATATGTTCTTGAAGTTGTAAAAAAATATTGATTAGAAATCGAGTTATGAATGTTAGAATTTGTTATTGACCAAAAGATTTCTGCATTCATCTGTTCAACGAAATGATTTATTACCTTATCTATAAATATGTTATCAAGTTCTCATACTATGATTTTATGAATCCTTTCTCGAATTTCTGTCGTGTTACTCAATCGCGCTATTCCAGTTGTATTTCTAATAAAAAAAAACTTTCAAAGTAGTTCTGTAGAAGCAGTTGGCAGTGGCGAAACAACCATAATAATTTAAAAAGTTATGGCTCTCAAAATTTCATGTCAGAACTTTCATAAGGGCTTGTGCAATTTTCGTACGGTTTATTTACCTTTTAGTTGTTTTATATCCAAGCTATTATATTGTTCTGTCAAATATTTCAAAAACTCGCACGCGGATTCTCATTAATGGAGAATTCTGAATTATTTAACAGATTGATAAAATGTAACCTAACCTGGATTCGACTTGCAATAATGTCTACATCAACAAAAAAAAATAATAATAAAACAAATGTCTTACTTGTTGTGTCTCATCTGCCATTTCAAATCCCCTACGACGTTTCACTCGTGAATATACACTGCGCAAAAAAATTAACGCACATTATGAAAATCTCGAATTTATTCTACAACTGAAGGTGTTCTCAATGATAATTATTTTTATCAGAATTATGCATGCATATGTTATCCACTTTCAACGTTTTCCTTCAATATGTACAGATGTTTTTTTCCCAGCAGGAATGAAAAAAGATGATATTATCAGATTTTGAATGTATTGACTCCATTCTAAAATCAGTTGTTCTCGATCAATTCTAGTGATCAATAGTTTTTATTTCGTTTGATTTTCTACACTCGATCGCTATGCAACGCGAAACATGCAATTTGACCCAAGAGGAATGTGCCCAAGCGGTAGTTTTGCGAGAAGAAGGGTGGATATACACAAGAATTGCAGAAAGGTTTGGAGTTTCCCATGCAAGTGTGTCCAGAATGTTACAGCGATTCAGGGAGACAGGTATGAATGTCCGAAGACCAGGACAGGGTAGACCACGGGTAACAACTGCAATTCGAGAACGTTACTTGGGAGTTTTTTCGTTGAGACAACGGTTTGCAACCGCTCGCCTCCTTCAAAATCAGCTTGAGCAAACTCATGGGGTGCAAATTAGCAGTCAGACAATAAGAAATCGCCTCAGAGAATATGATTTAAGGCCTCGTGTCGCGGCAAGAGGCCCAGCTCTTACCCCAGCATATCGAAGGGCGCGTTTGGATTATGCGAGAGAGCATATCCATTGGGAAGAGACCGATTGGGAAAGAGTTCTCTTCACAGATGAGTCTAGATTCTGCCTCTACCATTGTGATCGAAGTTCCCTTGTATACAGAAGTCCACATGAAAGATATGCTTATTGCAATTTCCTGAATACTACTGGTTTCGATGGAGGATCGATTATGGTATGGGGAGGAATATCTTTGACTGCTCGCACAGACCTAGTGGTCGTTGATAATGGAGCTATGAATGCTGATAAGTATATAAGAAACATTCTTGAAGAGCATGTAGTGCAATTTGCCCCATACATTATTAAAAATTTCATTTTTATGGACGATAATGCCAGACCCCATCGTGCGCGCATCGTTCAGGAGTACCTTGAAGAGGTCTCTCGAATGGAATGGCCAGCAAGAAGTCCAGATCTCAATCCGATTGAGCAGGTTTGGGACAACCTCAATAGAAGGCTGAGAAATTCAGAAAATCATCCAGCTACTCTTAATGACTTAGGTATTATTATTATATTAAATCACTTATCAGCATTTCAGTATTTTGAAAATTGTTCATTTCTCTTCTTTCACATAAGATTCGGTGAATTCCTGAATTTATCTTCCATTTAATGTATCTTGATTCGTTCAAAACCTTCCCGAGAGAACATAAAAAATAAGTTATAAAGTCAATGTAGAGTTAACTTTCATTAAAATTGAGATTTTTAGAATGTGCGTTAATTTTTTTGCGCAGTGTATGATTTTATAAATCCTTTCTCGAATTTTTGTCGTGTTACTGAATCGCGCTTGTTCAGTTGTATTTCTAATAAAAAAAAATAAATAAACAAATAAAAAATAGTTCTGTGAAAGCAGTTGGCACTGGCAACACAACAAAAGACATAATTTAAAGAGTCATAGAGTTCAAAATTTAATGTCAAAAGTTTCATAAAGGCTTGTGATTTATATTCAAATTATTATATTTCAAAAAGAGAATTAATAGAGAATTCTGAATTATCAAACAGATTGATTAAATGTTGTCTTTCAATGTCATAAAACCTAACCTGTATTCGACTTGTAATAATGTCTACATTTACAAAATAAAAATAATAATATAACAATTGTCTTACCAATTGTGTTTCATCTGCCATTTCAAATCCCCTAGGATGTTTCGATCATGAATCTAGTACTAATCAAGTCGATCAACTAAATGAAAAATCTTTTCGAGAAAAAAAATCAGAGTGACACACTAACACGAGACCCCTCAAAGCACAACAAACCTATTTCCCGCTTCCCGAATAGTGCAAGTGCCGAATAATTGCAGTTTGCCCAGTGCTGAGGCATGCCCCAAATTTATTTTAGAAGCGTGAAGGTTCGTAGATAATGTTCCCGTTGCTTAAATGTAGATAATACGCTAGACAAGTAAGGAAGAGTTGGGCATGCCTCAGACTGTTTTCTTCTTAAAGAGGAAATGAAATGAAAAAAAAAAAAATACAGGGATTGAGCTTGAATATTATGGCCATATGAAACCCAGTGCCGTACTGTATTATGGGAAATTGAGACGGAAGAATAATTAAACGGAGATGAAATGGATTAATAAAATATTCGATGAATTGAATTGGTACGTATAATTTCCAGAATTTATTTGATGAGACACTGCCTCACCTTGCCTCATATAATATATACATATCTCGTAGAAACCACAATGTTCTGAAATTGAATTATTCCGATTGAAAATCGTATGAAAATAACACGAAATTTTCATATTTTATTTGATGTAAAATTTAACAAAAACGTCAATTCATAAGATCTCCTATCAAGATTGTATTGAAAGTTTCTAAGCTAGTGTAGTTTTTGTAGTTCCCTGGTATAACTATGAGCGCGTTGGCATTGACCAAGCTGTTGATCCTGCTGCTCACTTGATTTCCAGTTGTCGTTGCTGTGAAGGATCCATTGGAATAGCGGACTTGAGCTCTGAGATAGGACGGTCTCTCGTCATTGTTCGTTACGAGTGGGGTCTGAAAGTGAAAAAAATCTCACCGAAAAATACAGAAAAAAGTTTCTATGAAACTGATTTTGCAGTTACTGGATCTGAAACCAGCTATAATAAAAATATTTTAAAAAAATATGGAGTATATAATCAAACATAATCAATGCAGGTAAATATAAAATTAAATTTAAGACACCCAACAGTTAAAAGTAAATTTTATACTATTGTACATTTTCCTATCTCGGTGAATACTGTCTAGCGAAAAAGGTTCATATATTGAATTATTCAGCAGAAAATTTTCTATGCAACAGGTTTCATAAACTTTTTCTTTATTTTCTATACGTCCTTCAAATATCCTTGAGCATTAATCCTAACTGAAAATTGTATAAGACCTTTTTAAACAGAATTTTATGTAGAGCCCTTCTCACTTTTAGCTTCACCCCCACCTCTCAGTTATTTTAGTATATTGTTAAGAATACTTCTCCCTACAAGTGTGGCCACATTGGCTTCTACATGAATTATTCCGCTATTTTTGCGTAGAAGCAAAACCTATGTTTTGTGTTCATTCTTACTGAACAATACGAATTTATTGTGAAACTTACAATTGTTGATTGAACTACTGAAAACATGTAATTATCTCTCCTCTCCATGAACTTCAAGCAAGGTATAACGAACAGTAGTGTTGTTACGCATGCAGATACAGGGTTGCCTGGTAAACCGAAAACAATTTTTCTTTGGCCTCTATAGTGTAATGTGGCGAAAGTCGTTGGTTTTCTGAAAAGAAAAGAGTTAGAGTGGCAGAATATGGTGCATTGTAAGGAGGAAATCCAATTTAACTGTATTTATGGAAAAGATAGATATTTGCTATATGCTTTCGCAGAATTATTTAGGAGTTTCTGAGACAAACAAACCCATGTTTTATGAACAATCAATGTTTTGGGAAACCCACCTAAAGTTTTATAATTTCTTCAAATATATAAACGATTCATTTGATGATAAGGTGAAATTAGTAATGAGCCATCTGCGTAAATTAGGATGTTCGGCACATGAACCGTCAATTTTTTTAAAAATATTTCTGGGGTTATTTACAATTTTTATTAATAATTTTTCAAACAGTTACTAATTTTGCAAAACAAAAAACCTAGTATGTCTCTTTGGGACCGTCAATTGAAATAAACACTATTTATTATTTGAATAGCACATGTTACAGGATAGTATTTGAAAAAATATTTCAATTTTACAGGCATAATAAAGGCTTACGTGGGTTCAAAGCAAGGGCGGATATAGCTTTTTTTTCGTGGAGGGGGGGTTATTAAACATTAAGAACGAATAACTAGAGAATTCCGGTTTTTCGAGCTCGAAAGATATTTGCTTGACACATGTTCAGGTAGTTTTCATTGCTAAGACACTTCGCGAAACAATTAAAGGATGGCCATGCAATCATCGGATAAAGCACGAAGAAAAAATTTTGAAAATTTTTGGGATTTTTATTTTTTTGCTTTACGCTCACGGAGAATTTTTTCCTAGCTAGACCGAAGCAAATGTAGCATAATAACCTGTTCGTTCAACTCAAATTTGCCCTTTTTATTCAACTACCGATATCTCCGGAAATACTGGTCGCCTAGTGAGCCGAAAAACGAATTCTTTTTCTACGGAAAATTTTCTACAAAAATTTGTTTTGTTCAATAAAAAAAAATTTTTTTTATTTGTCACATAAACGTGGAAAAAGAGCACATTATCCATATTGGCAGGAAAGCTTAGGTTATAAAAAAATTTGGCAGCCTGATGTTCCCCAAAGTCCCCCCCCCCCCAAATCAGTAGATCGATCGGTTCAGCGATTTCTTGGACTGATTGATTGAACATTTGAAAAAATTAAGAGAACAAGGTTTTTTTTTCTTGCACTTGACCTAATCTTTTCAAATCGGTTTTTTTACCGAATGAGTTTAAAGGTTTTAAGAAAAAACTGTTTTTTAAAACGTCTTGTCAGAAAACGGAAAAATTCTGTCGCTAAGAATTTCGAGTACCGTGGGTCTGTGGTATCAACTTTAAATAAATTCCATGATTTTTTCTGAGGAAAATGAAGGTTTGAATGTATCCAGTCTCCATAGCTGCAGTGGAGGTGAGTCAGAAATCTTCTCTTTTTTTTCAAATTTAAAATTCTTTTTTATTCTTATTTTACTTCCAGAAGAAAATTTAACGAAATTCTTCGAATGTTAATTTTTATTTCCAAATTTCGGAAATTATTGAAAATAAAAAAAAAATATGATTTATTTCGAAAAATTTGAGTGGATTTCATCTTGTTTATTTTTGAATTGTTTGTAATTTTTCTATTATTATTCTGTATGTTTTGCAAAAATTCTACAAATAAACACTATTATTATTATTATTGATTAGGAAAATAAGGTCAAGTTTAAGGAACAAAAACCTTGTTCCCTAAATTTTTTCAAAATTTCAAACAATCGGATCAAGAAAACTGCTGAATCGATCGATGTACCGATTTGGGGGGGACTTCGGGGAACATCTGGCTGTAAAATTTTCTCATAACCTAAGCTTTTCCGTCAATATTGACGAAGATACAGTCCATTAAACAAAAAATGGTAAAATGGCATTCTTTTGCTCTTCCGCAGATATCGGCAGTTGAGTGAAAAAGGATCGTTTTGCATTCAAAACAGGATATCTCGAAGGCAAATGGTTATATCTGAAAGTCATGAAAAGCAAATTGGAGATGAATAAATAGGTTATGTGATTTGCATCGGTCAAGCTCGAGAAAATTTATTTTTATTCGATGATTGCATGACTACCGGTACTCCGATAAATTGTGAACCCATTAATTCAGAAACAAAAGTCTTCAAGCTTCAAAAGTTAGTTTTTTTATTTTCCATAAGACCATTTTCTACTGAGATAACACCTGTTGAAAATCACCAAGAAATTTTTAATATTTTTCTGTTATTTTAATTGTTGCTCGAAGTATATATTGACAATATTTGAGAAATTACGAATTTACGATTTTTTTATGTGCATCAGGTTGCGTAAGTACCTTTTTTTCAGGTTTTCGATACGGGGGGTAATTATCCCCATTACCCCCCAATATTTTAGGGGTTTTTAAAGAAAAACATTAAAAGAATCATATTTCCTCAACCGTGACTCTTAAGACTCAGGGTCTCAGGATGAAAAAGTTTGCAATGACTCAAAGAATATGCCCAAAAAATTTGAAGATTCATGGGCCGAACACCCTGTATACTAATATGTTCTACTCACCCCGGCTTCATATCAACACGACCGAAGTGGATGAGAGCGCTGAAGTCCTCTACCAGAACTTTCTTGATCAAGTCGAATTCACCCATGGAAACACCTCCGGTTGTTATCACAATGTCGAATCGCGAAAAAGCCTTGCAGAGTGCAGATTTCACTGAGTCAGGACTGAAAAACAAGGTTGAATTCAACAGTATATCACACCAAAAACCAAAAAAGAGCTGTTTTCATAAACTCATCTAAATTTCACAAAAACGCCTCAATACCTTAGGTTTTTAAGCGATTGCATAGCTTATATCTCAGGATTTGAGCGTTGCGACCGAATGTAGAAATTCCGTAACGAAAAAACCTAACACAGTCGGTTCAGTTCGGCAGAGGGCAGACTTCGGCACGGTGTTTGGGTGCTTGCGACTAGACGGATGCGTGCAACCACTCTAGCAGTGCAAAATGGAGTCGGCAATCTCGCTGTTCCCATTGAATTTCGAACGGCAAATATTTCATTAACATCGGATAGAAAATGTATAGCCAAACGCAAACATTTTCCATTAACTTCAGCTCTTACTCTAACTATACATAAGTCGCAAGGTGGAACTTTTGACGAAATAGTGACGGGTGGCTAATATTGAAAAATTGTATATTACGCCAAAAAATGATAATTCTGCATTTAAGTTTTATCATAGTCGAAGGCAAGCTGCATCGACTGCATCTTTGTTGCAAGAATTCAAAAGACTGTCTTTAAATAGTGTCAGACGATAGCTCGAAGTGTCTTAGATTTCATTAGTAATAGAAATGGCATTTCAATAATGACTTTCAATTGCCAAAGTTCACATAGTCACAAATACGATTTACAAGATTCAGTTACGAGACAAACCAATGCGTTGATAATCCGATTGAAATATCTAATTTCAATTGTATTGTTCAATTCAAACGAGATACTGGTCCAAAAGGTGGTGTAGCTATTTACCAAAATTGTAATAATGTTACTAATATTATGACTCCGAATATCGAAATAAATATTGAGACGTTAGCGATGTTAATGTTAGATGCTCATTCGTTGGAGATATTTGTGCATGCCTATGCAAACTTATAAATGGCCTACGCATAGTCATGGTAGCAATTCACATTTCTCCGAATCTAAAATTGGACAAGGTAGAGTATTTTATTCATCGCACTTTACTGGAGTACACTGAAGAAGGGTCGAAAATACTTGGTACAAATGGTAATAAATTTCCACCTACCTTGGCTGGCGATTTCAACATTATTTTCGCTGAGCGGTTGACAACTTTTTTTTGGAAGAATTGAATTTAAAAATAAATAATGATCCACAAGAATCCACAACAAAATATGGGACCACTATTGACGCGGTATTTTCTAGATATTTAGAAGACATTAAGTCTCAAACTTATGTTTCTTATTTCAGTTACCATAAACCTATAGTTTCAATGATAAACATTCCTGAATAACCTACATGTATTGTGAGATAAATAAATATTTCAAATCAACAATATTATCTTCTTATTTTTGAATAGATGCCATGCAATAGCTTTACCGCGGCAGTTCTCGAGTGCCACACGTATTTTTTTTTTGAGTAATACGAAAATGACAGATCTTCTCTATTTTGTGTCAATCGTCGAGCATTTCAGCCGTCGTTGTAGATTCTTTCTCGACGTTTCGCCAGTCGAGTGTTTGGCATCTCCAGGAGTTATTCTATCCGGAGATGTTCTCGCTGAATTGAGCTGTCTGATTATGAAAAAACAAGTGACATCGAACGATGTCACGATGGCAGCGAAAGCCTCAACCAATTCACTACTCCATTTTTCTTAACTTACTTGTCTCTTGCAATACCGCCATCTGATGCTTCGTAGGAATGTTGCAGCAATAAATTGATTATTGCCAATTTGTTGCTGTCTCGTATCTGACCAGGTGAAAGGATGTCATTGTGATGTGTCAGCTCATTTCCAGTCGATATGATGCCAACAGAACAGCGCCTATAAATACAATATCGAATTATTGTTGAGGATTAGATTAGATCTCAATGAACCGAATTAGGGAGTTATTCGAGAGGATAAATCAATATATACGAAGATGTTGTATTGTTATCTCATTATCAGTCCTGAAAGTGAGCTTTTCCAATGTTTGATCGACCAAGTGGAAAATCCGTGGAAAAGCTCGGGAAAAGCTTCTCTCTAATTCAGTGGCAAATCTGTTCATTCTGTCACATCTGTAGAAATGACTATACAAATGCATAAAAAGCACTGACATAACCGAAACAGATAGAAAACAACAAATGCAAAATGTACTCTGAAGAAAAAATAAATACAAAAGATCGCATTAACAAATAACATGAAAGATCCATACTGGAAATGATAATGAAGGACAATGACAAAGTGGCCGAACAACAAAACAGGTTATCTGCATAAAAAAATCAACATAAAAGAAAAGATAATCCTACAACACTATTGCCACTTTGATGTCTACGTTTAGTCTGTGGTCGAACTTTGTATAAATATGATGATTGAAGTTTGGCAACAGGGCTCGATTTGAAGCTAATTATGTCAAAGTCCCATTATATTCTTTTCTTCTTCTATGATTTTGTCTTTTGGATGAAGTACACTGTGTCCCAAATTGCATGAGACTACATTGTATCTCAGCTAGTATTGAAAATACAGACATGCGTCACTTTTTTGTAAAACTTTCAAATACACAAACAGAAATATTTCAACTTCTTTATAGACGAAAAATGTGCACTTTTGGAGATGCTATTATTTCTCATGACCTATATAAGGAAGCAACAAAATTTAAACTGCTTATAATAGGTACCTTATCATAGAAATCAGTGAAGTAGCTAAAAAAATTTTCAAGAGCAGAGTTTTTGAGATTGAGAACAATCTGGGTATTTTTCAAATGCAACACCCTGTATATTTTAACGTCAAATTTTCGCTTTCATTTTTTTTCTAAATACATTGATGTAGCATAACCTAACCTTCAATAAATTTCAGCTTCAAAAATCAGAAGAATTCTATAGTCGAAGGAAATTTCAATCTAAATATTGAAATTTCTTGATGCATGGTCAACTTTTATGCATGTGTAGCAGAATTTATGTCTTACTATTAAAAAAACAATCATGAATATAGATTTTTCTGATTTTTAAAATTCATGTAAGTTGAGGCTTTTATACATCAATGTATTCAGAAAAAAAAATTCAAAAATTTTACGTTAGAATAAACATCCATTTGGAAAATACCTATTTTCTGCTCAATCTCAAAAACAGTGCTCTGAATAGATTTTTCAATTACGCCACTGACTTCTACGTAAAAATATCTATTATAATCAGAAATAATAACATCTGCAAAAGTGCACATTTTTCGTTTTCGACCTGTTTTTCAGAAACAAAAGTAGTTGGAATATTTATGTTTGTGGATTTAAAAGTTTTAGAAAAAAGTGACGAAGGGTCGCGAAAACCGCATGTCTCTATCTTCAATAATAGCAGATATACAGTAGAGTCTCAACCAATTTGGGACACAGCGTAAAGTTAGGTTTAAGAGTATCATAACATTTTTATTTCCTGTTTTGTGATTTTTGCGATTATGTCAGAATGTTATAGACCTATATATTGTGTGTTTTTCCTTTCTGCATTTTTCTATTTATTAATGTTTCCTGTTATAACGAAAAAATTTTTCTTGATTCCCTTTATATTTTTTTCAATTATGATTTTGTATGGCCTGAAAGCTTACCTGAAAACCTTAACCCTTGAGTGACCAACCGTTGCTAAGACTCCAATGTGTCCGGCAGAAATAACATCCATTTTATTCAGGACTTTAGAATTCACGGCAATGTCACTTCCAACTTCCCTGAGAACATTCATGTAATAGCTATTTTTGTGTCTTATGTGCGAAATGCTACTTTGGTTATCGAGAAAAAAAATATTCGAGATCACCGAAGTATTTCGCGCATGAGATGGAAACAAAATTTTTTCCACAAACGTCAAAAATAGTGTTCTCAAATAAGTAACATGCTTAGCTTAATATGAAAAATAGTATCGAACTGGCTTAAACTGTTTTTCCAAATAAAGTATTTCTGTAACTATGGAAATAAAATGGCATTTGTTGACAATTATTTCAAAGTGACAGTTCTTGATAATTATTTTGGAGTGACTTTTTATTCGCGTCAATTTCGTGCGTGATATTTATAAGGTAAAATAATGGAAATTTCGAGCGACGATGAAATAAGCAGTACCCCACCTAACTTGACAGATGCGGCCAATTCAGTAATTTCAAATCTTTTAACGGAGAAATCGAGGCGCCAGTATGAAAATGCATATCAGCAATTTAAAGAGTGGTGTGAAGCAAATAAAGCCAGAAAATATCCGAAAATGTGCTGTTGGCATATTTTGCAGAGAAGTCTAAGAAGCTGAAGTCTTCCGAGTTATGCGCAATATATCTAAAATGAAAGCAAGACTCAATGTTGAAGAGAAAGTGGATTTTAAGATATTCACCAAGTTGGTTCCATATTTGAAAAAATTGTCAGTTGGAAACCATTCTAAGAAATCTAAGGTATTGACTAGATTTGAACAATTTATACACTGAGAGAAATAAATTTGTTTTTATCAATAAAGTATTTATTTCGAGATTATTCATTAACAGACAAATCCACTTATTAATCTTTAATTTATTTATTAACTAACAGATCTTGCCTCTGAAAGAATTCATTCATATATAACGAAATATTTATTTACACGGTATTTGTAAATATTTGATATATTTGGGTATGATGTATTTCATTTAAACTGCAGTTCTCTTCAAATATAAGATATATTAATTGAAAACATATGTTCATTTGGTAATAAACAAACGTTTGGTTTCTATTACTAAATGATTCTAAACTTCCACCACTCCACGATATGTTTACTCAAAATACAGGATTTATTAACAATGAACAAACCGCATTTGACATGTTTCAGTCATCTTGGCTAGTTAACATTGTTCGATGGTCAGTAGATTCAACTACCCGACTCCTGCCGATAAATCGCGAATGACGCAATCGGATGAAAGGTAAAAATCGAATCATCGATGACCACCGATAGCGAATGAGTTCCCCTTCCAACCCTAACTCCCCAAAGAATTCTTCACGAGCGTCATAGTTCATGAAGAATTAAAACTAACAAACTAACATCGAATTCTGGGAGAGTCGCCAACCGAAGATCAGATGGAACCTTCAACCTTCCCAATGGCACAGTTGGTTAGCGCATTGGACTAGTATTTCGAGGGTCGCAGGTTCAACTCTTCCACGGACTAGTCATTATTCCAGAATTCAATTCCGTCTGCAAAGCCATTAATTTTCAATTTTGCTCTCAGACGTTAACATTCATTCATAATTCATGCAGTTTGTTAATTATTACTAAATATATTTATTTCAGTGTAATGCGTCTTTATTCGGTATTATTGAATGTTATTATTCATAAATAAATGTGATATAATATTGAGTGAAGGTGATTTGCAAAAACTTAAATAAATTCTTTATTTCCATGAAAGAAATATTTATTTGTCCATTTGGCCAATAAATGATTTATTAACTTTAACGCATGATCGATAATATCAAGTGAATACTTCTCTCAGTGTAAGAGAGGCAGATGATGAAACCTTTTTGTTGGTTTAGTTAGATTTTTCATGATTGTTTTATGTGTTTTTTTAATTACTGATTTCCTTTTAGGCTTTTTAATACTGGGTATTTCGGGTGCTTGCCGCCGTGAGGAACTCACTTAAATGACGATTGATGACATAGCAGATAAAAATTCCATTTTGATTGTTAAAGTACCCGATACAAAAACGAATATGAAACGAATTTTTACAGTTTCAAATTTACCGAAAATATGCGACTCTTCGTCCAAGTTATGCTACCAGTCGCCGATTGTTTTTGAAGTATCAAAATAAGAGATGTTTTAACCAAGTTGTTGGAATAAATAGTATAGGAAAGATGCCTAGCTTAATAGCAAAACACCTAAAATTACCAAATCCTGATGCCTACACGGGCCATTGTTTTCGGAGAACATCAGCCACACTCCTTGCTAATACGGGGGCCGATAAATGTGTTTTGAAACGACATGGAGGATGGAAATCTTCGACTGTGGCCGAAGGATACGTGGAAGATTCCATCAACAATAAAATTCAAATATCAAATGAAATTTCAGACTGTGAAATTTCAGTATCAAGTGCTGTCACCTCTACGGCAGTTGCTTGCAAATCAAAAATGGATAGTCTTCCAACTCCCAAAACTACGATATCGCGAGATGAAACTGAGTTATCTGGTTTAGCAATAAATATTGGTTCGTGCACTGTCTGCACCATTAATGTTAACATTGTGAATAATAAATAAAATTAGGTAGTGTTAAATTTTCTCACAATTTGAAAGCCTTAATTATTGTTATACATTAATAAATAAATTATTTCTTGGATTTTTGCTTGATTGAGGAACATAAAGGTTAAAATATAAAGATCCCATATCAGCACCCCAGAGGTAAAGTGTGTTAAGTCACAATATGATAATTAGACAAAAGAGAGATTTTTCAGTTCGATTATTGTTTCAAAGAATGTGTACTGCCATTACTTGGCGTCTTCATAAACCTAGGGAGTCAAAAATGTGTTCCACTAGCTAGAATTTACTAACGTGAATCCAATATTGTGGATAGTTGGTATCTGAAAAAATGTGACTTAACACACTTTACCTCTGAGGTGCTGATATAGTTACATGCAGTGTGCAAAGTAAGTATTTTGCACACTACTTCGCGCACGGTGTCATGGTAACGAAGGAAAATGGAAAAAAAGTCACTTCGCATATTGTTGTCAATGCGCGAACCTTGTCATTTTTTGACGTTTGTAGAAAAAAATAATTATCGACTGTTGAAACTGATGTTCAATCGGGGAAAATGAACTCACCTGATATCCTGTCCCACGGTTGGCGAATCCAGGATATCAATCTTCAATTCCTCGTTTCCATCAGCTGTTGTCTGAATAATTTCAGTATCTTCCACTTGGACAACAGCATCTGCACCATCTGGAAGGGGTGCTCCAGTGCTCACTCTTATAGCCTCGTCGTAATTCAGAGGGTGATTCTCTGGCTGAAATCACGAAGAACAAATCTTTATTATTATTATTTATTATGATTAAGAGCGAGGGCAGAGCCTATAAGCGCTCAGACAGTAAAATTGAATTACCAAAAATGAAGAAAAAGAAAGAAAACAGACAAAAATAAACAGTCAAAGATCCAAAGTAAAGATCTTCAGCAGCTACTTCATGAATATCATGCATTGGTTCGATTGTTCAAAACTGCTTTGGAACGTATGCCAAGTGACGATCACAAGGTTGCGATTAGAGCAGATAAACGACCTGTTGGAGCACATGAACGCCAATTCAACGCCCCTACAATAGACGAAGTGGCAATTGTGATTGAATATGAAAACTTGGAAACGCGTTATATTGTTCTTACGCATCGCAATACTGGAGAATTGCAACGAATATATGAAACACATAGTTCATACGATGCTCCATAATACCCGCTAATGATTTCAATATCAAGATGATGAATCCATTGAATGATGAGTACCTATATTAAAATTTTAAATGTCTACTTAATTCAAATTTGAATTATTTGATTTAAGGCCAAGAAACCACCAAGAAAGTTAGCTAAATGAATTATTTTTCATTTCGTTTAATAGTTCGTCAAAATGCTGATAACTATTAGTTGAGACTTCGTCAATTGTTGCAGCAAATTGAAACAGAGCGCCTCACTTATATCAAACTGAATCAATCTAAACTACGTTCAGAGGAATATATTCATTTACGAGATGCAATCGCCACCGAAGGAAATGCAGGTAATGTAGGTTGATTGACAATTTTACCTGCAGCCCGCGTCATATGCATGAATATGCACAAGATACAATGACATACATTCGAAATTATGGTCGTCCTGCAATCCAAAATGGGAAGAAATCACTCAACTGCTTCTTCCCGGACAAACATCAGTTGATCGACATGACATCACTGCACGAGTATTCAAACAAAAAGTGAAGTCACTAATGAATTTTATTACAAAACATCATGTCTTCGGGGATACTCGATGCTGGATGTATTCAATTGAATGGAAAAAACGAGGCCTGCCACATGCACACATTCTCATCTGGTTAGTAGAAATAATTCGACCAGAACAGATAGTTGCACATTGCACAATACTCAAAGGAAAATGTAAAGGTGAGGAAGTTCTTATTCCCAGAATTCCGATGATCTCAACAGTTATGCCATTAGTTTAAGAGAATTCAATTTAAAATTCGTCTTGCGTTTGCTATGACAATTAACAAATCCTAAGGCCAGTCCTTGAGTGTGTGTGGCATGAATCTAGAAAATAGTTTTTTTCTCATGGCCAGTTGTATGTTGCGTGTTCACGAGTCGGCAAACCTTCTGCTCTTTTTATACTTCCACCCGGGAAAAAAAATTAAAATGTGGTTCATCATGAGGTTCTACAATGAGACATTTTTTTAAATAATAATAAGGTACCGTTTGAAAAAAAGTGGAGTCTTTTCATGTAAATAACAATGTACATACCTACCTATTTCAATGTAATTAAATTTTTTGTATATTTTGTACTTTAATTTTGCCTAATATACCTCCTATTTGACAAAATGCCAATGTTTTGTTAACACAACTTTATGTATCCCTGAGGCGAAACAAAGTTCGCCGGGCCAGCTAGTATAATATACAAATGTACGTTTCCTTACATACCATGTCACCTGCAACAACACAAGCCCGGACCTTTCTAGGTCCAGACCCAGCCTTAGCTCTAACGGCATATCCATCCTTCATCGAAGCTCTGAATGGTGGTACAGCATCTCTCGCGAAGATGTCCTCAGCCAGTACCCTGTTCAGGGAGTTCTCTATTCTGACAGTCTCGGAATCAGTGGTACGACCACACTCGTGCAGAATGATCTCGAGGGCCTCTTCCACCTTCTTCATCTCATATGGCGATTCTCTATCTCTGCGAGCAGCACCTCCGATTTTTACCTAGACATTAAATTTTCATGAATGACCTTGAGATGCACCCGATAAAATGAAGGTCAAAATCTAATATCATTTCTCCAACCTCATGATGAAAGATCTGTGAGCCTGGGAATTGAAAATGGTATTCATTTCGATGATTACTATTTTGAATTCATCTATGTTTCAAAAATATTAATGATAGGTTGCCTAAAAATCTCCTGGACAAAATATTTTTAATTATTTTTTATGAAATTTTGCAACATCACGATGATAAGAAAATGACTAGGTGAATAGGAGTTTCTTCCTCCTCCCCACAAAATCTACACTCGTCAGTGTCCGATATGACCATTCTTAGCAAGTGCTTTCTGAGGCGACAATGCCCTGTAAGAAAGCCAGAGAGGAGGTGTTCTGTGGGGAGGAGGAAGAAACTCCTATTCACCTAGTCACAGAATGCTTTGGCATTGTAAGCCAAAGGAAACAATGCTCTGATCAAGAGACCTGTAGGAGTGAGGAATTAGCCTCACTGAAGCCTTCCGAGATATTGTATTTCATAAGATCCCTGGGACTGGAATGCGAGCTGTAAAGCTTTGTCAGGGGGCACAATATACCATCAGGTCGCAGTAGACTGTAAACCCTTTCAAACTATTAACTATTAACTATTCTGCAAAGTTTAATGAAATTGTTTGACGAACGAGTCTGATTTAGACTCTGAAACGTTACGCAGCTTTAGAGTTGGTAGTGTTATCTCTTTTTTCTTTGTAAGGCAACCATTTTTTGAAAAGATTTGGAAACTGCAGAATAAGTGCTCAAGTTTTAAGCATATAACTTGAAAAAATATGTCTAATTGTTTCAGAGACGGGCAGAGAAAAGCCTGATGAAAGTTTCATAAAAATACACTACGCAAAAAAATCAACGCACATTATGGAAATCTCAGATTTATTCTACAACTGAAGGTGTTCTCAATGATAATTATTTCTATCAGAATTATGCATGCATAAGTTATCCACTTTCAACGTTTTCTTCAATACAGATATTTTTTCCCAGCAGGAATAAAAAAAGATGATATTATCAGATTTTGAATGTATTGGCTCCATTCTAAAATCAGTTGTTCTCGATAAATTCTAGTGATCAATAGTTTTTATTTCGTTTGATTTTCTACACTCGATCGCTATGCAACGCGAAACACGCAATTTGACCCAAGAGGAATGTGCTCAAGCGGTAGTTTTGCGAGAAGAAGGGCGGACATACACGAGAATTGCATAAAGGTTTGGAGTTTCCCATACAAGTGTGTCCAGAATGTTGCAGCGATTCAGGGAGACAGGTATGAATGTCCGAAGACCAGGACAGGGTAGACCACAACTGCGATTCAAGAACGTTATTTAACGAGTTTCTTCATTGAGACAACGTTTTGCAACCGCTCGCCTCCTTCAAAATCAGCTTGAGCAAACTCATGGGGTGCAAATTAGCATTCAGACAATAAGAAATCGCTTCAGAGAATATGACTTAAGGTCTCGTGTCGCGGCAAGAGGCCCGGCTCTTACCCCAGCCCATCGAAGGGCGCATTTGGATTTTGCGAGAGAGCATATCCATTGGGAAGAGGCCGATTGGGAAAGAGTTTTCTTCACAGATGAGTACAGATTCTGCCTCTACCATTGTGATCGACGATCCCTTGTATACAGACGTCCACATGAAAGATAAGCTCAGTGCAATTTCCTGAATACTACTGGTTTCGGGGGAGAATCGATTATGGTATGGGGTGAAATATCTTTGACTGCTCGCACAGATAATGGAGCTATAAATGCTGATAAGTATATAAGGAACTTTCTTGAAGAGCATGTAGTGCCATTCGCCCCATACATTGGTGAAAATTTCATTTTTATGGACGATAATGACAGACCCCATCATGCGCGCATCGTTCAGGAGTACCTTGAAGAAGTTGAAGTCTCTCGAATGGAATGGCCAGCAAGAAGTCCAGATCTCAATTCGATTGAGCAGGTTTGGGACAACCTCGATAGAAGGCTGAAAAGTTTAGAAAATCATCCATTTACTCTTAATGACTTAGGAATCCAACACGGAGAAATCTGGGAAGGATTAGATCAGAACATTTTAAGATACTCATTTTGAGTATGATCCGTCGTTGCCGAGCTGTAATTAACGCAAGGGGTGGAAATACCAAGTATTGAATCACTTATCAGCATTTCAGTTTTTTGAAAATTGTTCATTTCTCTTCTTTCACATAAGATTCGGTGAAATCCTGAATTTTTCTTCCATTTAATGTGTCTTGTTTCGTTAAAAACGTCCCCGAGAGAACGTAAAAAATAAGTTATAAAGTCAATGTAGAGTTAACTTTCATTAAAATCGAGATTTTTAGAACGTGCGTTAATTTTTTTGCGCAGTGTAATTAATGTGAATATTGAAAGTTACACCTTACTAGGCTCTCCAAATCCTGCAATATCCCCTTGGATATGCCGATGAGCGTTAACAACGCTCTCCATATCGTTGTGTATCAAGGCAACAGCATGCGGAATCGCGTTCAACACGAAACCGAAGCACTCCTTGGACCCCTTCGCGCTTCCTGGTAAATTGATAATCAATGTCTTCATCCTGATGCCGCACACTGCCCTAGAGAGCATGGCCATCTCCGTTACAGCGACACTCTTGTTCAGCATCACCTGCGACACAGATAACAAAGTAAAATAGATCGGACACTGACGTTCTATGATGAAAACTACTTTTTTTAACACCAAGCGGTTGTTGTCTCAACTAGTATAGTACAGGTTACTACTTTATCACATTTTTCGGCAGGCTTGGCGCGAAATTCAAATTACGTTCTTATTTTGCATTTTTGGATTTTCAGTAGGCTAACCTTTTCTGAATTCTAAGCAATTGAAAACAATAGTCCTTCACAAATATATATTTATTACTGTTCTCTATACAAAAATATACAAATATAATATAAATTATACAGAAAATGAGGTAATTGTCCACACTGACCCGAAAATCTCAAAAATTGACGAAAAATTCAGTAAGCACTAACCTTGATATGCAGAATCTGTTTTCAGGTCTTGGTTTTTTTTTTTAATACTCAAAGTCATTGAGGGTTATCCTGAACAAACTCTTCATTCTTCAAGTCTGTGACGTGGATTTTTTGTCATTATGAATACAAAATTCTCGATTTTTTCTTAATTTATAGCCTTCTTTATTACTGAATTTCCCTAAAATGTGATGATTCCTAAGTGTTTACAATCCGGTGATATGAATGATATTTGTCATCTACTCATCTTCATTTCTACGTCAACAGCGCAATATCACGTGATTCGTATGACGTAGCAATGAAGATGGCCATCATATCACCGGATTGTACACACTTAGAAAGCATCACATTTTAGGGAAAAGAAGGCTATGAATTAAGAAAAAATTTAGAATTTTGTATTCATAATGAAAAAAAGTCCACGAAACTGAAATATTATAACGGACTTTAAAATTGAAGTGTTGATTTGACCGTCAATGAATTTGAGAATTTTTTTTAGAAAAACCAAGACCGACCAGATAAAACTGAAATAAGATTCCTCTTCCTTCTGCATATTAAGGTTAGTGCTTACTGAATTTTTCGTCAATTTTCGGATCAGTCTAGACAATTACCAAAAATAAACATATTTGTATATTTGAAAGTTTTACCAAAAGTGACACAGGGTCGCAAAAAACCGCATGTCTCTATCTTCAATAATAGCTGAGATACAGTGCAGTCACACCCAATTTGGGACACAGTGTACATTTAAAAAGTTGTTTTCTCAAGATTTGCTTGTTCCCTTTTTCCTCATAGAGTTTTTGCCTGAATTTTTATCGGGTTTACAAGTGCAGCACTTAATCTTTCTTGATAGTTCTTGATTTGATACTGCTTCTGGTTTAATTGTATTTTCAGTTTGTAAATCATGTTGTAGAGAATCTGTTCCTGTGCCCTCAAGTGTTTTTGTCTCAAACAGTTCACAGCTCTTTTACCTGTAAAGAATGAATTTTTTCTTAATCACTGAGTAAAAAACATAAATCTGAAACATTCAGCCAATAAAAAAAGAACAAGAGATGAATGTGGAAAATTATAATTGTACTCACCTGAAGAAATTCTTCTCTCTTTCATTTCTTGGAATTTTGTCACAGATTGTGTTTTACAATGATGAAGAAAGTGGATAATAACTCTCCAATATTTAATAAATAACTAATGTTAAGAATTGAGCCCCTCAGACGTCATCCTCAACTACGCCTATGGTCCGAACGCACCGAAACGTCAAGACGATTGCTCATCTCTATGAACAGTCAATTTAGCCTAATTCTATGTTAATAAGTTGACAGATCAACTCATGCTCGTTATTAATTGTGACAATTAATCAATCCTTTTTCTGTATCGACTCTCTCTGAAGATCAGACCTCTCTTGTACTTCTCTTGTGAAATTAGAATTTTCAAAAAGTCACCTCGCAAATTAATTGTACATCTCGTTCATTTTTGGAAGCAATCAATTAGGTAAGTGAGCATTTCTCAAAGTCATCTCTCATTAATGCATATTTAATGTTATTTTCCTGCTTTTTATAAAGTTTGAAAATGTGTCCACGTTTTAGATCATAAAAATCTATAAAAATATTGGTAATCCTCTATCACTTTACTCTCAGAAAATCTCTATTGCATTTAACTAATGGAATTGACTCCTCTAAGATACATATTTTGATATATTTTGCTGTTCTCATGATTTTTCAGATTTCTCTAGACTTCTCACAGTGGAAATAATAATTGATTGCTCCAGAAATGAACATTATTTGTGGTAATGAGTTTTGATTCATTATATTCTCATGTGCACATCATTATCTCAATGTAGTCATCTCATTTCTCAATCATGCACTTCTCATTACACTTGTTAATTATTGTTCTCGAGTTTCAGATGAATGAACGATCTCAAGCGTAAGGGTGAATCATGGAGTCAGTCTTCTCTCTCAATAAAATCAAGTCAACTTCTCTGAAGTATTTGAACGATCAAGTAATTCACACATTGAACCTGATTGACAGTCTCAATCCCTGCTTCACCTTGAGCAGTCTTCTCAAATATTGCCCACATGATTAAATTGGTATGATCTCCTCATTATAACTAAGAAATTCTCAAGTTCATTCATCGGAAACACTTAGCAAGTGGCAACTCAAGCTTTCAGCTTCAAACAAATCAAAGGGTTGGTGATTTGCACTCATACAAGTACTCTCATATTGTCATTCTCATAATTATCAATTGTAACTCTTATTTTTCTGATGAACACTAACCCTGCTTGCTAAAAGTAGTTTGTCACTGTAAATTTTGTCTCAATTGATTAATTAGCCTTCTCGTTACAGAACTACGTTATAGATCATAATTATTGATTTCTCAACCATGATATTCTCATATTGTACTGATCTCAATGAAGACCAGACTTAGACTATTAAGTTTTCAATACACGTACTCCTCTAAGGCCTAATCTCACTTTATTACAACTCAGTCTACTCTAACAATTCATTATTGAACCTTTTGTTTTTCTGATGAGATAAAGAGGCTCTCGCAATAAATTTCATTTGCATCATCACTGTAAACTCTGTATTTAATTTTGAATTAATGGAACTCTCTCAAAGTCTAAGTCTGACTTCATCTGACCTCTCATTTTGAACTCCTCTAGATTACCTTTCTGTTTAGTTGGATAATTCACTGTGAGTTTTAAAGATTACTTTAATATTGTATTTTTTTTGCTGTATTAACTTCATGCGGGTGACTTATTCATTTTATGATTGTGAATGATGTCAATAAATGTTTTTACAATACCATCTCTAACTCAATTATCTGGATACAGTCCTAAACTTTATTTTCCAAAATCAGAACAACCCCGATTTTGTACAACTAATAACTATCTTCTTCATATCCATTTGATCTTGTGAATGTCAATACATAATATGGTCAATAATTGTGTGAATTATGTCAATAAAACATATGTTTGACAAACACGAAACACGACTGAAAACCTCAAACAGAGTCATCTATTGACGATATGACTAAATATTGGCGTATGCAGCGACACGAGTATTTGTTGTCTCAACTAAAAATACGATTTGGGGTGGGGGTAGGAAGGTGTCAAGACCCTGACCTGCGACATGCCCGGCACCTCTTTCTCAATGACAGCTCTTGTGGCCTCCGGCGTGACATCTCTGGGTGAGCAGCCTGTACCTCCTGTGGTGAGGATGACGTCGCATCCCTTGATGCACCATGATAGGAGTGTTTCCTCGATTTTTTTCTGATCGTCTGGTACGATTTCTTGAAAGGATATTTTGGATTGTCTGAAGCGTTGTTCGACTTCTTGGCACAAACCGTGACCTGATAGGTCTTTGCTTGTTCCGTTGTAACAGGAATCGCTCACTGAAACAAATATGTCGTTATTTATACTGGAGCTAACAATAACACCCTAACCAAGCTATTGAAAACTGCTACTTTTGGACAGTAACTTCTTCATTATCCTTTCTGTAAAGGGTGATTAAAAAAAAATTACGTGTGGTACTCGAGGACTGCCGCGGTAAAGCTATTGCATAGCATCCATTCAAAAATAAGAAGATAATATTTTTTATTTAAAATATTTATTTATCTTACAACACATGTAGGTTATTGAGGAATGTTTATCATTGAAACTATAGGTTTATGGTAACTGAAATAAGAAACATAAGTTTGAGACTCATTAATGTCTTTTAAATATCTGGAAAATACCGCGTCAATAGTGTTCCCATATTTTGTTGTGGATTTTTGTGGATCATTATTCATTTTTAAATTTAGTTTTTTCTAGAGAAAAGTTGTCAACCGCTCTGATTTTTTATCAGCGAAGTTAATGTTGAAATCGCCAGCCAAGATAAGTGGAAATTCATTACCATTTTTACCAAGTACTTTCGACCCTTCTTCAGTGTACTCCTGCAAAGTGCGATGAATGAAATGCTATACCTCGTCCAAATTTGGATTCGGAGAAATGTATATTGCCAACATAACTATGTGTAGGCCATTTCTAAGTTTGCATAAGCAGGCACAAATATCTCCAACAAATGAGCGTCTAACATTAACATCGCTAACGTCTTCAATATTCATTTCAATATTCGGAGTCATAAAATTTGTAACATTATTACTATTTTGGTAAATAGCTACCCCACCTTTTGGAACAGTATCTTGTTTGAATTGAACAATGCAATTGAAATTAGGTATTCCAATCGAATTATCACGCGTCATGCATGTTTCGGTAAGAAGAAACACATTGGTTCGTCTCGTAACTGAATCTTGTAAATCGTATTTGTGACTATGTAGACTTGGCAATTTAAAGTCATTATTGAAATGCCATTTCTATTACTAATGAAATATAAGACACTTTGAGCTATCGTCTGAACACTATTTGAAGACAGTCTTTTGAATTCTTGCAACAAAGATGTAGTCGATGCAGCTTGCCTTCAATTATGATAAAACTTAAATGCAGAATTATCATTTTTTGTCGTAATATACAATTTTCCAATATTAGTCACCCCAGAGAGTGCAACATAGACGAGTTCCTGAGAATGTGATTTACAATACCTACTCATATACTATTTCGTCAAAAGTTCCACCTTGCGACTTATGTATAGTTAGAGCAAGAGCTGAAGGTAATGGAAAATGTTTGCGTTTGGCTATACCTTTTGTTTCCGATGTTAATGAAATATTTGCCGTTCGTAATTCAATGGGAACAGCTAGATTGCCGACTCCATTTTGCACTGCTAGAGTGGCTGCACGCATCCGTCTAGTTGCAAGCACCCGAAGTCTGAACCGACGATACACGGCTGTGTTAGGTTTTTTCGTTACGGAATTTCTACATTCGGTCGCCGCGCTCAAAGCCTGAGATGAAAGCTATGCAATAGCTTAATACTCATTCAACCCCCTCAATGCATGAGCCCTCCCGTGACGCGGTTTCTTATGTCAGGTCTTTTTATTCTCGGCATCGCAAATTTAAATTAACCAAGTTGACAAAGAAGTTTTCGCACACTTTGAGCTAAGTTGTATCTATCACAAAAGAGCAACTACCAAAAGAAGTCGTAACTTGAAATGAAGCGTTTAAATGCACCACCAGAAATTTGACATTTTCCGAAAAAATTAGTTAAGGAAGGATAACAATAGAAAAAGCTACTGGCAATCTGATTCTTATACCCTCAGGGTCATAAGTAGACTTTTGAAAGTAATTCAAACGGTCAATACTGGGAGATTTTCAATTCAAAACTATGATTTTGGCAGGTTTTTCTCGTTTTGCTCGGAATGGCTCATACATCAAATGTCTGGTTTTGCATTTAGACGCTTCAAATGTCACTTTCACAAATGATCACCGAGGCCGATAATGGTATAGATAACCGAACATTATACCCGATGTTTATGGAAATATTAATTAATTATTTATGTATTATTAATTGATAACATTGGTGGTTTGTGCAAACTTTGCGTTGTCCTCACTTGGAGAAATTATTAAAATCGAGGAAAAGATGTAACGATGTTATAAATAATGCAAAATCAATTTTAAAACTTCGATGTTTAATTGTCAAACATCAATGATTTCTAAGGAAAAACCATATTAAATACCTTGCATTTTCATATTTTCTCACATTTTAAACATTTCCTGAAATACCTTGAATAAGTCAAGACCAAAATAAGCCAAATTGGTCCAGCCGTTTTCAAGTTTTAGCGTAGCTAACGCACAGCAATGCATTTTTATATATACAGATAATTCCCTAACCAAGCTATTGAAAACTGCTACTTTTGCACAGCAACTTCTTCATTATCCCTTTTGTACAGGGTATTTTTAAAAAAAGATCCCCTCTCTAGGATAGATACATGGGAGATGATTTCCTTTCATTAGGGTCCCGTAGTGGTCTTAAAAAATCTGAAATTCTGGAAAATCATCACTAACATGGTCGTACCTGGTTCGAAAGAACCCTCACGATCAGAGAGGAAGGCTGAGAATTTAACTTTGAATATTGGAGGAATTCGAATGACAAGAGTGATTACGTTCTGAAATTAGCCACTAAACATGGCGTTGAGATCTTCTAAGAAACCCACATGGCAACAGAGGAACTTCTTCGTGAAGGAGAACAATTGAAAATTATGAACTCATTGATTTTTCATTTAGTCCAAATTACGGTTTAGCTTGTTGTGTTATCAGTTTTCTCATGTTTAGAAATTCAAAAAGGGGAAATTGATTGGGTTTTTTCATTTCTTTCAAACATTGTGACATTTCTGTCATAACTTATTTAGGAAGAAAGAATTTCTGCAATGGGTGGTTAATTCGTGAACCATTTATCAATTAGTTTTTTCTGCTTTTGCCTTTTTTTATTTCAAATCTAGAATTTCGGGTAGATTGGTGAAGAGTCTGTTTTCCTCTGCTGCCCATAGAAGAACTACATTCTTCTGATCACGTAGATTTCCTCCAAGATCCTCTGATATGATATTTTTAGTAAATTTTTTTCAAATTTTTTTTCTAACACAGTTATTGCGAAGCTCCCTAACGTCACAAGGCATTAATGTAAGTAATAGTTCTAGTTTTACGATTAATATTAATGTTCATAAGTAATGATTGTTAAATATTGATAATAAAAATTTGCAATTGCTGAATTTTTCTCATCTGATTTCATCATAAGAAAATGGAGAGCTGCAAATAATTTTAACACTAAAGTTAAAAATATTTTTAACACGCTTCCAAGTAAACAATTAATTCTAACATTGTTTGCTGTCATTAATAGTGTCACTTTCAATATCAGTTGTACAAAAAAATAATTTAGGTATTTACACAACCTGGTGGAAAGTGCTCACTTTATTGTATTATTTTTTTTTCATATATTCTTAAAATACCATACGGTTTTCAAACTATCTATTTATAAATCTTTCCAGCTGTTCATACCCTCTCGAAATGGACAATTATCTTAAAAGCAAAATTCAAGGTAGTTAATGAGGAATCGAAGAGATTTGCCTCAGTTTGAGATTGATCTCGAGGGGTGCGACCCTCCATTACTGTGATGTAACAATTAGATGGAATAGGCAGGCAGATGCTCTGTTTAATGAAGTGTATTAATGAACCTACAAGCTAGACAAACTTAGCATTAGGTCCGCTTTATACACGAAATTAGTATAGTGATCAAGGTCATTCTTCCCATTTCAATCGATATCAGCCTCCGATAGGCCTGAAATTATTATAGAAACGTGATCATCTCTCCCCTTATTAAAGTAATAGTATATTCTAAAACAAGTTGCAGAAGGAACTCCTATTCCAACACGAACACGAAAGCATGAGTGTTGGAATTGCCTTCTGCAACGAGTATTAGACGATATTTTCTCTATTTCAGTAAAGATTTGTGAAATACTCTCGAAATTCAAATAAAAGTTCAGATTAGTGACTTTTGTATTGTATCTTGGCAGTTGGTGTGACTTACGAAATTTGACAGATTACGGAATTCGAATTAATTTGATTTGAAAATTGAGCGAATCTGAGGTCAGTACTGAAAACAACAAAACGAAAAATATAACTGAAAACAATGCTGTAATGAGTTTCATTACAGCAGTACTTTTAGTACTGTAATGAACTCATTACGATACTGAAATAGAGAAACTTAAATATAACATCGAAAGAAAGGGAAATCTGTGTCTACTCCAAAGTTTCGTTCAATAATTACGCTTTTCCTGGTTAATTTTCTTTTGAGGATATATTTTATAATCATTGACTGTTTCTTCTCGTTGGAATAGTTAAGATTTCGTTTTTCTTAATAAAATCTCACTTTGCTTTATGTATTCGAATTTTAGTACGAACAATTTCTTGAGCATTATTATACACTGCGCAAAAAAATTAAAGCACTCTCTGAAAATCTCAATTTTAATGAAAGTTAACTCTACATTGACTTTATAACTTATTTTTCATGTTCTCTCGGGAAGGTTTTGAACGAAACAAGACACATTAAATGGAAGAAAAATTCAGGATTTCACCGAATCTTATGTGAAAGAAGAGAAATGAACAATTTTCAAAATACTGAAATGCTGATAAGTGATTTAATACTTGGTATTCTACCCCTTGCATTAATGACAGCTCGGCAACGACGGTTCATACTCAAAATGAGTGATCTTAAAATGTTCTGATCTAATCCTTGCCAGATTTCTCCGAGTTGGATTCCCAAGTCATTAAGAGTAGCTGGATGATTTTCTGAACTTCTCAGCCTTCTATTGAGGTTGTTCCAAACCTGCTCAATCGGATTGAGATCTGGACTTCTTGCTGGCCATTCCATTCGAGAGACATCAACCTCTTCAAGGGACTCCTGAACGATGCGCGCACGATGGGGTCTGGCATTATCGTCCATAAAAATGAAATTTCCACGAATGTATGGGGCAAATGGCACTACATGCTCTTCAAGAATGTTCCTTATATACTTGTCGGCATTCATAGCTCCATTACGAACGACCACTAGGTCTGTGCGAGCAGTCAAAGATATTCCACCCCATACCATAATCGATCCTCCCCGAAACCAGTAGTATTCAGGAAATTGCTCTGAGCATATCTTTCATCTGTATTGTATGAAAGGGAACGTCGATCACAATCGTACAGTCAGAATCTAAACTCATCTGTGAAGAGAACTCTTTCCCAATCGGTCTCTTCCCAATGGATATGCTCTCTCGCAAAATCCAAACTCGCCCGTCGATGGGCTGGGGTAAGAGCTGGGCCTCTTGCCGCGAAACGAGGCCTTAAATCATATTCTCTGAGGCGATTTCTTATTGTCTGAGTGCTTATTTGCACCCAATGAGTTTGCTCAAGCTGATTTTGAAGGAGGCGAACGGTTGCAAACCGTTGTCTCAACGAAGAAACTCTCAAGTAACGTTCTTGAATGGCAGTTGTTATCCGTGGTCTGCCCTGTCGTGGTCTTCGGACATTCATACCTGTCTCCCTGAATCGCTGCAACATTCTGAACACACTTGTATGGGAAACTCCAAACCTTTCTGCAATTCTTGTGTATGTCCACCCTCCTTCTCGCAAAACTACCGCCTGGGCACATTCCTCTTGTGTCAACTTGCATGTTTCGCGTTGCATATTGATCGAGTGTAGAAAATCAAACGACAGAAAAAGTATTGATCACTAGAACTGATCGAGAACAACTGATTTTAGAATGGAGCCAATACATTCAATATGTATTGTATAACATTGTAATATGTATGTATATCATCTTTTTTTATTCCTGCTGGGAAAAAACATCTGTATTGAAGAAAAACGTTGAAAGTGGGTAACATATGCATGTATAATTCTGAAAAAAATAATTATCATTGAGGACACCTTCAGTTGTAGAATAAATTTGAGATTTCCATAATGTGTGTTAATTTTTTTGCGCAGTGTATGGGAAAAATGATCTGTATCTTTTAATTTGTTATTATAAAAATCGTTATTGATTTTCTGTTGGTCCAATGGCCATCTTGTTTTTAAACATTTTTTGGAATTGACACAGATTTTCTTTCTTCAACTGTTATATGAAAATTATTAGTTTTATGTTTTATGACTTCTATACTCGACTGAAAAGAATCTGGATTAACAAAATTGAATGCCAAGATTTCATTCGAGATGTTTATGATATCACAATATTCACGAACGTTGGGTGTTTGTCCACTTCAAGCCCAAGTGCTGTTATCACCTTGCCAATACTTAAGTGTTTTCCGACATAGGTATTTCTAGTGGGAAGATTATTTTAATCAAAAGTATATTTTCTTCTCTCAGGGTTTCGAGCACTTAAGGTAATTGGAAGCAGTTTGTGTTCTTAGCATAAACTAACGATCCTGGAGAAAGTAATCTGGACTGTTACGAAAAACATGAACTATGTGGTTGGAAAGATATACACGATAACGCAAATCAATTTCTAAACTCCGAAAATACCAATTCTGAAAATTTTCAATATTTCGCCTGATAAAGATAGGTAGACTTCGAAACGTTACCAGTTTCGAAGTTTTTTTTTTGTAACTGAACAAATTTTAATCGATAAATTACATCAAAAACTAAAATTTCTTTGAATTCGAAATCGGAGACTGTATACCAGAACTGTTACACTTTCGCTTTCACAAAATTTTTAAATTACCCACAAATTAGAAGAGAAGAAAAGTGAACTAAAGGCTGCAGTCTCTGAGGTGAATCTTCAAAGGAATATTTTTAACGTTTGAACGTAGTTTAGATCAGATCAGATTAGAGGAAAGTTGAAAGGTTGTCAGACCTAGCATATATCTTGATCTATACAGTTTTTCCATATCATATTAACCACACCATCAATTGAAATAAATCTGCTGAATTTCTCAACAATTTTTGAAATTCAATTTCATATAGAAAGTGTTTCGATTTCAACGTCAAAGTCAGCCAATCTCAAAATTGAATTCTGTTCAAATACATACAACTTCGAGGTTTTTTCATTAAAAATTCTCATTTTTGAGAATCTCCAAGAAGAAAGGCTGATGCTTCTTTTCCGATAGCGCGATTTTCAGAATATGATACCGGAGGTCACGAATTCTTTGTCAAAGTTAGAAGTGACGAAACATCAAATAATAGTTTTTTTCAAATTGGAACCCCATTTTTTCGAAGAATTTTCGAAATCTTCGTCAAGAAATAGTCCAAGACTTTTATCCAAAAATGAATATTTTTCGAGATATTCAGGAAAAACGATTTTGTCTTCAATTTTCAATGTCATTCCGAATCTGTTTTTTTACTGGAAAATAGTTAGTGGTCAAGTGAAATTTTTGGAAATCTCTGTTATCGAGAAAATATTTTCTTATAGTTCAAACAATTTCAGTTTTTCTTTATTTTCTAAAGCTTAGGATAATGTCCGCAAATTCTCAATGGAAAATTTCATTTTTGTCATGGTAGGGAAATTTGAATTTTCCGTAATGAAATTGTAACATGTTCTGTTAATTATTTTTTCACAAGCATTAAAAATTATTCTAAATTATTTTTTTCTGCATTCCTGAGAATTTTTTATATTGAGAACTTTAAACCATGTTGCTCTCGCATTACAGATATGAAAATTCAAGAACTTAAATCATTTTAACTATATAAACTATTTTCTTGATAACAGAGATTTCCAAAAATTTCGAATGACCTCTAATTATTTTCCAGTAAAAAAACTTTTGAAATGAGATTGAAAATTGAAAACAAAATCGTTTTTCCTGAATATCCCGAAAAATATTCATTTTCGGATAAAAGTCTTAGACGTATGCTCCTTTTATTTTTCGACGAAGATTTCGAAAATGCTTCGAAAAAATGGGGTCCCAATTGGAAAAAAACGATTATTTGATATTTCCTCACTTCAAACTTTGACAAAGAATTTGTGACCTCCTGTATCATATTTTGAAAATCACGCTATCGGAAAAGAAGCATCAGCCTTTCTTCTCGGAGATTATCAAAAACGAGAATTCTTAATGAAAAAACCTTGAAGTTGTCTGTATTTCAACAGAGTTCAATTTTGGATTTATTTTTCGTATTTCCACATTTAAAGAGCATTTTCTCAGGAAAATTCAAACTTTTGGAATCAAGAAGACTCAGAATTCAATGGAGATTCTACTTATGCAATAAAAAATGGGTCTTCCCATTTGAAAAACGAAAGTTGATGTCACTTCCGGAAAAACCGGAAGTCCTGGAACCTTCAAAAAATTTACGAGAAGTCATCTTCTTACTTGAAGCTCACCTCTAGAATTTGAATCCTGAATCTTGTGCCTTCTCTAAAAATATTCTATAGAGCCATATTCGTGAATAACCCTGTATTTTCGGGAATTTTTCATTCGCCCCTTAACTGAGATTTACTGCTTCGAATTGAAAAAATTGTTTAAAGTAACCCCGTTTTACCGGTACTTAAATGAATATCCTGCCACTTTTAGTTCCCCTTAGCTGAATATTGTTATGTCCTCCATTCGACCAATTCATTTATTTCGAATATCTCGCGGATGCGTTATATCATTGACTTCAATTCACGTTTGAACATAAAACGGCATATTCCATAACCATATAATGAAAGCTATAAACCCTTTCCTAGCCTGCAACTGGATGTTCATTCAACGCTCGATCCTGCCAAGTGCATCAGCGTAGGTACTGGAAATTATTTTCGCGAGAATTTTGTTGACCTATAAAGTGGAAAAGGAAAACGAGTACTTGACCTGAATTCAGGGTTACGACTTGTAGTAAAACACGTTTCCGTTCTATCTTGCATCCGCTTTCGCTGAATACCTTTTTCTTGCTCCAATCACTCCAATCGCAAATTCGTTGAAAATGACGCTTCTTACAGCCTTCTAGAAAAGAAAGAACAACCTTCGAGATTGAAGATATTTACTTTCGAAACTGGATTCCGAATCGACGAATTCATCCAAAACATTATGGTAATATTCGTGTTATTTAGCACTCGATTTATGTCTCAACTGAACTGGTGGAAATGATGATTGATACTGATTGAAATGGACTCACCAGTTAAAATTCCGAAAGTCAGTTGTCCTTCCATTTCTGAAACAAAAACGGAATTTATCAACATATGGCTGAATCAAAAAATGCAATATAACGTTCGAATTAATCACGTAATAGTGTCTGCGGAATGTTAACTATCATTTTCGAGTATGAGGAATTCAGCATTAAGGAAACTTGCGATTCCTTGAATTATTTACATAACTCTAGAAATGATAGGCGGTCCTTTTTAACCGATTCAAAGAACAAAATGAACCGAATTCAAAAATAAGAATTCCAAAACAAATATGTACCAAAAAGAAAAATAAAAATGTTTTTACCAATCAAAAAGCTAATTACGAGTCAATGAGCAAAATATGTTTTAGAGTTTTCTGAGAAAAGTCAATCAAATTATGACAATAATATAATGTACTCACAATTATTGATATATTTGCAGTCGTACTCAGCCAACTAAGTATGTAGGTTCTTAAACTCGTCATAATTTGATTGACCCTTAAGTAGTCAGTAGTATTTTGCTAATTTTTTGTTGTTCATAGGTGAGTGTTGATTTCGATTTGAAGTTGGTAAAGAAGCAATTATTTTCTATTGCATCTTTTTCACAGAATCTCCTCCGATTATTTTCTTCTCTTGAAAATTCTTTTTTTGTATTTTCAGTAAATGACGGATTGCTTTGCCTGAATATGGATAGGCCTAAATGGTGCTGCTATAAGACAGTGTTATTTGAATGATTTTTATGAGGTTTATTTCATTATGAATGGATAATAATCTGAAACATGCACGTCAACTATAACCCAATTTTGCAACCCATCATGTTAATGAAAGTATTTGCCAAAACACGAGATGGCAAACAAACTATTTACTTATTCACTGAATCTCGAAAAAAAAAATTTACAAAAAAAACCGACATGAAAAAAATAAAATGAAACAGATTAATATGCATTAATAATGTAAAAAATATTTATTCATCACGCAAGATAGTAGGTACTGTTATGGTTCAAAAGTGTATAATTTCAATCAAAATTCAATGAAACGGATGTAAAGAAATAAAATTGATAGATTTAGGTACAGAAAATTATTGTGTAGTTCTATGAAAATTGTATAGTATTAGGATAAGATAAATCAAGAAAGTGTATGGATGATAGAAGAGAGAAAATATGAAAACGGGGAGAAGAGTTGAATGATGGATGGAGTGAGAACTTGAAATTGAATCAAAGGAGAAATAAAACTGGAATAAAAGGAAAAAGTTGAAATGAAATTAGAATTCTAAGTAGAAATGGTTGTAAAATGAACTAACAGAAGATGTACATTGGAAATCGTGAATGGTAAAGTAAATAGGAGCAGAAATGAAAGAGAAAACTATATTGGACATATATGTTTGGAGTAGCTGGAATTAAGTAAAGAGATTGAAGTATATAAATTCATTTGATAAACAATTGTAATATTGAAAAATTTGAAATGAGTTGAACTATCAAAATTAATTTTAATTTGGAACATTAAATTTTCAATTATAGAGATAGTGATAGTTGTTATTTATAGGTAATTTTCAATTCAATTTTCAACATTTATCAATGTTCTAGAGTTTATTTTTGTGTATTTGGTCAAATTATTTTAATTTTCATTTGAATACCTAAATCTATTACCTTATTTAATTGATTTCATTACTTTGAACCCTCAAATGAGATAAGAGTTTTGGCCGGATATTTCAAAACTCAAACAAATTTTTTCTATTTCGATTCCAAATTCAATTAATAAATTTAAAAAAAATAAAATAGAGAATTTTGATATCATGAAAGTATCTACACACTTACAATCTGAATCAACACATACCAAAAAAAAACCTATGTATCTAAGATATATCCCAAGTAAAATGAAAGATATAAGACTACTGAATACTTCGAAGAAACTTTTTTTTTAATTGCTCTGAAATTTGAGATGTCACTGAAATTTCGATAGCACCAGTGAAAAGTACTGAAAAAACTGCCCTAAAGATTTTTTTATTCCGAGAGCGTAGTTCCAATACTGCGTAAGTTGTAGGTAATCATAATAATTGGCCAAATTCCGAATTCACCCTGTAGCGCAGAAACAGAACAGAACACAGTGTTCGGCAATTTCCCGAAAAAATAGGAAATGACATGTATATTACTTTTTTCTATCTCTTTTATTTCAAGAGATTTCGAAATCTGACCACCCTGTACATCATATCATCAATATAATCAGATTGTTAAGTATACTAATATTCCTCATTTCATTTCACATGGGCGAACTTTTAAAAATATTATTTGTTTTCCATGGATATGTGCTAATTCAGATTTGAAGTGGGTAAGTACCTACCCACCTTATTGCGTGGTAAAAACATCGTATTACTTTTTGGTGCATATTCGACGAACATCTGCGGATGGGTCGGTAACTCGATAAATTCGCTCCGTATTGACAAGAAATAATTCATTCATTTTCACTGATTTCGATACCGGAAAGGCCTTCTTTGGTTTTATAAAACGCACCCTGTGATTCTAAAGATGACTCGGGGAGCTAGAATGCAGAAGAATGATAATACGACGGACATTAATTCGCGAGTGGACAGAATGGAGGATGTGCTCAAGACAGGTTTATCGGAATTAAGAGAACAAATTTCTGAAATAATCAATCGTCCTATACGAAGTGGTGATGTCTCTTCCGATGAGGCAGTAATGGATATTGTTTTAAAGTTGAATAATTTCGAAGATGCAATGAAGAAGAATCTGGAAACACTCAAGGGCGACATTGAAAACATCTCGATAAAGTTAGAGGCAGAAAAGCAAGAGAACTATAACGGACACCTAATTTTTCATGGTCTTGAAGAAACGGAAGATGAAAATCTATATAATAAGATTTGTAAAATTGTGAATAGTCAAGTCCTTGGTAACACAAATATGGGAATCACCCCAGATGACATTCATGTTTGTTATCGCCTGGGGAAGAAAAAAGATCAACAGAGGAAGCCCAGATCTGTTTGTGTACATTTTGTTCATCGGTGGAAACGTGACACTGTTTTCAAGAATAAACGATCTCTGAAGGGTTCTGGTGTTGTTATTGGTGAGAGGTTAGTCTATAACAAGTTGAGATTATTAAAGAAGGTGCGAGAAAAATTTGGTTTCAATTCGTGTTGGACAACTGGAGGGAATATTTTTGTTTCAGTTGATAATTCAGTTAAGAGAATAACAAATGAGACTGATTTGTTATTATATAAGTGAAATTTATGAAGATCTCAACTGAAAATTGATTCATTGTCATACGCAGTTAATTCTTGATATTTTTTTTCTCTTTGTTGTAGGTAGTGGTTTGCGAAAGTGTGTAGAATCATCATATTTTAGTTCGCACAGTTTGTTTATTATTTTTCAGGCTGATATATTGGGATAACATCTACTCTTAGCATAGAAGGAATTGAAGAACTCCAATTATAATTGTACCTATTGAATTTGATATAGGTTCTTTGTTTTTCTGTATCTCATTCTCATTTTGTTATTAATTTGCATTATGCTGCGCTTGACTCTGCTCGTCTGTTTTGTTGAGATTTTTTTTCGTTGTCTATTTAAGTCACTATGAAAAAGTTGCGAATTGCTCATCTTAATGTTCGATCTCTAGTTTTACATTTCAGCGATATAAAGGATTTATTAACAGTATATGAGTATGATATTCTCGGTTTAACTGAAACGTGGCTTAATGAAAGAATTACGGATGATAACTTGATGATTGATGGTTATGCTTTTGTGCGTGTTGACAGGGGCAAAAGAGGAGGGGGAGTCGGTTTTTATATAAAGAATTCTTTAAGTTTCAAAGAATTGAAAAATCCTGTCAACATTGAACAAGTTTGGATCGTTCTGAGTCTTGGAAATTTAAAGGTGGCAGTTTCCGTGGTTTATAAGCCTCCCTGTTATGATTATAAAACATTTTTAGATGACTTCGAAACGACTATTGTAGAAATAATTCCTACGGTTGATCACGCGATTTGCGTGGGTGATTTCAATATGAACTTCCTAAATAAATCCTGTATCGAAATAAAAACCTTGATGAAGATTATGGAGAGTACCGGATTTGAACAGGTCATTGAAGAGCCTACCAGAACAACAGTTACTACTGCAACATTATTAGACTTCATCCTAACAACTAATTCGAAAATTATTCTCGAATCTGGAGTACTTGCAGTCCCTGAAATTAGTGATCATGACCTTGTTTACTGTGTCCTTGATTTAGTGGTGCCTAAGACGGGTAATTTTTACAAAACTACACGGGATTTTAAGAATTTGAATTATGAACGATTTCACTCTGATTTGATCTCTATTCCGTGGAATAACATATATCATGAAGAGACAATTGAAGAAAAGGTTGATTTCTTGATTATGAATGTGACGGCGCTGCTTAATAAGCATGCACCTTTTAGATCGTATAAAATCTCAAAAAAATACGCTCCTTGGCTCACTGACACTTTGAGGGATATGATGCTTACCAGAAATCGATTATTAACTAAGTTCAAAAAAACGAAACAAATGAGTGATTGGAATATGTACAAGAAAATCAGGAATATAGTTACTGCAGCTGTAAAAAAGGAAAAGAAGAAATATTATAACACATTTCTGTTTGGTTCTGGTGGGGAGCGCGCTGATTGGGCGTGTTTGAGGGAGCTTGGTTACGCAAAGCGGAAAAACATTAGTCTACCAGAAAAACTGGATGATGTGGAAAAAATGAATCGTCATTTTTTGCATTCGATTCCTTATTCAGCTCCGGATAAGGGAATTATGTCATTTTATTCTGATGATCGGACTCGTTTATTCAATTCGAATTTTACTTTCGCAACAGTAGATGAAACTGAAGTGCTTGAAATCATCAAAACAATAAAAAATAAGTCTATGGGATATGATGGTATTAATATATCTACATTAAATTTATGTATCCCTCATATTCTTCCCCACCTAACCCATGTTATAAATTTTTGTTTGACACATTCAGTGTTTCCGAGGCAATGGAAGATGGCTCTTGTCATTCCTATACCTAAGACATCTGTACCTCAGGACTTGAATAACTTGCGTCCCATAAGCATTTTACCAACCATGTCAAAAATATTAGAGAAAGTAATGAGTGGGCAGCTCTGGCTACATTTGACTAAAAACAAAATTATTCCATCAACTCAATCAGGATACAAAAAAAAATCATAGTTGCGTTACTGCTTTACTGCATATAACAGATGACATTCTCAGAGCCACTGATCAGGGAAAATTAACCATTTTAACTCTCTTAGATTACTCTAAAGCCTTTGATAGCCTCAATCACCAGCTTCTCGAAGCCATTTTGTTCCATATTGGTCTGTCAAATGAAGCGATTTTGCTGCTCAGCTCCTTCTCAGCACATCGACTGCAGGCTGTTTCCTACAAGAGCAAACTTTCGTCTTTTATAGAGATCTTCAGAGGTGTTCCACAGGGCTCGATACTGGGCCCACTTCTTTTTATAATTTACATTTCTCAGTTCCCTAAGTTCGTCCTTTCTTGTATTTCTCACTATTATGCAGATGATAGTCAGCTATATATATCATTTCATCCTGAAGAAATGGGACAGGCTATTACAGCCTTGAACTATGATTTGGAATGTTTGTTGGACGTCTCTCGGAAACATTGTCTGCATTTGAATGCTGAGAAGACTGTGGCCATAATCTTTGGGAGAAAAGCTAATAGATCTCTACTCACAGCTCATAACGGTCTTGTTAGGATAGGAGGAGAAGCCATCTCATTCTCTGAGAAGGTGAAGAACCTTGGTGTTTGGATAGATCAGGACCTTAGATTTAGCGATCATATATCGTTTTGCCTCAATAAAGCTTATGGAATGCTACGTCTCGTTTGTCGACATCGACAGTTTCTGAGCGTTAAGACTAAGAAACTGCTCTGTGAGTCTATGGTGCTCTCCCATTTAAACTATGGAGACGTTCTTTACCATCCCTGTTCATATATAAATGACAGGCTAAGAATCCAGAAACTTCAAAATTCTTGTCTTCGTTTGATATTCGGCATACGCAAATTTGAAAGGATTAGCCATACACTCATAACAGCAAGATGGCTCAATATGAACAATAGAAGACTTCTTCACTCAGGAGTCTTGTTTATGAAAATTATCCGTACAAGGACGCCTCCTTATCTGTACAACAAGATAACTTTCAGATCAGATGTCCACAATTTGAATATACGTTTTAAGGGCACGCTTACTCCCCCTGTATATAAAACATCTATGTTCAGACGTTCGTTTACGTATAATGTAATGCGATGTATTAATGACCTTCCAATGGACATTAGGACTACTGCAAGTCTAAAACGCTTCAGGGATTTATTAGTTAACTCACTGATGGACGAGCAGACGAGAGTTCAGGCGGAGTAGATTATAATATATATATATATGAATACATTTTTTTTTTTGTGAGTTTGTTTGACTTATACATTCAGTGCTTATCTTAGGCCTCTTTTCTTTTGCCATTGATGATTGTTTTGATTTTGATTGTTTTGGTTTTTTTTTTTTTATCCTAGATATTATTATGATATTATGTTCATTTTTTTTTTTTTTTTTAACTTTGTTTTTTTTGCTAATATGCAAAGACTTTGTTGGTTAGATTGAACAGCGTTTCTAAAGGATCGCTGAATCTCGCCTTTTCTGTAAGTGGAATAAAGACCTTTATTATTATTATTATTATTGTTATTATTTATTCGTTTTGAATTTTTTCTGAAGCGGCGTTTTTGTCCAAATTTTTATTGTTAGGCAACAATTTTTCACAATTGATTCGCTACTCACAAATGGGATCAACAATTCAAATAACTGTTCTTTTTCATCATTCGGGATTTTTTAACTGAGTTTATTTCGAAGACACACAGTGAAACCCAAAAAAAAATTCAGAAAACTTTTGAATAGATGATTTACAATTTAATCACAATATTTAGAACAACATGATATTCGGAGAATATTTGTACATAGGTATAGTTCATTTTAGCATGGTAAGACTTATACTTTCCGTGAAAAATTACCAGATTAAAGAATAAAGTTTTCGATGGAGTTTTCTTTTAAATCTCTCCGAAAAAGAATGATAATTCTGTACTGAGAACGACGGCATTGAAAACCGAGTTGAGAATTACATCAAACCGTGTTTTTAATGAATCCAAGGATCGTTCTATTTCGATTTGTTTATTGAACATGTTCGTAAAATATCGGACTCTAGTCAATGAAGCTATTTCAGGTACAATGTCAGAGGAATGTTGGTATGAGGAGAAGCCACAATGTAACATTTTATGGCTCTCTTTTCACGACTCTTCGAGATTTACAACGATATTCGCATAGAAAGTTACTGTTTCAATAATAGTAGATAGAATGAATTGAAGTTCCAGAACAAATGTGATGTTTTGTGCTTGTAACGGTCACATTGATAGCTTTATTGGGGAAATTCGAGTGCAATGAAACGAACAATTACGGAAAGTTAGAGAGCTGTGAAATAGGTCGATCCACACGAGGGGGTTGAAATTTGAAAGTGTTACATCTTTTTTCATTGTTAGGCAACAACTTTATTAAGGAATTTGGCCTCTGACAAATCAGAGTATAAGTTTAAGGCTGGGAACTTTCTTCAATTTTAAAACAAATTCTAACTGATTTTTGTTCTAGAAAATGAAAGAGAAAATTCTAAAAACTATAAATTGTGTATGAGCAGTAATGCTTCCTTTTAGAAACACATAGATAGTATAACAAGCAGTAAATGATTAAAATTTTCAGAAAAAAGAATCGTGAAGGTTTTTTCATGCAAACATTTTGTTTTACTCAAATATTGTGGTCGTTTTTTACTGCCAATATAACCTTTGACTTAATTAGTGCAGGAGGAAATGACTATGAATAGAAGATGATGATTATTGAAAAGTATACCTAATAGTTCATTAAATAATTTCAAATTCAAACCAGGAAAAAAAATTAGTTTACCTTATATAACGAAGTGTACTATAATTTTGAACTCAAGGTAATGGACACAATCATCTCACCTCACTTGCTGAATATCTATCGGTATACTGAAAATATTGCCACAATAAGTAACCTTCTCCGATATATTCTCGATTCAGTCAAGCCGACAAACGACTTATCATTGAGCTTTTGATGAATGTATTTGCATGGTCAATATTTGCACAGAATTCATAAAAAGATTAAGAAATTTGAGCGGGTCCTCTATTGAATTCATCTCACAGTCTCGAAAAAAGGTTTTATTTTGCGTTTAATCGAGTATATTTCTCGATATACATTATGGTTTTTTTGTAATGGTTACATTTTTGTCGGAAATATTTTGGACGAGTTTAGCCAACTGATATTCGCACTGTGAACGTTCTCAAGGTTGAAACGATTAAACCCTACGAAATCGTGAGGTCAAAACAAACACTTTTTTTCTGATTAGACTCAGTTGAGAAGATACAGACTGTTGAAACTCCATAAAAATATGTAATTTTCAGATACACTGCGCAAAAAAATTAACGCACATTCTGAAAATCTCAATTTGAATGAAAGTTAACTCTACATTGACTTTATAACTTATTTTTTATGTTCTCTCGGGAAGGTTTTGAACGAAACAAGACATATTAAATGGAAGAAAAATTCAGGATTTCACCGAATCTTATGTGAAAGAAGAGAAATGAACAATTTTCAAAATACTGAAATGCTGATAAGTGATTTGATACTTGGAATTTCCACCCCTTGCGTTAATTACAGCTCAGCAACGATGGTTCATACTCAAAATGAGTGATCTTAAAATGTTCTGATCTAATCCTCCCCAGATTTCTCCGAGTTGGATTCCTAAGTCATTAAGAGTAGCTGGATAATTTTCTGAACTTATCAGCCTTCTATTGAGGTTGTCCCAAACCTGCTCAATCGGATTGAGATCTGGAATTCTTGCTGGCCATTCCATTCGAGAGACTTCAGCCTCTTCAAGGTACTCTTGAACGATGCGCGCACGATGTAGTCTGGCATTATCGTCCATAAAAATGAAATTTTCACCAATGTATGGGGCAAATGGCGCTACATGCTTTTCAAGAATGTTCTTTATATACTTATCAGCATTCATAGCTCCAATATCAACGACCACTAGGTCTGTGCGAGCAGTCAAAGATATTCCACCCCATACCATAATCGATCCTCCCCGAAACCAGTAGTATTCAGGAAATTGCACTGAGCATATCTTTCATGTGGACGTCTGTATACAAGGGAACGTCGATCACAATGGTAGAGGCAGAATCTAGACTCATCTGTGAAGAGAACTCTTTCCCAATCGGTCTCTTCCCTTGGATATGTTCTCTCGCAAAATCCAAACGTGCCCTTCGATGGGCTGGGGTAAGAGCTGGGCCTCTTCCGCGACACGAGGTCTTAAATCATATTTTCTGAGGCGATTTCTTATTGTCTGAGTGCTAATTTGCACCACATGACTTTGCTGTTGCTGATTTTGAAGGAGGCGAGCGGTTGCAAACGTTGTCTCAACGAAGAAACTCTCAAGTAACGTTCTTGAATGGCAGTTGTTACCCGTGGTATACCCTGTCCTGGTCTTCGGACATTCATACCTGTCTCCCTGAATAGCTGCAACATTCTGGACACACTTGTATGGGAAACTCCAAACCTATCTGCAATGCTTGTGTATGTCTACCCTTCTTCTCGCAAAACTACCGCTTGGGCACATTCCTCTTGGGTCAAATTGCGTGTTTCGCGTTGCATAGCGATCGAGTGTAGAAAATCAAACGAAAGAAAAACTATTGATCACTAGAATTGATCGAGAACAACTGATTTTAGAATGGAGCCAATACATTCAAAATCTGATAATATCATCTTTTTTTACTCCTGCTGGGAAAAAACATCTGTATTTTTTTGCGCAGTGTATATCTTTTTGATGATTTGATCGAATATTCGAATGAGATGATTTCGAAATGTATCTTTTCATTCATGCGTTGAATCTTATATGAATACAAAGTTCCACTCGCATGATTTTTTTTGCGTTACGACCATTTCATTCCATAATTATGACAGTGATCGACTTGAATGCTATTCAATGAATATTGAGCTTCCTGAAATAAAACTCCTGAAGGTGCCAGGCATTCGAACTGGCGAAACATCGAGAATTTATCCACGGCCGACGGCCGAAATGCTCGATAAAACAGGTGACAACTTTTGTGGTATTTTATCAGGGATGTCATAGCTTATTATGAAAATTTGAAACGACTACATCTTTTCATTTGAGCTGTATCCGATAAAACTGGTATACGAAAAAGGTGTTATTTTTAACTCATTAATTTATTATTGATAGTATATTCTGAAACAAGTTGCAGAATGGGCTCCTATTCCAACACGAACGCATGAGTCTCTATTTCTGTCAATTCTTGTGAAATACTCTCGAAATTCAAATAAAAATTAAGATTCTACATCCTAGTGACTTTTGTTTTGTATCTTGGCAGTTGGTGTGACTCACGAAATTTGACAGATCAATTTGAATTGATTTGATTCAAAAATTGATAGGATAGAGGGTCATTATTTACAATCACAAAACGAAAAATATAGCTGAAAACAATGCTGTAATAAGCTCATTACAGCACTACTTCTAGAACTGTAATGAACTCATTACGATACTGAAAAAGAGAAGATATCAGTATTCAATCAAATGCCCTGAGGTTACAGATCAAATTAGTAGAATACTGAAGGAGCACAACATCGAGACCATGTAAAAGCCCACACAAGAGCTTTGCAGAATGATCAGAACTTTTAAAGCCGAAGACCACCCAGTTTCACAGGATACCTTGAGACTGTGGAAAAGTCTACATTGGTAGAACAAAAGGAAGTATTAATACGAGAATTAAGGAACACAAACGATGCTGTCGACTCATTAAAACATATTTTAGACGAAGAATCCTCTGAAGATGCCTAGGCGTAACGTTAGGGAAATAAATCCTAATAGACCACGGCCAATAAGCCCGGAAGTCTCTCTCAATGTCAAAAAAAAAATTTTTGCTGCACAACTAACTTGCTAAGTAGGCAGGTATTGCCAGCTTGCATGCTTTCTTGTTGTAAAACTATCGTTTATATGGGAAAAATGAAATGAGTGAAATAGTCAACCAAATCCCATTATGCATTGGATTTGCGTTGAAATCCTAGAATATGCATGAATGTCTCTTGACTGCATGGTGAAGTGTCTCTTTTAATTTCGAGATATATCAAGAAAGAAATATCATCTATTTATTCGTTCACAGGGAATATGTTAATATGTACAGGGTGGGCAAAATTGGTGATACCTGAACTACAACTTTTTAACCGTGAGAGATAGAGGAAAATGAATGACACGTTACGGTAGCCTTTTTTGGAAAAATTGATAATGCCATCAACTGCATTCCTCTATCTTCTTTTGTTTTCGAGTTATAGGCCAAAATTTAAATTTGGGAGATTTTAACTTTGGCCATTATCTCCGTTTCTGTTTGTGCTAGTGTGTTCAAAATGAAAACATACAAGCACTTTTTTCATAGCAATCCAGTAGCGTACTTTGTTTTTTCCCAAGAGGCTTCCTTGCTTTGAATTGACAGTTGTTCTAAACAGAGATCAAACGGATCACGGAGAATTGAATCAAGTATTCAATCGCAAAGTAATGACACCATGCGTAGACATATAATTCTGTGATTCATCAATAATTCAAATTGCAAATACCAATTACATTTTTCAAGATATCTGAATTAATCTGAGGGCGATGTATGATGTACATTTGATATATTTCTGAAACAGGGAAAAAATGGCAATTCTTTCTAGGCCAGTTCAAACTATTAATAATAATAATAATTTATTCAGCATCAAAACTACATGCTTCGTCAAAGAAAATTACACATTCAATTCTGTAAGAATTCATCAAAAGTGTAAATTGTATTTTGCAGAAGAACTTTTTTTAGGGATTTCTTGAATTTTTTTGTCCATTCAGTTGTTTGATGACATTTGGGATCCTATTGTAGATTTTAGGTCCAGAGTAGTCAACTCCTTGCTGAGCATACTTCCTTTCATGGTATGGGATGGTAAGTTTGTTTCGGCTTCGTGTATTGAAGTTGTGGAAGGTGCTATTGGTTGGGAAGGTGTCTAAGTTCTTATGGACATATGTAGAGCACTCTAATATATACACTGCTGGTATGGTAAGTATTGTTTCTATAAGAAAAAATACAACTTTATGTTATAGCTCAGCAAGGAAACCTCTTGGGAAAAAACGAAGTTCGCTACAGAATTGCTATGAAAAAAGTGCCTCTATAATGTTTTCATTTCAACATCCTAGCACAAACAGAAACAGAGATAATTGCCAAAGTTGAAATCGAATGAATTTCAATTTTGTCCTATAACTCGAAAACGAAAGAAGATAGAGGAATGCAGTTGATGGCATTATCAGTTCCTCCAAAAAAGACCACCGCAACGTGTCATTCATTTTCCTCTATCTCTCACGGTTGAAAAGTTTTAGTTCAAGTGTCACCAATTTTGCAGACTCTGTATAATGAAAAGGTAGTAATATTTACTGAAATGGAGATGCATACAGTAACTTCAGGTTCATTTGCAGTTGGAGCACTTGGAAAATTGGATAATTCGAATTAGTATTCTAATGTATTTTATTCGAATACCTAATTAGCTCACGCTTTTATGCATTTGTTTATTATTTTCACACTGTGAGTTGAACTTATTTTTTCAGTATTTGAATTACAAAAACACTTCAGTCAAAAACATTGTGAAAATGAAGTTCAGCCTAAAAACTACGCTTTCACTAACCTGGAAGAAATTCTCTCATTACTTCTGGTCGACAAGAATAAGCCTTGATCTTCCATTTCTCTTGTGGACTAGCATATTTCGATAATTGCACCATACAAAATTGAAAATTATAACTCCTACTGGCAGGTGCAGTACGCCTGAGTCCTACTCTCAAAGGAAAACAAGTGTCATGAGGTAATTTCCAGATTATCTGTATAACTTGCTTCCTATGTTCTATTAAAGAACTACTTCCTGTCAGAATCAGCACGTGTCTATTATTCTCGAGCAAATTCAGGCTACTGTCAAGACATTTCCCTATGAAATGTGGAAATTTGTGTTGTTAGCAATCTTGTTATGAATTCAATTCGGTGTGTAGTAATGCACTGCTCGAAAAGGTCGGACGGAAGCTAGGATGGAACTATTCAGTAACAAGAACAACACGGGAACAATCAGAGTTATTTGAATGACTTGATTATTCCTGCCCAACTGCTGGTTATTCTGGAGTCAAATTTGTATTGGAATAGTTATTTGTGCAACCAGTTGGGAATAGCATAATCTTTCGTAATTTCACACAATAAATGAATTGAATTATGTTTATTCACCAATATAAATACAGAACAAAAGAGAAATTAATCGAAACATTTTTGTTAAAAAACATTTGAAGACCACAAAAGTGCCAAGCACTTTCCTGTGGTGAAAAAAATTGCTTCTAGTTTTGAATAGGATATGACTATTTGAATTCAAATTAAAAGTGTCGAAATGTACACAAATTGTATATTACCAGCGTCCCTCGTCTAGTGAATTCGGAATAGTTATTTCTGATACAAGTTTCTTATTATTATTATTTTATTATTGATCATCACTTTCGAGTCGGGAAGCGCGATCAGAAATTACGGTATTTGTTGCGAAACTTTTCGGGAGTGTTATTTTAAAGAACTAGGATCATTTCTACAAAAGGAGGATATAAGAAGGTCAGAGCTTTTCAATTTTGAATGTTTCAGAGAGCTCAAGCGACTATATTTTGGAGCACTCAAAACGTCGCAGAGCAAGATTGTCTGGAATGTGCAAGCATATTTTAGCCCTGCTACTCTGCTATACAAGGTTGTACTTACTACAAAATATCTTGACAATTCTACTGATTGCGAAGGTAAAATTCATTGTTTAGTCTTGTCTTTGCTGTTTTTTTTTTGTTTTCCTTAACAGTGAAATGTACAAAAGAGAAAACATTAGGATTTCCCATATTTGATGAAAACTAAGAGAAGGTTGAAATTAGTTTGTGACCTAACAGAATATGAAAACATGCATGATTATAATGTAATTGAACATCAGTATGAACGATAGATTCATTTAATAGAAGCTACTAATTTTTTTTCTGTTTAGGAAGGCAAAAAATCTATGAAAAGAAAATGGGTGATGAATTTTGAATAAAATGCACATTCGCCAAAGAACCGTATGTATGCAGAACATGATGCGATAATCGATTAATCATGTTGAAGAATTCATTACTCGCTAGATTTTAATGTATTATTCATTTATTGCATCCCCCTTGCGTCTTAGGCTGCAGTTATAATAAAATAAAATTGATCAACTTATCTATCGATTGATTGCACCTTTTCCGTTGCTAAATGAACGACAATACTATCAAGCTATTTTTAATATTAATATTAAATTGATACAAATAGGTATAATATATTGTTTAAAATTGACAATTCTTGGAATTTTGTTGGAATTCCACAAATAGATTTGATCGTTGCTGAACATAAGTTCATTTTTGCAACAATCGGGAGAATCACACTCAGATTGCCCCTAATTTTATTTCACAATATCATTTGGCCTGCATTCAGCACTTTTTCACTTTCAACTAATTTTCTGGTCGGAAATGGTGTGAGCATACTCTAATATGTTTAGATACAGGTAATTCCATTATCAATACATGCTCCTAAGATTTACCTCTATTAATTTCCTCTACGATTTCTAGTTTGTTGGTTACGTAAACATTTTGATTTTTACCACGAAAATAATGAAAATGGGCTCCAGGATTCCTAGATTTTTTAGAATTGAAGAGTGGAAATTCAAAAGGGTCTAAGTGCCACTTTCACGAAATTTTAGATTTCATTTGTTATGGGGTCTATGTGCCAAGGCCAATAGCCTATGGAACGGTCAATGTGCTATCCGCTTCCGGCAGTCATCATTTCTGATGGAAAAAACTGCGCATGTTCTAAGTGCCATCATCTGTTTCACGTTAAAAGGGTCTAAGTGCCAAATTATCAATATTGTAAGTATACAAAATGGACACACAAGCCGATAATATTGCAGTGAAAAGGCGGCAAAAAGGGACCGAGAGTGTCAAAAAAGAAAAAAAAATATGCAGAGTTGTTGGTTTGCAACATACAGATTATAAAAATATCCACCTGAACAAGAGCAAATTCAATACGAAATCAGCAGACTCACTTTATGCCCCTGTTGCAGGTGGCATGTTCTAGTGAATATTTCTGCAATTAGAACATTATCATCATTTTTCTTCGCAGAATCCAACGCAATCATAAAAAAATTGGGTTCTAATTTGAAAAATGAAAGTTATGAGCCAATCTTGATCCCTATTTTTTAACCAACATTCGAAACACCCTGTGACGGGTTATTCAAAATTTTGTAAATGTACAATATTTCCACTGTCTTCGCCTTCAAAAACGTGAAAACGGTTTGTGCCTACGATATCTAGGTTAGGAAAAACAAACATAATACCGAATACTCTCATCTCCCTTTTTTCTTCAGTTTTTTCACGATATTTTGAAAAGTATTTTGACGAATGCAACGATTTGAGTACGAATCTATTCAGAATTGCAGACTCTATCAAATTCGAAAACAAAAAAACAGAAAAAAAAAATATTTGAAATTTTTTTTTCTCCCTGTACAACTGAAAGTGGTCAGGCTCCAAGAATATTTTAGATCGGTACACCCTGTATATGTAGTTTTATTTCATTCTGTATTTTGTACCGAATAACAGTTTTAAATTTTTTTTCAAACTTTTTTCATAAGTTCTAGACATGTTTTATGTAATATCTCAGTTCGAATTTTTTGGCACTTAGACCCTTTTGAATTTCCACTCTTCAATTACATCCATAAACACAACAATTAGTGTTTTTCAAGCATGCAGAAATGTATAGATCTTCATTCTGAATATTTTGAAGCTATTTTCGATGATTGATTTGTTGTTTTTGTTGAATTTCTGGTCTCTAACGCCGAAATATAAAAGGAAACCCAAGTATTTTCATTGTATAATCAATGAACAGTATGTATTTCGCTCTTGTTATGATATTATAATCTATATAATTCATATAGATCACTTTCACAAAGATTATATGCCCAAGTTCATATGGGATCAAATTTCATGAATACTCAAAAGGCTATTTACATACATTGTAATTCAGTTCATATCACTCTTCGTTGGGAAGGTTACCGAGGAGAAACTCCTCAAATTCATGTTCCCCTAATACATCTTCGGAGTTACGTCAGTGCATGTGAACTAATCCAGCCCATACCTCGAAATCACTGAGAAAATTTCCATAAAACTTTCAATATAATTTGACTTGAAAATTTGTTTCGGGAATATGGACAAAATGTTTGACTGTTGTTTTCCAAATTTCATCAATTACTCCGCCTACGTTTTGGAGAGTTGTTCTGTTCTTTCTTCATCAAGGCTACAAAGATTAATATAAGAATTTTTGTTGTTGGAGTCGTGAAGATCTACTCACCTCTACTCTCCATCTACTCATTTTAATATTTAGAAACAAATCAATAAACATCATTTTTAACATTAAGGCACACAAGGAACAATGGTTATTCTCATCTTGAATTTCGGAAATCTTTTTCAATAAAGAATGGATAAGAAGAAATTATCCAAAGAATATTGGGAATGAAAATTAAATTATATTCAGACTATTTTATTTCATTTTTAACATTAAGGCACACAAGGAACAATGGTTATTCTCATCTTGAATTTCGGAAATCTTTTTCAATAAAGAATGGATAAGAAGAAATTATCCAAAGAATATTGGGAATGAAAATTAAATTATATTCAGACTATTTTATTGAAAACTATCTACCCCACTGCTTATGGCGTCACTTTTAGGATAAATTGAAAAATCATATGAAGGGAGGCGTATTTTTGCCGATATAAAGGCGTTATAACTTCAACGCCCTATGGCCACTCTTTCGAATTTTCTGAATGAAACAACCTATACATAACTGCATTTTTGCATTCTCCTCTACACGATAATTTCAAAAATGTATAATACATAAGTGTCAGTAGGACTAGGCTAAGAAAGAAATTCGAAAATGTTTCATGCGCGCACTTGCTACTAATAAATCGCAACTCCATTCAGTAAAATAACATGGATTTTCCTGAAAACCGCTTTCGTTGTAGCTCTACTATTAGGAGCCTAATAATATCAACAATAGGACCTTAAAAAAATTGAATTCACACTCACACAAAGACGTTCGGACTTCGGCAGCAACTGAATTTCGATTGAATTGTCGCAAGTTTGTTCTGATTTGGGACAATCGCGTCGCTTCAAAAATGAGACTGTTTAGTCGCAGCGATTATTTAGTCGCATGTGCGTGCATTCCCATTTAACTGAGACAAAACGATCGCGCGACAGAAAATCACATGTGCTCTAAAACGTCCCTATTTATACCTACCTATGCTTTTTGTTGTTTTAAATTTTTTTCATAGAAGTCACTTCTTCAAAATTATGGGGGGTGAATAGTTATCATCTAGACTCAATATATAATAAAAGCGCACCGAACATTAACAATTTTGTATTGTAATGTCGTATCTGTAGCCTACGAAAATCAGTTTTTTTACAACTGATTGTTTACGTAGAAACGTGTTTGCAATATTTTTAACACTACATTTTATTAGGATGAAATCAAATAAGCTCATAAAAACAATTTTAGCAATTGCAAATTTTTATTATACATAATTAATTATTCATGAACATTGATACTGATCATACACCTTCAACACACTTCGTACGGCAGCTCTAGCCTTGATTTTTTCTACTGCTGAATATTGTTGCCCTATTTGGTTGAACAGTGAACATGTAAAAAAAAATTGATGTCCAACTAAATTTTTCGATGAGGATTATCACTGGTACTATCAAATGTACACCTACTCCTTGGTTACCAGTCCTCTCTAACATTGTCCCTCACCATATTCGCAGAGAGAAAGATCTTATTTCTGATCCTTCCATAAGAGTTCCTGGTTTTGACCTTCCCAGGAGAATGTGGTCTGTTCTAAATCGTATTAGAACAGGCCATGGACGATGCAACAGCATGCTCTTCTGATGGAATTCGGTTGAGAGCCCTAGTTGTGAGTGTGGGGAAAATGAGGAGACCATAGAACATCTTATAAATAGTTGTCCCATTTATAAATTTCAAGATGATTTCGATTTGTGAAGAATCTGTTTTTCTGTGCGATAAAAGGATAACATAAAGATGTTCTCTGCTGAGTTGTTTGCGGTTGGGAGAATTTTTTCTGCAATGTCATTTCTATAAGAAATGGATAGATCAACATAAATTTGTGCTACCGTTGTAGACTTCTATCCACCAAGTTTTTTAACTGCGTAATAGTTGATCCTGATTTTGCTAGCGGACAAGCAGAGGATCTGCGAAAAGAGTAGACTCTATATTGCTTTGGTTCTGGCAGTTCAAGAAATTCGGCAACAATGGGCGTAATTTTTCCAAATGTATTTATACTAACTGGATTGCCAAAGCATCAATTATTTATGCATTTCAGAAAAAAAAGCAACGATATTTGATAACAGAAAGGTGCAATGTTCTCACGATAATAGTCAACATACTGCCCATTAATACAGAAATAACGACTGATTTTCGTTCTTGTGTTTAAATGTTTGATGACTAATGACTGGTTCGTTGTTTTGAATTGTTGTACTAATAAGTGACACCATCCTTCACTCCGACAGGCTCCAAATAATCCCAAAATAGCTCCAACCTTAATCATCAAGTATTTCCATCTGGTGCCTCATTTATAAACTTTTCAACTTGTTCATGTATGTGTGAGAATTCTTAATTTCTTGGAAATATATCCTTCAATTCTCCTTATTTACAATGAAACCATTTTCAACAAGGGCGCTCTATTTGATCCTTGAAAACCCGCTCCATAAAGTTGACGCGCTCCATATTTTTTATTTTTCTTGTAAGCTAAGAAAACAGGTTCACTGCAGTTCCCTTCTAAATTTTTCAATTAAACCAAGCCAGGAAATTTTTAGTAGGAGTTCCAAAGTTGCTCTTCTTGCAGACTTTTCAATATCCACAGGAACAACAAAATCAACACTTTCATATATTCCACTTTCCATAAACATATTAGGCAATCAGGAACCAAAGGCAAAAATCGGACAGGAACGCAATTCAAATGACAGCGTATTTTTTATGTAAACAAGAATTTGTTAGTAACATGCTATTAACAACACCCATGCAATTATTTGAATGTTAAAATGAAATTGGAAGTCATTGCGAATTCGGCTGTTATACAAAAAAATTTGTATGAAATTTGTGATTCCATTTCGTTGGTGAAATTGTTCAAAGTTCACCAACTTTGGGTTTTCGCTCACAAAATAACTTCACTTTCAACACTCACAACATAAACAACTATTATCATACGTCATACGTTCTGAATTGAAATCCTTGACTTCCTGGGTGAAGGTCTTGTCAGAATATATCACTTAACTCCCATTTCCTGAGAACAAGATAACCTACCTAGCTTCTCGCAGCTCCAACTGAGGAAAAATAGCTGAGTTTTATTCGCATTAACTAAACAAACACCACTGTAACGAGAATCCCAACGTATCTTCGTGTAGAAACAAAACAAACTAATTCAATCTCGCATCTCGTTTACAAGGAAACTCCAACCTAACCTAACACACTTGTCAGTGTCGGCCGAACGAGCACGCGGGAAATTTCGTACGTCTTCGCCGATCTTCGTGACCAATGCGGGGCCTCGCCTGCCTTCGGACAATAAATCTGAATTTCGGCGAATTCCGGGGAACCTTTATCAGGTTCAGAACGCAGAATGAATGCCCGATAACGCACATGGATACAGAGCTTAGAGCGTGCGGTGCGCTAGTTAGGAGCGAGCGTCAATCGTCGTGTTTTCTTCATTCATGAAACGTGCGAGAAATGGACCCGCAACCATGTGAGAAAAAATGTTTTCTAGGGCTTTTTTTCTCGCACTGTGCCTGTGCTGTGCGTGTGTAAGTGCGAAATTATGCCGAACCGTGGACGTTCGCAACGATATTCACCAGTTCGAGAAGCTGAGGAACTGCACGAAAATCGTTGGTTTCTTGAAGATCGTGCTTTTCTCGAGGGACGTGGGGAGGTTTCCGAGTTTCCCCCAACTGCGGGAGGTGACTGGATACGTTATGTTGTTCTCGGTGCATCACCTGCCCGATTTGGGGACTATCCTCCCCAATCTGGTAGTTATACGCGGGAAGACACTTTTCAATGGGAACGCACTCATCATACACTACAACAAGGGTCTTAAGAAGGTAAATTTCCTTCACTGTCCTGCAACGTTTGTGTTTTTCGCAGTCTTCGTAACAATTGTTTACATCCTTTGTCATCGATTTTTTCGCGATTTGCGCGTTTTTCAGTTTATGTCAGCTTGCGAATAATGAATTTTGCGTTGATTTATTGCTGTTCACTGGCTTTCGTCCAGAAACGAGTGCAGAGGAATTCTGTACGGTAATTATTCAAAACTTCCTGAATGACAACGCTGTACACCTGTTGTACTTTGAAAAAAGCGTGGTCGAGTATGCCAAAAACTTTAGAGAGTCAATAGGATCTTGCATTTCATGAAACATGAATATTCTAATCTTGACGATTGGAAATATAGACCAATTTCCAAAATTTTTGAGAAAACAAATAAATATGGAACGAAACATATTGGATCTTCGAAAAAATTAAAGAAAAATATGTTATTGGAGGTTTATCCGAGTTTATCTCAATGTCCCGCAAAACTGCAAGAACTAAAGAAATAGGTTGCAGAGGAAATTTGTCGGTAATGAAAAGATATACAACCAAAGGTTAAATGATGGTTAAAAAAATGTGTACAACATTTCAAGATTTCTCTGGAAATGTTCGAACAACATTTTCACACATTTTCAAACAACAAAACATTGATAATAGATACTAGGGATATGATGTAGCAAATGTTCAGACAAATAACATGCGAACAATTCAATAACGTTCGAAATATAATGTAGACAAAATATTCTCTTACAACAAAATAAAATTCTTAGAAAAAACTCACAACTTTGGAGAAAATCATAATCTAAAATACTGAAAAAACCTGAATCAACATCTTTTAATAACATGGATAGAGATTCGAGATGCTTTCTATAAATAAAAGCATTTCCCTTTTTATTTCTATCTCCCTACATATCACTTGGAATCGTAAAAAATAGCATAACATAATTTTTGTAGAAGCAGCATTATTTTCAAATATAACACGTATTTTTGTGTCAAAACACCTCTCGAAACAACTGTACTAAATTTCCGAGTAAATTTCAGAATAATCATCTTTCAGTTCAGTTTGTTGATTTTTTCCCTCTACCTCTATTTATATGGTTGAGTGATAAGATCGAGGATAAGATTAAGAGTCATGACATCAGATACGATAGTTTCGCATCAAAACTAATGATACGATTAAGAAAATTTATTGACAGTCGAAATTTTCAACAATGTTAAAAAACGAAATTTTAAAAAATATATGAGTAATTGAACTGGATATTTTATTCTAATGGCATGTCATTTTGAAATACCTTAAACTCGACCTTAAACCTTCTATTTTGAATTGAAATATGAATTTTTAGGAATATTTAATTAATACAGCGGGAACATCTCCTGAATGTATAAAACCCTTCAAGATGCTGGACACTGGTGAAATGTCGAGAATGAATCAACGACGAGGCCTGAAATGGTCGAAAAAACAAGTGACATCCGTTAATACTGTGATTAATAGATCCTTCTCAGATTCGGTACACTAATGAGCTTCAATAACCAAGGCAGATGCCTTAAATCATACCAAAAACACAATTTTCTTTTGTTATGAAAAAATATTTGGTTCATTTAATATTTTGCACATTTTGCACCTTGTTGATGTTTTCTCATGTTAATGAATCGTCTAAACCTCTTCAATATTCGTATAATCATCCTTCACTAAGTAATAATACTGAGCTGTACAGGGATATTCACTTTATAGAATATTTTTAGGAAAGACACAAGATTCAGGATTGAAATTCTAGAGGTGAGCTTCAAGTAAGAAGACGACTTCTCGTAAATTTTTTTAAGGTTCTAGGACTTCCGGTTTTTCCGGAAGTGACATTAACTTTCGTTTTTCAAGTGTGAAGACCCATTTTTTATTGCATAAATAGATTTTCCATTGAATTCTTAGTCTCTTTGATTCCAAACGTTTGAATTTTTCCGAGAAAACTCTCTTTGAATGAGGAAATACGAAAAAAAATCTCACAATTGAACTCTGTTGAAATACATACAGCTTCGAGGTTTTTTCATTAAAAATTCTCATTTTTTGAGTATCTCCGAGAAGAAAGGCTGATGCTTCTTTTCCGATAGCATGATTTTCAGAATATGATACAGAATGTCACAAATTCTTTGTCAAAGTTAGAAGTGACAAAACATCAGAAAGAGAAATGCGAGAAATGGACCCGCAACCATGTGAAAAAAAATGTTTTCTAGGGCTTTTTTTCTCGCACTGTGCCTGTGCTGTGCGTGTGTAAGTGCGAAATTATGCCAAACCGTGGACGTTCGGAACGATATTCACCAGTTCGAGAAGCTGAGGAACTGCACGAAAATCGTTGGTTTCTTGAAGATCATGCTTTTCTCGAGGGACGTGGGGAGGTTCCCGAGTTTCCCCCAACTGCGGGAGGTGACTGGATACGTTATGTTGTTCTCGGTGCATCACCTGCCAGATTTGGGGACTATCCTCCCCAATCTGGTAGTTATACGCGGGAAGACACTTTTCAATGGGAATGCACTCATCATCCACTACAACAAGGGTCTTAAGAAGGTAAATTTCCTTCACAGTCCTGCAACGTTTGTGTTTTTCGCAGTCTTCGTAACAACAATTGTTTATTTTCTTCGTGTCATCGATTTTTCTCGCGTTTTGCGCGTTTTTCAGTTTATGTCAGCTTGCGGATAATGAATTTTGCGTTGATTTATTGCTGTTCACTGGCTTTCGTCCAGAAACGAGTGCAGAGGAATTCTGTACGGTGGTTATTCAAAACTTCCTGAATGACAACGCTGTACACCTGTTGTACTTTGAAAAAAGCGTGGTCGAGTATGCCAAAAACTTTAGAGGGTCAATAGGATCTTGCATTTCATGAAACATAAATATTCTAATGGTGACGATTGGAAATATAGACCAATTTCCAAAATTTTTGAGAAAACAAATAAATATGGAACGAAACATATTGGATCTTCGAAAAAATTAAAGCAAAATATGTTACTGGAGAAGGGTAAAAAAGGTTTATCCGAGTTTATCTCAATGTCCCGCAAAACTGCAAGAACTTAAGAAATAGGTTGCAGAGGAAATTTATCGGTAATGAAAAGATATACAACCAAAGGGGAAATGACGGTAAAAAAATGTGTACAACATTTCAAGATTTCTCTGGAAATGTTCGAACAACATTTTCACACATTTTCAAACAACAAAGCATTGATAATAGATACTAGGGCTTCATGATCATATGATGTAGCAAATGTTCAGACAAATAACATGCGAACAATTCAATAACGTTCAAAATATAATGTAGACAAAATATTCTCTTACAACAAAGGAAAATTCTCAGAAAAAACTCACAACTTTGGAGAAAATCATAATCTAAACTACTGAAAAAACCTGAATCAACATCTTTTAATAACATGGATAGAGATTCAAGATGCTTTCTATAAATAAAAGCATTTCCCTTTTTATTTCTATCTCCCTACATATCACTTGGAATCGTAAAAAATAGCATAACATAATTTTTGTAGAAGCAGCATCTAGTTATTTTCAAATATAACACGTATTTTTGTGTCAAAACAACTCTCGAAACAACTGTACTAAATTTCCGAGTAAATTTCAGAAAAATCATCTTTCAGTTCAGTTTGTTGATTTTTTTCCTCTACCTCTATTTATATAGTTGAGTGATAAGATTAAGAGTCATGACATCAGATACGATAGTTTCGCATCAAAACTAATGATACGATTAAGAAAATTTATTGACAGTAGAAAATTTCAACAATGTTGAAAAAATTTTTAAAAATATATGAGTAATTGAACTGGATGTTTTATTCTAATGGCATGTCATTTTGAAATATCTTAAACCTTCTATTTTGAATTGAAATATGAATTTTTAGGAATATTTAATTAATACAGCGGGAACATCTCCTGAAAGTATAAAACCCTTCAAGATGCTGGACACTGGTGAAATGTCGAGAACTCGGTCGAGAATGAATCAACGACGAGGCCTGAAATGGTCGAAAAAACAAGTTACATCCGTTAATACTGTGATTGATAGATCCTTCTTAGATTCGGTACACTAATGAGCTTCAATAACCAAGGCAGATGCCTTAAATCATACCAAAAACACAATTTTCCTTTGTTATGAAAAAATATTTGGTTCATTTAATATTTTGCACATTTTGCACCTTGTTGATGTTTTCTCATGTTAATGAATCGTCTAAACCTCTTCAATATTCGTATAATCATCCTTCACTAAGTAATAATACAGACACAAGATTCAGGATTGAAATTCTAGAGGTGAGCTTCAAGTAAGAAGACGACTTCTCGTAAAATTTTTTAAGGTTCTAGGACTTCTGGTTTTTCCGGAAGTGACATTAACTTTCGTTTTTCAAGTGTGAACACCCATTTTTTATTGCATAAATAGATTTTCCATTGAATTCTTAGTCTTTTTGATTCCAAAAGTTTGAATTTTCTCGAGAAAATTCTCTTTATTTATTTTTTATTCATTAGTTCGGGACACAAACGGGACGAACCCAAAACAGTGTCCACTATTCAATTCATACAATATCAATTAAGTCTACATATGAACATATTCTGCAAACAAAACTTATCTCTATGTAGAACAATTAAAAAAAAAGGCAATTTATGTGGTGACGTGTACAAAAAAGTTCATCTTAACATTCAATTCGATTCATCTGAGCGACCTCAACACACCGGTATTGCAACGACGAAAATACGTGAAGAGAGTTGACCGAATCATCGAAGTAGAATCAGAAAATACAACATTATTGGTGACTTGGGACAAAGCATTGTATGTTTTCATTATTCTATGAATTGGTGAATTAAGGAAATAGTAGGTGGTGGCAAAATCAGTGAAAAATGTATCTGTATGTCTAGTGTTGTAGGAAGGAACGACTAACCTTACGCATTGGGACAAATGAATACAATCGATCCCATTGTTCAGCAATTTGTGGGTGAACATCAAATCTGCTATTTTTCTACGTTGTTCAAGAAGAATAAGGTTCAATCTACCATAAATCTCAGATGTATTTCTGATGGAGGGGAAAAATCGCATTTGACAGTGTCTCACAAACCTCCTCTGAACACCCTCAAGCCTATCTATATAAATTCCATAACGTGGGTTCCACACAACAGATCCAAAACTTAAGATACTGTTAACATAGGCCAAGAAAAGGGTGCGGGCGACATCGATACTTTTGAATTCAAAGGTTGTTCTGAAAATGAAACCAAGCATTCGGTTGGCTCTTTTTGAGATATCAGAAATATGCTGATCGAAGAGTAATTTAGAGTCCAATGTGATACCAAGATCTTTCACCGTGTTGACATGAGAAATAGATTCACCAAGAATTCGAACCTTTAAATGAGGAAATACGAAAAAAAATCTCATAATTGAACTCTGTTGAAATACATACAACTTCGAGGTTTTTTCATTAAAAATTCTCATTTTTTGAGTATCTCCGAGAAGAAAGGCTGATGCTTCTTGTCCGATAGCAAGATTTTCAGAATATGATACATGAGGTCATAAATTCTTTGTCAAAGTTAGAAGTGACAAAACATCAAAAAGCGAAATGCGAGAAATGGACCCGCAACCATGTGAGAAAAAATGTTTTCTAGGGCTTTTTTTCTCGCACTGTGCCTGTGCTGTGCGTGTGTAAGTGCGAAATTATGCCGAACAGTGGACGTTCGCAACGATATTCACCAGTTCGAGAAGCTGAGGAACTGCACGAAAATCGTCGGTTTCTTGAAGATCGTGCTTTTCTCGAGGGACGTGGGGAGGTTTCCGAGTTTCCCCCAACTGCGGGAGGTGACTGGATACGTTATGTTGTTCTCGGTGCATCACCTGCCCGATTTGGGGACTATCCTCCCCAATCTGGTAGTTATACGCGGGAAGACACTTTTCAATGGGAACGCACTCATCATCCACTACAACAAGGGTCTTAAGAAGGTAAATTTCCTTCACAGTCCTGCAACGTTTGTGTTTTTCCGAGTCTTCGCAACAACAATTGTTTATTTTCTTCGTGTCATTGATTTTTTCGCGATTTGCGCGTTTTTCAGTTTATGTCAGCTTGCGGATAATGAATTTTGCGTTGATTTATTGCTGTTCACTGGCTTTCGTCCAGAAACGAGTGCAGAGGAATTCTGTATGGTAGTTATTCAAAACTTCCTGAATGACAACGCTGTACAGCTGTTGTACTTTGAAAAAAGCGTGGTCGAGTATGCCAAAAACTTAAGAGAGCCAATAGGATCTTGCATTTCATGAAACATAAATATTCTAATGTTGACGATTGGAAATATAGACCAATTTCCAAAATTTTTGAGAAAACAAATAAATATGGAAAGAAACATTGGATTTTCAAAAAAATTAAAGGAAAATATGTTACTGGAGAAGGGTAAAAAAGGTTTATCCGAGTTTATCTCAATGCCCCGCAAAACTGCAAGAACTAAAGAAATAGGTTGCAAAGGAAATTTGTCGGTAATGAAAAGATATACAACCAAAGGGGAAATGACGGTGAAAAAATGTGCACAACATTTCAAGATTTCTCTGGAAATGTTCGAACAACATTTTCACACATTTTCAAACAACAAAGCATTGATAATAGATACTAGGTCTCCATGATCATATGATGTAGTAAATGTTCAGACAAATAACATGCGGACAATTCAATGACGTTCAAAATATAATGTAGACAAAATATTCTCTTACAACAAAGGAAAATTCTTAGAAAAAACTCACAACTTTGGAGAAAATCATAATCTAAAATACTGAAAAAACTTGAATCAACATCTTTTAATAACATGGATGGAGATTCAAGATGCTTTCTATAAATAAAAGCATTTCCATTTTTATTTCTATCGTAAAAAATAGCATAACATAATTTTTGTAGAAGCAGCATCTAGTTATTTTCAAATATAACACGTATTTTTGTGTCAAAACAACTTTCGAAACAACTGTACTAAAGTTCCGAGTAAATTTCATAAAAATCATCTTTCAGTTCAGTTTGTTGATTTTTTCCCTCTACCTCTATTTATATGTTTGAGTGATAAGATTAAGAGTCATGACATCAGATACGATAGTTTCGCATCAAAACTAATGATACGATTAAGAAAATTTATTGACAGTCGAAAATTTCAACAATGTTAAAAAACGAAATTTTAAAAAATATATGAGTAATTGAACTGGATGTTTTATTCTAATGGCATGTCATTTTGAAATACCTTCAACCTACTATTTTGAATTGAAATATGAATTTTTAGGAATATTTAATTAATACAGCGGGAACATCTCCTGAAAGTATAAAACCCTTCAAGATGCTGGACACTGGTGTGATTAATAGATCCTTCTTAGATTCGGTAATGAAAAAATATGCAACCACAGGGGTGATGAGGATCAAAAAATGTGTACAACATTTCGAAACTTTGGAAATTTCTGGGGAAATGTTCAAGAAACATTTTCACACATTTTCAAACATTTCCATACTGTTCCAAACATTGTCATACAATCTGGAGCATCACAAAACATTTTTTGAAATGACTTCAAAGTATTCGGGTAGTCTAGGGAGAAATATTTTGATATGAAAAGCATTGATAATAGATACTAGAGCTTCGTATTGTAACTTCATAGAGGATGATTATATGATGAGGATTATGTTCAGACAAATCATTAACATGGGAAAAATTCAATAATATTCAAAATATAAAACAAACAAAATATTCTTTCATAACAAAGGAAAATTCATGAAAAAAAAAACTTACTGCTTTTGAAATATCAATCTAAAATACTGAAAAAAACGTGAAAGAACATATTATTTTAATAACATGAATAGAGACTCGAGATGCTTCTCACGAGGATTTCTGTAAATATAAGAATTTCCCCTCGCATTTCCGTTTTCATTTCAATCTCTCTTAATATCACTTGGAATCGTGAAAAATAGCATGATTTATTTTTTGTATCAGCAGTGAGTTATGTAATGAAGCTAATTAGTTTAATAAATATCTCGTATTTTTGGGTCAGAACAAATGTACTAAATTTCAGAAAAGTCATCTGACTTCCTTGGATTTCAGTTCAGTTCCTTAAAAATTGCCAATATTAATTCAGATATACTCCCGGGTACAATTTTTTCCGTGAAAAATCAACTAACTGAAATGAAAAAAGGAAGTCAGATGTTTGAATTTAAAACTCAATTCACAGAACTAACAGATTTTCCGAAAGTTGTTACACTAATAAGCTAATAAATCACTTTCTCTATTTCAGTATCGTAATGAGTTCATTACTGTACTAAAAGTTGTGCTGTAATTAAACTCATTACAGCATTGTTTCCAGTTATATTTTTCGTTTTGTGGTTTTCAGTACAGACCTCAGATCTTCTCAATTTTCAAATCAAATCAATTCAAATTCCGTAATCTGTCAAATTTCGTAAGTCATACCAACTGCCAAGATACAATACAAAAGTCACTAATCTGAATTTTTATTTGAATTTCGAGAGTATTTCACAAAACTCAACTGAAATAGAAAAAATATCGTCTAATACTCGTTGCAGAAGGCAATTCCAACACTCATGCTATCGAAAACTCGCTCTAGCTCGCTCGTTTTCGAAATTCGCATTCGTGTTGGAATAGTAGCTGATTCTGCAACTTGTTTCAGAATATACTATTCTGCTACAAAAGAAAATTTTATGTTATTTTTTACGACTCCAAGTGATAGTTAGGGAAAGTGATTGAAACGAAAGAAGAAAAGCTAAAAGTTAAATTTCCATAAATCATGTTGAGTATTCTCCTGGGACAAAATTTCCAAGAATTATAGACCGATCGAGTACTTTTAACTCAGCCTGTATGATACTCATTCTCGAATTCGTTTTGCAATATCATCGGCAATCTCGCATATGACCTGATTTGTTTATAAACATTTTCGTATATCGTTATCAATAATTCCAGATTGCGTGAAGATTTTTATTCGTTTCTGATTAATTGACGCTTTAAATAACTGAAAGCAAAAACTATCCTCAATCAGATCGAGATTCAGACAGAATGAAGTCGTGAATATTTCCGAAACAATTTACGTCGTTGAATAAAAATACTCCTTGATATTCTCGTAGCGTTATTTCTGTTCAATATTTATTGTACCTGTTGATCTTCGAAAATAAAATCCAAGGGTATTCAAGAAGAAAAATATAGAAACACGCGAATTTAGATATTCTCATCTCGATGACGCTATTCTAAAGCAGCATCCACACCTTCAGTTGTCTAACCTGGTCTAACTGACATTTTTCAGGAAATTTATTTTTATTCGTGATAATCTTTCTGACAAAAAATTTGACAATCATTCTATAACTCAACAATGGCTTGATGTGATTGCGCATATCATACAGATTCTGCTTGAAAATATTTCACAAATCAAGTTCATGTACATGGTGATTGTTTATATTTTACTCAATAGCTATCTCAGTTAATATTGGTCGTACAAAAACGTTTGAATGTGCAAATTTTTATGGGCATCCAGAATTCAGAACTGAGAAATTTATGAAGGCATCGAAAACCTGGAAATTTGTTGTAAATTATTGTTTTTTAAATGGTACATCCTGTATTTTATTTTTCTAATCGGTAGAGCTCTTTCTTCTGATTTCAAATCTATATTTTATTGAGGTTAATTTCGGCAGTATTTGAAAAATATAGGTTTTTCTCGTCTTAATATAAAGCAGCTGTGCAACGCCACTCGAGAATTCTGTGATTTCTTTATATCGAAGTTCTATTCTATGGCTCCCTGATAGTCACTACTTAACCTCCTTGGACACTCTTTTATGAGGATATTTGAAATATAAAGTGTATATGTCCCCTCTGCAAAATATTAAAGAGATTAATTTCAGAATAGAGGAAGAGATAATTGAAAACCTCAATATATTCCATAAATGGTAAGGAAAACCCTTAAAAAATAAATTAAAAGATATCGACTGTGTCTAGACGTATATAAAGGTCATTTGAACACTTAATTCAACTTTTATTTAATACTTATATAAATAAAATAATTATCAGTTGTTTTTTTATCCACGGTTCCTTTGATATAAAGAAATCGCATCGTTATCGTGTGGTATTCCACAGCTGCTCTAGATTTAGAAGAAACTATCCATATTTTTTAAAAACTGCCGAAATTAACCTCAATAAAGTCTATATATATATTTGAAATCAGAAGAAAGAGCTCTACCGATTAAAAAAATAAAATACAGGATGTATCATTTAAAAAACAATAGTTCACAACAAATTTTCAAGTTTCCGATGCCTTTATGAATTTCATAGTACTGAATTCTGAATGACAATAAAAAATACTTCGAATTTGCCCCTCCAAACGTTTTTTTACGACCAATATTAACTGAGATAGCTAATGGGGAAACAATCACCCTCTACTCTAAAGAAAAATACAAAACCTTGGATTTGCATCACATTTTTTTCTTCGAAAAGTTCTAATATGAAACATTAAAAAAATCAACCTGTAAACTCGAGGAAAAACTTGTTGGATATCAAGTTTTTCCGGAAATGATACCAAACCAACATTCGTTTTATATTTTTTTTATTACTCTCAAAGTAAAGTTTGCATATTTTTTCGTCTAAACAAATTTCCGAGCAAATTTCTGAATCCTGAAATATTACCATTAACGCTGTTCGATAATCACCCTGTATATATAGAAACGTTCACGGGAATTTTACTAGCCCAAAGAAGTTAGAGAAACGATTGAAGGATTTATATTACATATTAAAAGGGTATTCAATAATGACAATGATGAATTATTTTATTGATTAAAAATCAATACCAATTCCTGGTCTCTGTTGAGCGAAGGAGCTTTCCATTTTCCATAGATAATCTCAGTGGGTGTCCATACAGCACAAATTAAAACAAAACTATCCAAGTTCGTGCTGTTCATAGATAGATGAAGATAAATGTTTGGTTAGTTATGGACGAGGTTATGGATAATTCAACAAACCGAACTGCATTAATCGATTGACGAATAAACCTGGAATATTTTAATTTTCCCATAGTTGGCAGAAATTTAAAGATGAGAAAATCCGAAACTCATTTCCTTTCAATAATTCCTGACGAAAGCCGACATTCCCTGAATTTTTTCTATCTGAAGTTTATCAAAGGGCCTTTGAAGAATTAGCTCAATCTTAATTGGTGAAACCAAATTTTTCTCTTCAGAGTTGTCCAGGGCGCCAAAGGCTATGATCCGAGTTTTGGGAGTTGGGAGCAATGAATAACAAACAATATTAATTCAGGAGGGTTGTTTTTGGAGGGATAAATGCGAAAGCTGAATCCGAGGCTGAATCTCGATACGAAACTTTTTTTTTCGGATAGAAATTTCAACCTTCCCCGTAAAGTGGGGGAGATTTTTGAAAAAAGTCGACACAAATGAATGTTAGGAGCATTGACGTAGACTTCTTGGACACCCTGTTTAAACTATATATCAACTATATACAGGCACTACATTCGAAATAACCAAGTTTGTACTCGTTTCCGTTATAACCGGAAATAGATTCCGGTTGACAATATTTCAGAATTTGAGTTCATCTACAGGTTGATTCACTCATCTTGGTAACCCCAATTTTCTCGAAAACGTCCCAATATTCTTTCATTCTGTGAATGGCGTTTTGAACAAGTCTATGTCGACTTAAGATGCGCATGAAAATCTGCGGAATAAATGAGGATGCCAGGCGTCGCGGCGCTATCAAAAATTTTTTCTAGAGGGACATACCTTTTTTATCATGTCATTTGAAAGATAATTTCATTCAGAATTTTTTTTCGAATACAATTTTCATCCATTTCTAACCGTCAGCGATCTGCAGCGTGTTTTATGTTAATTCTATTCCATATTTTTTTATGTATTGTGGTAGTATGCCTTTATTTGGAGACATAGAAATAATTTTTTACCTTGAATTCAAGGAGGCTAGTTTTCTGTTCAATGTGCCTCTTCAAATAAGATTAAATATGTGGATACAGCAAGATGGGGCTCCATGTCACAACGTTGCCATTGTGAAAAGATATTAAGATCAAGAATTCGAAAATAAATGGATAGGAACCAATGGACCCATTAGATATCGCCAGACCTAACGCTCATGGATTACTTTCTGAGAGGTACCCTCAGAAATATGGTATACCAAACTGATTCCAATAAGTTGGACCATTTGAAAATAAAGATGAGGCACGCATGTGCCCAAGTAGACCCTTATATATTTTGACCAAAGTTACTTATAATGAAATAGGGGATTGATATAGCTTATGTATGGATCATAATGGCCGGTATATAGAACATATGATTCGGAATGTTTCGTTTGTTATTGAAAAAAATGTTGATTGTGACAAGATATAATATTTAATGAATATAATAATAGAGAAATAGTTTGTTACAAAGCCTCCGTCATTTTACGAAACAAGATCATATCTACACTGAGAGAAGTATTCACTTGATATTATCGATCATGCGTTAAAGTTAATAAATCATTTATTGGCCAAATGGACAAATAAATATTTCTTTCATGGAAATAAAGAATTTATTTAAGCTTTCGCAAATCACCTTCACTCAATATTATATCACATTTATTTATGAATAATAACATTCAATAATACCGAATAAAGACGCATTACACTGAAATAAATATATTTAGTAATAATTAACAAACTGCATGAATTATGAATGAATGTTAACGTCTGAGAGCAAAATTGAAAATTAATGGCTTTGCAGACGGAATTGAATTCTGGAATAATGACCAGTCCGTGCAAGATTTGAACCTGCGACCCTCGAAATACTAGTCCATTGCGCTAACCAACTGTGTCATTGGGAAGGTAGAAGGTTCCATCTGATCTTCGGTTGGCGACTCTCCCAGAATTCGATGTTAGTTTGTTAGTTTTAATTCTTCATGAACTATGACACTCGTGAAGAATTCTTTGGGGAGTTAGGGTTGGAAGGGGAACTCATTCGCTATCGGTGGTCATCGATGATTCGATTTTTACCTTTCATCCGATTGCGTCATTCGCGATTTATCGGCAGGAGTCGGGTAGTTGAATCTACCGACCACCAAACAATGTTAACTAGCCAAGATGACTGAAACATGTCAAATGCGGTTTGTTCATTGTTAATAAATCCTGTATTTTGAGTAAACATATCGTGGAGTGGTGTAAGTTTAGAATCATTTAGTAATAGAAACCAAACTTTCGTTTATTACCAAATGAACATATGTTTTCAATTAATATATCTTATATTTGAAGAGAACTGCAGTTTAAATGAAATACATCATACCCAAATATATTAAATATTAACAAATACCGTGTAAATAAATATTTCGTTATATATGAATGAATTCTTTCAGAGGCAAGATCTGTTAGTTAATAAATAAATTAAAGATTAATAAGTGGATTTGTCTGTTAATGAATAATCTCGAAATAAATACTTTATTGATAAAAACAAATTTATTTCTCTCAGTGTAGGTCATCTAAACACTATGATCCATACATAAGTTATATCATTTCACTATTTCATTATACGTTACTTTGGTCAAAATTTAAGGGTCCATTTATTTTCGAATTTTTGATCTACATATCTCTTCACAATGGCAGCGTTGTGACATGGAGCTCCATCTTGCCATATCCAAATTTGATTTTATTTGAAGAGGCAGATTATTCAGAAAACTAGCCTCCTTGAATTCAAGGCAAAAAATTATATCTATGTCTTCAAATAATGGCAGACTACCACAATACAGAAAAAAATAAATGGAATAGAATTAATATAAAACACGCTGCAGATCGCTGACGGTTAGAAATAAATGAAAATTGTATTCGAAAAAAAAATTCTGAATGAAATTATTTTTCGAATGACATGATAAAAAACTATGCTGCGACGCCTGGTGTCTTTATTTATTCCGCAGACTTTCATGCGCATCTCAAGTCGACATTGACTTGTTCAAAACGCCATTCACAGAATGAAAAAATATTCGGACGTTTTCGAGAAATTTGGGGTTACCAAGATAATACAAAATCTTGAATTTGTATTACAATTCCTTTCCCGAATACGTCTGATGAAACACATGAAAAATTTACCCTGTTTATCGGAAAATTTTTCTGTATTTCACTTCGAATATATTTTTGGGTGGTGGATTTCTTCATTCACTGACTTCGAGACTGACTTATTATTAAAAATAATCATCCAAAATAATGAATCAAAATCTCCCAAGATCTACATCTGAACGTGGATGGGCCTCATTATTATTTCAAATCACACAAATGCTTCCCATAAAAACCTATATTCGAACTCTCCCAGCCTCGATATTCAACATTCGGAGATATTATACTTTGATGAAAACAAAATTCAAGGACGATCAGCCGAAATCAACTCGCAATATTTCGAGCTAGAAGATAACAGGAATAATTCATTCTTCAGACTAAACATCGTTTCGGGAACTCTAGATTGAATAATATTAGTGGTCAGCTATTATAAAACGTTATTGCCGATTTATATTTTGAACTTCGAAGGAGTGCTCTGTCGTAGTACAATGATTCCGTTGAATTGCCAGACTTTAATTATTGTTTTGACGGCATTAGATACTCCGAGAAAGGTATCCGGTTTAATACGACTAAAATCGATTTTACTTAGGTATGTTGGGTCAGATCAACGAACCTAAGATAGACTGATACAGGGTTTTTCTGAATGAGTGTACTACGGTCAACTGTGGATTTTGCCATGAAAAAATAACCTTTTGTTCTCCTCTATTTTTTCCTCCGGGTCTTCTTTTCAGAAATTTATATTGTTTTCGGTTTTTTGCTAATAATCAGAAACCGTTTGAATTATAGAATTGAGTTTTTGACACAAGTTACCACTAATAATAGCAACTTTCTTGCACCCTACCTGGTTTTAGTGGACGTGCCAGTGGCGGAGATATTGAATTTTCACAAAGGTTTTACCCCCGAACTTTCAGAACACAAGACAAATTTGCATTCTCACAACAAATATTGATGCACCAATGTGTTTTACATAAAAAAGGTATTCCTGGATCATTGCTCTTAAGTGAACCTTTTCGAGACAACTGGCATTTTATGATCAGAAACAATTTGCTAACGCCTTGGCTAACGCATTGTAAATTTTTTGTAATTGGAAAAATGAGTATTGACAATTAACAAGTTTATTGAGTTCAACAAAATTTTACAACTGAGCAATTTGAACTTAAAAAATCATAGCTGCGCAATATTTTTGAAATCAATAAACTTGAACTGAAATCAACTATAGACCCAGCAAATTAGACTTTTACCTGGAAATAATTGGTGGAGTTCGGGAAACTATTTTAATCATTTCGAGAATCATTTATTTAGACCTTTTATATGAGTAGTTTGAGTTTTGCCCTAATTTTCCAGTGGAGCGTATTTCGTAACGTTCGAAAAACCTCGAAATTTTCGGACTATTTTAGGTTTTTCTCGAATAGCTCCTAAACTAAGCACTTTATCAAAAACTTCGGTACCTATTTTCAAAAGTGTTTAGCGTCAAATTCTTGTACTAATAAATTATATTCTTGTCAAGTAGTTTGATAGAAATACGTTGAAATATGGCAAATTTTTACACTTTTCGAAAAAACACATTTTTTCAGTATGAAACGTTAAATCTTTATGACTCGGCTATTTCTTCATCATTTTCAATTCAAAATATTCCGAAAACGGTACACACTATCGAGTATTATCAAGTGTACCTTTTTGGAGTAAAATTGAATTATGCTCAAGTTCACTTTAAATTTTGCTTCGTAAATCTTATAGCAAAAAAGTTATATTCGATACTACTTGCTCGACTTGGTACGAACCGTGTAACAAGCGCCCTCTAGAGAGTCAGGCATGAAAAAAAATATATTTAATGATCAGGTTCCAGAACATATTCGTATGAAGTTTAATTACAATGTTGGCAGTAGTTTCGGCAGAATCGTAAAAAATGTGTATAATCTTGTTTTCTTTAACGCCCTTTATCTTGAGAAAGATGGCGTTACGACATTTTTTTACTAAACAAACCCAAATTATTTTTCAGATTTCTATCAGTCCTAGAGACGGGATCACCTTTTTTGAAACATCATTTTTTCGATTCAGCCCAGAGAAAAGAAATAGCCATTTTAAAATTTCATAATGAGCTATGCCACCCCTGAAATCATGTCAATTAAGGTTTTTTTGAGCATGAGATTTATGGCCTAAACCTTCGAAAAATGTTGCAGAAATTTAATTCTGTGAATCTTTCAAACAGGCTTGCATCCGGTCGAAATAACCAATTTCTTTAATTTTCCTGAGATTTCATCACATATTACATTATTTTTTTTTATTTGTCATCACAAGTGTTCTATGAATAATGATTTGAAATGTCACGGAATTTCGCGAAGATTTTTATTTACCAGAATGAGCAAAAAAACTGCTCCACAAGAGTTAGGGATATCGTACTCAATCGTTTTGAAATGTATATAATCTTCGAGAAAATCGCTGTAAAATAATTTAAAACTCAATAACAACTTGAATCGATCCAATAAAAATCAGTATGAGACATTTCGTCAATCTGGTCGCCTTTTTTCTAATGTTCGATCATGAAGCATATGCTTCATGAATGTTCTTATTTTGAAATAGAGTCAGTTCAACAACGACTCCGATTTGAAACGAGTTTTATGAAAATGCCAAGACGTAAATTAAGAAACGCTGAGGCTAATAGGGCTATCGGCTATCGGAATGCTACAGGATGGCCTAACTTAGGTTATTGTAGCGGAAAGGCTCCAAGTCAGCCAAAGTGTGATATCTTGACTTTGAAATAGGTACAAGGAGACAGGTTCTGTGTTGAAAAGACTAAGGCTTGGTGGGCGACGAAAAACCACACTTGCTCAGGATCGTTCCATCACCGTTTCGGCGAGAAGAAAGCCTACATCTACGTGTAGAATGCTACGGAATACTCTTCAAAATGCAGATGGGGTACAATTTTCCATCGAAACCATCAGACGACGTTTGAGAGAGGTGAATCTGGGTTCTAGACTTCCATTAAGAGGAGTTCCATTAACACGTGACCATAAGCGTCAAAGACTGGAATGGGCAAGGCAACATATCATTTGGAACGATCAATGGCGTAGTGTCCTTTTCACTGATCAATCCAGATATGGATCCGCTATGTCCACGAAGTCCATCCATTCCGAGTGGGTAGTGTTATGGTATGGGCCGGGATATGTTTCAACGGGCGCACAGATCTACACATTCGTCCTGGGAATATGACCGTCTAACACTATAGGGAGCATGTCATTGACAATGTTTTGCCAAATTTTCACTTTGCTATTGGTAAAACTTCTCAATTTCTAGACGATAACGCTAGACCGCACCGTGCAGCCATAGTTGAGAATGCGCGTGAGGAGCTTGGTATTCCACATTTACCAATACCTCTGCACCCACCAGATTTGAATTGCATATAACATGCATGGGATATGCTCCAAAGAAGATTAGAAAATCATCAACTTAACCCACAATTCTTAAATGACCTAAGAGAGCTTCTGCCCCGTTTATGGAACCAAATTACTCAAGAAATGTTCAACAACCTCGTGTGTAGTATGCAAAGAAGATGTCAAGCTCTTATTGATGCCCATAGAGGCAATACATTGTATGCTTGAATTTTCTGGGAATAAAAATTCGTAATTTTATTCGATTTTTTTTAACCACCCTGTATACGATGCAGACCTACAGGCTGAAATCAATTTCCTGCAACTTGAAATCATATTAATATGAATTTTCATTACAAAATCTCATTCAAACTATATTTTTTTGCAATTCAGGTCAATATTCCTAACTCATGTGGAGCAGTTTATTTGGGTCCGTTGAATTTCTGGTATAGTTATTTAATGTAATGGTCATAACGAAAAATAAAATGAACCTGTGAGTGAAATTTCATGTTCGTATAAAATCCGTTGCATCAATGAAAACTCATATTCCTAAAATCACCTCATTCGATGAAATGTTTCACGAAATATATTCGAAAATTACGTTTTTTTAACGGATTTTCAACAGCCTGTAACTTTTTATCGAAGCCGATTCGAAAAAAATGGTAATGATAAAAAGTGTTTCTTTTGACCTCGGAAATCTAACGTTCAAATATGCGTTGAATTCAAATACTAACCCTGTATATTATTCGCGCTTGAAATACCTATATCGAATCTCAACCGAGATCTCAACATATTCAAATTGCAAAATATCAGCTTTTGCAGTTGATAACACCTCGAGCTGCAACTCTGTAGGTGATAATTTACAAAAAGGAACTAGGGTTCTTAATTTTCCTGAAAACTCAATTTGGGTTTTCTCTCCCAGTCTCTAAAACAAGAAACAATTAGAATTTTTTTTTAATAATATGAGAAAGGCGTAAAAATTTGAGCACTTATTTGTCAGGGGCCAAAACTTTACGAGAAGAAATTGTTGCCTAACAAAAAGAAAACACTTTGAACTCTTAAGCGTAACGTTTCGGAGTCTAAAACAGACTCCTTCGTCAGACAATTACTAGTTTTCATTCAACTCCGTAGAATCGTGAGAATTTTTTGATTTTTGGATTGACATTTGTCAATATATGATGAACATAGATTGATATTGATTACTAGATGTTGATTACATTATTTTTTTTCAAAATTCCCTGAAACCAGTTTTTTTTCAATAAATCCATCCAAATTCGATCTATTCCTATTGAACAATTGGCGAGATTATTAGCTTCATCCATTAAAATACAAGCTGACTCCTTGATTTTTCTTTTATTACCATGAGGTTCCGTCATTAGAATTTTTGTTCCATTCCAATCCATCATGTGATTGCAGGTGTTCGAACATATATCATCTGCTATGTGCGATCTACTCGGCGATCTACCAATATCTTTATTTTTCATGATATTCTTATGTTCACGTTTTCTGATTTCTAATGGTCTTGATGTTTCTTCTGTATAAGATTTTCCACAAATACAGGGAATATTGTATATACAATTTCTTGATTTTTGGTTCACATTCAAAGGTTTAGTTTTTGTTGATAAAGATCGTAAATCATTTTCTGTTTTGAAAAAAGTTCTTATGTTGAATTTAGAACCAATTCTTTTAATCCATGAACATAAGAAATCAAATTTATTAAAATTGGTTGTTCTTGACGGTTTGTTGTTGGTTCTTGATTGTTATTATAATTTTGACGCAAAATTGTTCTCTTTAAATTTGAAATAGTTTTTTCTATGAAATTAGTTGGATATTGATTATCCTCAAGAATATCTTTAATGAAATAAATTTCGTTATTCGGTATTTCAGTTGTCGATGAAATTAATTGCGCTCTATCATAAAGTGTTTTCATAATACCTCTTTTAAAACTCATCTGATGATTAGAATAAAAATTTAGATATCGATTTGTATGTGTCTTTTTTCTGAACACACTCGTTTCAAAATGATTTGGAAATTTTTTTATCGAAACATCTAAGAAGGAAAGTACATTAGTTTGTCCCAAGTCCATTGTGAATTTTATTGTAGGTTCTTTATTATTGATATGAATTTTGAAATAAAATAACGATATCAATATCTGGTAATCAATATTAATCTATGTTCATCATATATTGACAAATGTCAATCCAAAAATCAAAAAATTGTCACGATTCTACGAAGTTGAATGAAAACTAGTAATTGTCTGACGAAGGAGTCTGATTTAGAATCCGAAACGTTACGCTTAAGAGTTCAAAGTGTTTTCTTTTTGTTCATTGTTAGACAACAATTTCTTCTCGTGAAGTTTTGGCGCCTGACAAATTAGTGCTCAAATTTTTACGTAGGAGCCTTTCGTATATTATTAAAAAAAATTTTCTAATTGTTTCTTGTTTCAGAGACTGGGAGAGAAAACCCAAATTAAGTTTTCAGGAAAATGCAGAGACCTCCTAGACAATATTTTAATAGATACTAGGGTTCGTCATGACTCTCTGCAAATTACTCAATTTACACGAGTTTTGAATGTTTGAAAGCCCCCAACTAAATTTTTTCCAGTAAAGCTAGCTTCCCCAGCTAACAGGTGGTTCGAAAGCTCCATATAACCCTCAGAATGACCCCAATTCATCAAGCGAACACGAAATCTCACCCTCAATCGACATCGCATTTGTCACAAGTGGACACCAATTAAGGTATCAACTCCAGAATTGACACCAATTAACCTATGGTCAACTCGAAACCCATTAATTCTGCAGTGAGACTCAGTCGAAATCATTTATCAAACCTGCCTGGTCAGGTATTGTTTTTACCCATTCGTTTTACCAGCTCGGGAAAAAAATGCAGTTTTCCCTCGGATTCGTTGTCATGACGACCGCATTTCGTTTGTTGCATGCGGAAATATGTCCTGGCATGGACCTAAGAAACGATCCAAGTGACTTGGAGCAACTGAGGGGTTGTGTTATAGTGAATGGGAGTCTCCATGTTGTGCTGATGGAACACTTCACGAATGAGGATTATCTTGAGCATATTTTACCGGAGTTGAAGGAGGTTGCTGAGCATCTTGTGCTGTTCAGGCTGAAAGGGCTGACCTCTCTGGCTTCGCTGTTTCCTAACCTTATGTTCGTAAGGGGCAAAAGGTTGCATCATGCGGGGAAGTTCACGAATGCTTTGGTGATTTTTGATATGCCGGATCTAGAGGAGGTAATACTCTGTGGCCATTGTTAGGAATATGAATGAAGTTTTTTCATGTTTTAAAAGTGTTAATACATCAACAACATACAAGCATAAAAGAGGTTCTAGTAAACAAAAAAACAAAAACTGATTTTTATCAGTACTGAAGGTGGGGAAAGAAGTCAAATTTCTACTACAAAATCCTGTTTTAAAGTTCTTTAATTTCGTGATCAAACGATCACATCTTCAGACAATGAGCAGGCTGAACATGATGAAGTATCAGAACAGAATCACACAAATTTTAGTCGGATAGTTTTCTCTGAATTTGATATTTTTTTCTCAATAAAACACTGGCCAATAAAAAAAAATTTATGAACATAAAGATTGAATCTTAATATATAAAATTAAGTCGACCATATTGTTGGTAACACCATTAATACCTCAAGATTGGATGAACTGTTTGTTATGAAAGATTTTTTGTTGGATTCTTCTACGGCGGGGTTAACATAAAATACCATAAAACCATGAAAAACTTGATGAAATGGAAAAAAAATTGGAAATAATTTTTCTTCTCGCGAATAACGCCAGTAGGTGTCGCTACGGTTAATAGCGTTTTCGTGAAAGTATTATATTTGATAATAATTCAGTGAACTACATTTTCTGATAATATTAAAGCATCTGAGTCCATATGTTATTACACCCATCTTTTTTCCGAACACTACGGAAAATTTTATGATGAAATGTTTTGAACAAATTCCCATTCTACTATTATCGGCAATGTAAACAATTACTGTGTATTTTGAGCAATCTGCCCTATTTATTCTCGCATTCTCGGAAAAAAAACTAAAATTATTGTTCATCACAAGGTACTACAATGAAGGAATTGTAAAATATAAAAAAAGTTACCTTTTACCTCTTGAATGAAGAGAATTCTCCTGATGTATGAATAACCGAGTGAATAACAATCTACATTGTGATTGATTATATTTTTTATGGGCATTCAGAATTCAGTACTAAGAAATTCATAAAGGCATCGAAAACCTGCAAATTTGTTGTGAACTATTGTTTATTAAATGGTACACCCTGTATTTTATTTTTCTAATAGATAGAGCTCTTTCTTCTGATTTCAAATATAAATACTTTATTGAGGTTAATTTCGGCAGTGTTTGAAAAATATAGGTTTTTTCGTCTTAATCTAAGGCAGCTGTGTAACGCCACTCGAGAATGCTCTGATTTCTTTATATCGAAGTTCTACTCTATGGCCTCCTGATAGTCCCTCCTTAACCTCCTTGGACACTTTTTCGTGGGGATATATGAAATATAAAGTGTATATGGCCCCTTCGCAAAATACTAAGGAGATTAATTTCAGAATAGAGGAAGAAATAATTGAAAACCTCAATATATTCCATAAATGGTCAGGAAAACCCTTTAAAAATAAATTGAAAGATATCGACTGTATGTAGGCGTATATGAGGGTCATTCGAACACTCAATTCAACTTTTAGTTGATAAGTATATAAACAAAATAAATATCATTTGTTTTCTTAATCACGGTTCCTTTGATATAAAGAAATCGCATCGTTATCGTGTGGCATTCCACAGCTGCCTTAGATTCAGAAGAAACTATCCATATTTTTCAAAAACTGCCGGAATTAACCTCAATAAAGTATATATATTTGAAATCAGGAGAAAGAGCTCTACCGATTAAAAAAAAAGTACAGGGTGTACCATTTAAAAACCAATAGTTCAAAACAAATTTTCAGGTTTTCGGTGCCCTTATGAATTTGTTAGTTCTGAATTCTGAATGCCCATAAAAAATACTTCAAATTTGCCCATTCAAACGTTTTTGTACGACCAATATTAACTGAGATATCTATTGAGTAAAATATAAACAATCACCTTGTACCTATTTCAATGCAATTAAATTTTTTGGATATTTTGTACTTTGTATTTTTTTTATTTCACCTTATATATTTTCTTAAAAAAAAAAACTAATGGTTAGTACAACTTTGTCCATCTCTGAGGCGAAACAAAGTTCGCCGGGTCAGATAATTTATTTAATTGCCAATTGCCACAATTGATCCTACCACCAGATCCCTTACGCTCTTTAGTTTCTGGGATAGGAAATGATTTTAAACACTTCTTGGCCAACATTCAACAATATAACAGCTTCCAGACGACATCCTTTGTCGCAACACATAGTGTACAGGACAATTTTATTTCCATTTACAAGGTATTATACCATAGTTTATTATAATATTAAAGTTGCTGTTTCATTTATCGATTGAGGCAGTACGAAGTCTGCTGGGTCAGCTATTAGTTTATAAATACAGCAATGAGAAAAAATAAGTTGTAACGCATAAGGTTTCCTCTTTTCTAAAAATATTTATAGAACCACAATTTATGTTTCAATATGTGTTGTATGTATGAAAAACAATTATTTAAGATGTTTTACACCATATACGGAGTGTCCCAGTATACCTCTCTCAATGGATTATCTCGAAAGATGAAAATTTCATGTTCTTCAATTCGGTCAAAAAACCTCCATTTGAGGAAAACAAAAATTGTAAATCGGAAGTGACTCTGATTTTTTTCATTTCAAATAGCACCCTGTATAGTTTCTGCAATTTTCGATTTCTACTCCAAATTACTTTTTCAATGATGTATGACACTTTGTATTTCATATTTGAATTTATGGATAAAACAACAATTTAAATGGTATAACCGGATTTATATGGAAAATCTGCCACTGTGGCTTTTTCGATTTGAACTTAAGGGGTCGATTTGATATCCAATACAAATAATTCATTCCAATTTTCAGCTGTTTATTTCGAACGGTTTCCAAATTTTTCGGAAAAAAACTGTTTTTTTTGACTAAAATTCAAAATGTTTTGGTGGTGATTTTTTTCATCGTATTCCGTTGTATAAGTATTAAGGAAACCATTTCATTCTCGATTTCATTATGAATCTCGGTTGAAAATCCGATTTTTTTAGATCTTCCGTCCTCAAAAGACTTTCTCATCTACACACAGAAGATCTCTTACTTTGAAACTCAACAGAAGACTGATTTCGCAGTTAAAGTACTTTTCCTAATTTGAAATGCATCTTTTTTAATCGTCCCCTTATTACATTGACTTCCCCCGGCTCGGCTACATGCAAGGGTCTTATTGTGATTTTGAAAAGTAGTACGTGTTAGGGCTTTAGAAATATTTTTCCCATTGAAGGAGAGTATAAGGATCTGCTTTGTGTTGCCAAAATATTGTCGACCTACGGACCTAGGATTTGATTATTTTGAAGAAACTTTTTAATGAAATCCACCTATTTTTTCAAGAATTCACGTTGAAATCTTTCAATTAATTTTTCATCAGTACATTTTCAGTGAATCCACACTGTATAGTATCGGTGAAATTGTCCATTACAGGAAATCATGTTACTCTTTTAAAGAAATGTTTTCGGTTTTCCGTAACATGATCAAATTATAAACATTGAAATGAAAATTTTCGGCTTATTATTGTTGAGGTCAAGCACATGAATATATATTTCCCATGGCGATAATATCGGAATTGGATCTGGTTCCTCCAATTCATAGACGGACAAACATTTCTCTATCGAACTTCGACCGCTATCGGCGTCAAAAATATAGGTCAACTACGGATGCATTGTTCCAAAATTGCCGATGATGAGGAAAACTCCTCGCAGTCGGATTTTCACAACATGTCCTTGTTGAATCTCTGATAAGGTTCTTCAAAGCGGAATAATGTTATCGCGTTTATTGATTTCACTACTCGTTTCACTATCGATAGAAAAATTATGGAGCGATACTATCGACTGTGACGAGTCGACACTGAACAGTTTCCTCACAGACAGATCTCTTCCTAAAAAAATATTCCCGGCATATTTCACGAAAATTTGTTTTGAGGGCTGTATAGGATGCATCTTCAAATCCGATATGTACTTCAATAAATCTGTCAAATTTGTGACGAAAAAATTCTACTTACCAACTTTTTCAAAGCAAATCAGGTTGAAACATCAGGGCTTCCATGCAAGTTTCTAAGAGTGATGGAAACGCTCAATTATTTTCACGACTATGAAATCAACTACTGAAAATGTTTGTGAAGTTGAACTAGCACTTTTAAATTTTTGACTTTTGTACTGCTTTGTGCCGTTAAATTTTTTTTAATTCTATGTGGTTCCAACGACTGCTAAAAATTATGCTTTTTCTGAAAATCTGTCTAGTTTCCCGAAAATTAAAAATTAAAAAAAGAGGGCCCAGCACTTTTTTCCCACAAATTAATAGAAAATTTGGGTAATTATAAAGTTTCCGGCCCAGTTGTATTTTTTTTGTGATCTTGAGGTAAGGAAAATGAACCTGACCTAACCTAACTTAACCTAACCTGAATGCGGATCGATGTTTTATTTTTTTTTCAAGTTTTTTTTTTATTTAAAAAAAAATTTTTTTCTTCAACAAACTAAACTATATAGACTCTATATAAGACTATATCAGAGTCGAATCCGAGGTAAATGGAGTATCTTTATGAGTTTCATTTATTTTTTTCTCGAAAATTACTGCCTCCCCAGAGCTGTAATTGAGACTGTAGTATCAGGAAGTCCTATAGATTCACTGTGCAAAATATTTTTAAAATCGGTGACGGGGCTATGAAATTTATAATAACCAAAATTTGTGCCACATTTGCGCCTTCTTGTGCCGTTAATATTTTCACGAGAATTCCCGGAAAATTACGTAAATGGAAAAAAATCCGACAAAAATTGTTTTATCGCAATTGCGCTACTTTGTGGCGATCAGAATTCCAGAAAAAATCAACAGGTTCTCCTTCATATGGAGATGATAAGAATAATCAGTAGATTGTAGGGACATCTAGATACCTGGCAACAATGTGTGTGAAGTTGGTTCACCACTTCTGGATTTTCGAGAGGATTTTTTTGTGCTGGGTCTGTTCACACATGATTTGTACAACACATTTTGTGAAATATGTATTAAAATAAAAATTTCAACATAACAAAGCAGTACAAATCTAGATTCAGGAAAACAAGTAAACAACCCAAAATCCACAAGTGTTGGGCCAACTCTTTCTACGCATAACCATATAAAAGAAAGAAAAAAAAATTCTTTATGATTCCTTATCCTTTGTGTGAATTAGCGCGATATTCTGAAAAAGTGATTTTCTGACACAAGACACAACAAATATTGCATATATTGCACGGAACAACTCAGTATATGTGTAGCACAAATTTTTCAGTAATTGGATTTCCATTTTTCTAAAAGTACTGGGCTGGCCCATTTTTCCAGTTTTTGGAATATCTCGAAAACCACATAGACAAAAAAAAATTCAACGACACAAAGAAGTACAAACCTAACACAATTCAACACATCAATAGTTTTCACGAAAATCCAAAAGTGCTGGCCCAATTAAACACATTTATAAAAATGATATCTCAGCCGTTTCAACGGCACTAATAAGCACTAATGAGGCATTAATGAATACAACAACAATTTTCACAAGAGTCCAATATGTTGTGCCGACCGAACGTCAGCGCCATATTCAATAATCATTTCATTTTTTCCATTGGTTCCGAAATTATTTATAGGCACTAATTGAGCGATACATATTAGTATAGACATTAAGAGAGTCTTCCGGCTTATTGGCCGTGGTCTATTAGGAATTATTTCACCTAACGTTTGAACTACATATTAGTATATTGAATTAACAACAAAGTTGTGATTGCTTATATGATTCTCACCATCCATATCTGATAGGCACTCAAACAAGAATATTTATTTAATGGGAATTCGAGAATGTTGGAGCTAAGCAGAAGTCAGCACAAAAACTACAATAGTGCACTAAATATTTGACCTAGTTTCAGAATTAGTGCCTCCAACTTTTCGTTAAATTGCCCTCGGACCCTCCTTCAATAAACGAATGTTGCAATAAATAATGTGCTATCAAATGGAAGCGTTGAATAGAAAATTTCAATACCCTCGAAATGAAATATCATACAGTTGATTTTTTTGAATGACAGGTGGACGGAACCTACATCCCAAAAAATCCTACCGCTTAAGGCGCTGTGTTTTTCCGAAATATCTCAAATTCCTCTAAACATAGCAAACAACGAAATGGATTTTTGAATCATAGATGAATTCAAAATAGTAATCATCGAAATGAATACCATTTTCAATTCCCAGGCTCAGAGATCTTTTATCATGAGGTTGGAGAAATGATATTAGATTTTGTCACCGAGATGAGAGATATACCGGTTTCGGCCTTGTTGGGCCTCATCAGTATCCCGTACATCTCAGGACAAAATCTTCATAAAAACTTCGGAATTTGAAGCAATTGGTTGTGAAGTAATGAGTAAAATATTACAAAGTACTAAGGTGGTGACATCCAATTGCGTCAAAATGAAGTTTCACATCTCCAATCAAATGCAAAAAAAAAATCTGTACTTCCTCTTTCACTGAATGGGATTTTAGCAGTGGCTCTATTCAGGGTCCGCTTGCTAGTTTCTCAAAGTGATGGAAACGCCCAATTCTTTTTGTGACTGTGAAGCCAGATGATTTTAAGAAAAAGAAAATTCTTTGCCTTTGCGAAGGCACATCGAGAACATTTTTGAAACATAGATGAATTCAAAATAGTTATCATCGAAATGAATACCATTTTCAATTCCCAGGCTCAGAGATCTTTTATCATGAGGTTGGAGAAATGATATTAGATTTTGTCACCGAGATGAAAGAGGAAGTACAGATTTCTTTTTTTGCATTTGATTGGAGATGTGAAACTTCATTTTGACGCAATTGGATGTCACCACCTTAGTACTTTGTAATATTTTACTCATTACTTCACAACCAATTGCTTCAAATTCCGAAGTTTTTATGAAGATTTTGTCCTGAGATGTGCGGGATACTGCTGAGGCCCAACAAGGCCGAAACCGGTATATCTCTCATCTCAGTGCCAAAATCTAATATCATTTCTCCAACCTCATGATAAAAGATCTCTGAGCCTGGGAATTGAAGATGGTATTCATTTCGATGATTACTATTTTGAATTCATCTATGTTTCAAAAATGTTCTCGATGTGCCTTCGTAAAGGCAAAGAATTTTCTTTTTCTTAACGAAATGGATTATTAAAACCAAGATCCTGCTGAGGAAGACTGAAGCAAATTCTGATCCTCTCTGTTTATTGAACAGTATCGAACAGTTTCATCGATTTCATTTCACTTGGGGGCATTTTGAAGACCCCTCCTGTTCGCCGAGTTTCATTTGGAGATATCCGAACGGTTGGCCGCCGGCCTTCATAAAAAAAATCCGAAAAAGTTATTTGAATTCTAGATATTTGTTCCGAAGGCGGCAATATTCGGTTGTCTGTCATCGGTAATTGGAAGAAAATTAACTCTTTGTCGATACCACAAAAATGATGCAACGTTTTTAATATCCGCCGACTGAGGGGGGAATTAATCAGCTCTCCAAGCGCATGAAAAGCCGGAAAAGGATGAAGTAGATTTTTCCTGTACTCAAAGAGTTATTTCATAAAATTGAGTTGAATGAAGATATTAGGGTGTTTTAAAAAAAAGGTGATCTCGTCTATAGGACAGATAGAAAACTGTAAAATAATTGGGGTTTGTTCAATGAAAAATTTCGTAACTGCATCCGTATTCAAAATAGAGGGCGTTGAATAAAAAAAATATATATTTTTACGATTCTGTCGAAACTATTGGCAATATTGTAATGAAACATTATACAAATACTAGCTGACCCGGCAGACTTCGTATTGCCTCAATCGATAAATAAAAGAGCAACTTTGATATATATATATATATATATATATATATATATTCTCATGAAAAAGAGAGCTAAAATAATACATGTTGAAATAAAAAGTACCTAAGCTGAGGTGAAAAAAGAACGGGGTATCATATCTTTCATTTCTTCGTATGATACTATAGAATCATACGATACTATCATCACTAGTATCATACGATACTATACAGCCAGGAGGAAAAACCTCAGCCGAAAAAACCTGTCTCCCCGTAAACAAAATAACATAAAATATTAAATATCAGGAAAATCTTGAAAGACATCAGTGTGATCATCTTCATGTTATCCGTCGATGGGCTCGGATAAACAGATTCTTCCCAAAACGACTCGCAATTCTCAATCTGAAATGAAAAAAGACAAAAGCAGAAACGAAACCGATTATTCAGAATAAATCGAATGCATTTTGGAAATGCATTTGCTACTTTAAAAAACATCAACATTAAGATTTCTTGGCCAAATAATGTTCGGAGGTTTATAAATATTTATGACAGAAATGTCACAAAATTTGAAAGAAATGAAAAAAAAACTCAATTTCCCCTTTCCGAATCTGTTGAATGTTACGAAACTGATAATTTTTCAACATAACAAGCTAAACTTGTAAAAAATCAATTAATACATAACCTTTCAACTGTCCTCTTTCACGAGGATTTTTTTTCTGTTGCCGTGTGGGTTTCTTGCAGAAGAATCTCTTTGATACCATGTTCATCAGCTAATTTGGAGACGTAATCACACTTTCCTTTCGAAATTCCTTCGATATTCAAATTCAAAAGCCACAAATTGTTGCTCTCTGGTCGTGAGGGTTTTTTCAAACCAGATACGACCTTCCAGGTGATGATTTGTCGGCACTTCAGATGTTTGAAGGCCGCTACGGGACCCCAATGAAAGGCAATCATCTCCCATAAATAAACCAAACATGTTGTAACACAAGAAAACAGAATATTTTTCAGGACCGAAAACTAAGACATATTACGAGAATTGTCATTCTGACAATAATAATATTATAATAAACTATGATGGAATAATACCTTGAAAGTGGATATGAAATTGTCCTGTACAACATGTGTTTCGACAAACGATTTCGTCTGGAAATAGCTGTTATATTTTTGAATGTTAGCCAAGAGGTGTTTAGAGTCATTTCCTATCGCAGAAACTAAGTAGAGTGTAAGGGATCTGGTGGTGGCACCAATTGTGGCAATAAGTCGAACTTACCTTAGAAATGAATGGAGGTGTACTAACCTTTGTTTCTTCTTTTAAAAGGAAATATATTAGGTGAAATACAAAAAATACAAAAGTACAAAATATACAAAAAATTTTATTGCATTGAAATGGGTATCTACAGGGTGCGCAAAATTGGTGAAACTTGAATGTATGACACGTTACGGTGGTCTTTTTTAGAGAAACTGATAATGCCATCCATCAACTGCATTCCTCTATCTTCTTTTGATTTCGAGTTATAGGCCAAAATTGAAATTTGTGCGATTTCAACTTTCGCCATTATCTCCGTTTCTGTTTGTGCTGAGATTTTGAAATGAAAACATTATGCAGGCACTTTTTTCATAGCAATCCAGTAGCGTACTTTGTTTTTTGACAATAGGTTTCCTTGCTGAGCTATAACATAAAGTTGTGTTTTTTCTTACGAAAAAAATAGTTTGAAACGGCTTAGAAAGATTCCATTTTTTTCCCGTTTCAGAAATATATCATACATCATACATCGCTCTCAGATTCATTCAGATATCATAAAAAATATAGTTTGTATGTGAAATTTCGAATATTGAGTATCAAGTAGAATGAATATGTCCCTACGCATGGTGTCATTATTATTTTGCGATTGAATACTTGATTCAATCCTCCGTGGTTTGATCTCTGTTCGAAGTCATTATTGTCGCTAAAATAAAACATTTTAACATATCATATTTCTTGTAGTTTTCAAACATTTCCATATTGCCGACAATAATGACTGCGAATTCAAATAATTGACAGTTGTTCTCATTGTCACCTGACTTTTCTAAAGAAATCCGCTGCAACATACATAAGAGAAGGAAGGACTCATACAGATTCCATGAAATGAACAGAGAGGGACCAAGTTAGGGCACTGTCAAAATCATATGTTCCAAACAAAACAGAAGGGTGGGTGACAGTGCCTTAAATTACTCCATCTCATTCGCATGTCCACAGTCTCTCTCTAGAAAGACGTCCATGAATAATAGGTCTCTGATGCTTTCACAAATAACAGAAATAACCTTTGTCTTGGTCTGTGAACTTTCACTTCGCAGAACCAAAGATTAACCTGCAGGTACCTCTTTGACGAAGGCGCTAAGATGTTTTCTTCTTTTTCTTTATAGCCGATTCTCAATGGACATAACCAAAAAACTCCTGTCAAAGTTCATTTTTTAATCAATACTTCAAATTTATAAACATAATTATGTGTAAAAACTTTGTCAGGAGACCTTAGAATTCCAAGACTAGGACGTTTAGGCAACTCAAAATATACCATAATTGTTTAATACTTTCACGAAAACGCTATTAACCGTAGCGACTGAGTTTTGATGTATTTTATGTTAACCCCGCCGTAGGAGAATAAAAAAAAATCTTTCATAATAAACAGTTCATCCAATCTTGAGTTATAAATGGTGTAACCAACAAAATGGCCGACTTAGTTTTATATATAAAGATATTTTAGAAGCTGATACATCTCATTAATTTGCTTTTATAGTTGACTCCCATAGAGGGCGCTAGTAACACGTTTCGTACCAAGTAGTGTTGAAGATAATTTTTTTTTTATATTCGATCCATTAAGCAAAATTCTAAGTGACCTTAAACATCACTTAATATTACACCAAAAAGGTGCTCTTGATAAAACCCTATACTGTGTACTGTTTTCGGAATATTTTGATTTAACAATCATGAAGTAATAACCGATGGTGGTATAAAGTACTGATGAATGTATTAAATAAACGAAAAATCACAAGATGAGATTTTAAAAAGAGGTTAATAACAGAAAATAGAATTCAATTAGAGTAGGTGTTCAAAATGTCCGTTTTCACGAATATCTATCCTTTTTTCTGAAAGATCGATTGGGAATTAGCTATTAGTTCATCAAAGTGACTTCTGTTTATCAGTTCTTGAGGGGAATTTATCTCTGTAGCATAAACTATAATTTTTTCATCAATAGTTAGCTATGGCCGGTTTCACAAAACTTTAATTGTGCGATTAAAAAACCTTACGTAAATTCGAACCAATCGAATCACTCGTTTTGAAATTTCCACGAATCGCGGTGACTCCAATTAATTTAACGGTATAAACAAAGTTTTGTGAAACCGACCTTAAGGCTTTCACTGAGAGAGTTTCCCGAGCTTATTGGCCGTGATCCATTAGGAATTATTTGACCTATCGTTTCGCCTACATCTGCTGTAGGCATCTTCAAAGGATTCTTGGTCTGAAATTGTACCTCGCCTTTCAGCGATCAGGATTCAGCTATCTTATAAAGATGGAATTTATGTTGTTCTAGGATTCTCATGATTGTTGGTTCAGTTCATTGAATAATTGAATCGAAGATATACCTTTCATATGGCAAAGTTTGTTGGTGATCGAAAGAATCACCTTATCTTCTATCCATTGAATGAATACTCAACATACAAATCCAGAATGCCAAGAACTCTCTACGCTGAACTAAAAGCAACCAGGAAATACGATTGTTCCTCGTAGTATCACGATGTCTGGTGAGCTTCTAGCCTGTTTGTGTAACATTATTGAGGTCAATGTCGACGTGCTGTAATGCCAAGATTTACGCGATGCCTAGAGCGGATTAATGTGGTCCAACTCTGCTTGGACGTGCACATGAAACTATCTGGGCATTGTACTCCGTTGGATTTAATAAATTTTTTCATTGTCTCAGTGGATAAAAACGAGCTGCATACGTCATCAAAATGAATGCTGATATTTTTACACTGTCCACATGCAGGGATAGAATATTTCGAAGAAAGACTCTGGATGAACACTTGAAATTTCACAGTTACGCTTTCTTAGGAGAGATGAATTCTTAGAAAAAATTTTAGATTCGTTCGAAATACAACTTTGGATTTTTATATGTAATACCCAGTGTTTCCATCAATAATCAGATTTTCAGTAGTAATTCAACTAGTGCAATGAAAATTGTCGATTCATTTTCATTGCAAGAATTAAATTTTATAAGAAAATTTTATGAATCAATCAAATTCTATTGTGTCACTGTTAGTCTAAGATCCCAGGGCCCCCAGACGTAACTTATTTTTGAAGTAAAGAATTTCACAGTATAGATAGTCTTATATGTGTTTAATAGTGTGTGCATACTCGCTATCTTGGCTAGGCGGCCCGTTCACAGGTAGAAGGAAGAAAAGATAGACAAAAACATACCGAACTTTTCTTGAATTCGAAGAACTGATTTTTAAATATGTCACGCAGAATATTATGAAAAATAAATATTTCATATTGCCAGACAGTTTCCGTGGCCGTAATTCCTCCCAGACGCTTCAAATTTCAATAAAAAAATGACAGGTTAGAAATATTGTTGCGAATTGGGCAGAATCAGCACTTTTGTTAAATTCGAAGTACTGATTCTCAAATATGTCAATTCCTTCCAGACGCTTTAAATTAAAAAAAAATCACAGTTAGAAACATTGCTTGCATTCACCGAACGTAACAGTTGTGGAACTGTTGTGGAATCGTCCGGTGGCACATACGCTACAAACTCAACACGTTCCGGAGAAGCGGGCATTTTGGGAGCGCTTTCTGTTTATGCTAGGTAGCGGTAGCGGAGCGGTGGCAACATTCTTCGTTCGGTGAATGCAGGCATTGTTTCGAAATGGCCAGATTCAGCACTTTTGTTAAATTCGAAGCACTGATTTTTTATATATGTAACGCAAAATATCATAAAAATAAATATTTCATATTGCCAGACCGTTTTCGTGGGCCGTAATTCCTCCCAGACACTCTAAATTGCATTGAAAAAGAAAAACTTTTTCACAAGGGATCATTTTGATACTTTTTGTGGAGAGCCAGGCCAATCTCAAGGGCCAAACATTCTGCCAGACACAATCAAAAGTTTGTTAGATTCCTAGAAACTATTAATTTTTTTTGCCTACAAAGTATATGTTTTCAACATCAAATTATGGTAATGACAATTTATTATTTTAATTATAACAGAAATCAAAAAGTCTGGCTTTCCACAAAAGGAATTAAAATAATTCCCCAAGGATTATATTCAAAATTGAAGACTTTAAATGTAAGAAAAGTTCATTTTTTTAATGAAATTTTAAGCGTCTAGGTGGAATTACGGCCCACGGAAACAGTCTGGCAATATAAAATATTTATTTTTTATAATATTCTGCGTGTTATATATGAGAATCAGTGCTTCGAATTTAACAAAAGTACTGAATCTGGCCATTTCGCAACAATGTTTCTAACTGTGATTTTTTTTTTTTATTTAAAGCGTCTGGGAGGAATAACGACCCACGGAAACGGTCTGGCAATATGAAATTTTGTTTTTTTTATAATATTTTGCGTTACATATATAAAAATCAGTGCTTTGAATTTGACATAAGTGCTGAATCTGGCCATTTCGAAACCATGTTTCTAACTGTGATTTTTTTTTAATTTAAAGCGTCTGGGAGGAATTACGACCCACGGAAATGGTCTGGCAATATGAAATTTTTATTTTTTATAATATTCTGCTTGACGTATATGAGAATCAGTGCTTCGAATTTAACAAAAGTGCTGAATCTGCCCATTTCGCAACAATATTTCTAACCTGTCGTTTTTTTTATTGAAATTTGAAGCGTCTGGGAGGAATTACGGCCCACGGAAACTGTCTGGCAATATGAAATATTTATTTTTCATAATATTCTGCGCGACATATAAAAAAATCAGTTCTTCGAATTTAAGAAAAGTTCGGTATGTTTTTGTCCACTTTTTCTACCTGCTACCTGCGAACGCCTAGCCAAGCTAGCGAGTATGCACACACTATTTAACACATATAAGACTGTCCATACTGTTAAATTCGTTACTTCAAAAATAAGTAAGGTCTGGTGGCCCTGGGATCTTACTCTTTGTCAGTTGATATCACATTGTCAAATTTTCTAAGTGCATCAATGTCGCGATTAGGAAACGCTTCTGCTGTAGATATTGATAAGAATATAGACAATCTTACGCCAACGAATACAAAAGTCAAAAACGCTAGTATGAAGATAATTTCAAGAGTTTTGTGCCGAAAAAAATCACTCATTAGAACGGGAACATCGGTGGAAAGAATTGCCTTCATTCTAAAGGACCGGGCAAGAAACATGTACAAGAAGGATGGATCCCTTTATAAAGAATGTTTGGCGAAAACAATGTGGAACGTGACAGCAAAACGAAGCAATTACGAAGATTTCGGCATTGCAATAGACCCATATAATGATGTAAGATTTAAGTCTGCTAGGGGTGCACGAGATGCTGCGCGCAAAATGTTACAAATGAACCCGGAAAAGATAAGAGAAAGCTTATCGGCTTTTACTTACAAAGAATTGCTGCAAATTTTCAAGCTTTACTACAAAAACAAGCCGGGGGGTCTGCAGAAAAAATTTTTTCATATAATATCTTATGAGCTAGCGTTTCGAGGAGGTGTGGCAGCCAACTGTTTGACGGATTTCTTTCAAGAAGAAAAGTTTAATGATGGAACAAGCACAAATAGAATTGAATATAATCCAGTGTGTTCAAAAACCTGCCAAGGAGGAGGCCGCAGATCAACAGACAGTAAATGGTTAGTCAGGAACACCACTAATGAAGACATCTGCACATATGCCCCGTTAGGTAGGTCAAATTAACCGTTTTTTTTCATAAAATTTTTCGGACAAAGCTTTTTTTCTTCAAGATTATACAAACTTTTGTCAAAACGAGGATCTAACGTGAAGACGAACTGTCTGTTTCTTACACCGAATCGAGAATGGCAAAATAATGGTATATGGTTTAAGAACATTTCAGTTGGCAGAAACGAGATCGCAAAATGGACGAAGGTATCAGTCCAAAAAGCAGGTCTCGATAGCGAAAATTTACAAACCATTCTCACCGAGCAACTGCCGTAAGCCATCTAGCCAAGCTTGGGGTAAACGAAAACCAGCTAACGAAAATAACGGGACATGGAAATGTCAGTTCAATAAAACCTTATTCACAACTCGATAAAGAGTTCCAGGAGAAAATGATAAGGAAAATGAGAAACAGTGAGAGCAACCAGTTCAGTGTTTCTTCAGTTTCAACTTCTGCTTCAAGTAACGTTGTTTCTGCCCAACAACAAACTTCGACTGGTTGAATGATAAATTTTGATAATTGCATTATTAATTGCAGAAATTTCAATAACTAGGTTTAAGAGTCACCATTTTACTTTAATAAAAAAAAAACGTTTATAATTATCACTGCATTTATTTTGAAGGACCTGATAATTTTGCACTACTGCAGATTGTGGATAATTCGCACTAGTGCAAAATTATCACCTAATTGTATGCTCATTGGCTGAAACGACAATAAAAAAAATAGTCGGAACAATATTGAAATGTCAAATTGGGCAGATGAAAAAAATTTGCTTTTGAATTTTACAACATCTCAATGTGTCACTTGCAAATTATTCACAGAAAATTCGTCTCAAATTCGTCTCTATCTTCCCAAATAGGGCTTCATTCATTGTAGATTTTTGCATGAAACTCCTCATTGTATTTGTTCAGGAAACATACCGACGCCTCGCCTTCGTTTATTGAAAATTACAATGAACATCCAGGGCATTTTTATCTCAATGTCAAAGTCAATCACGAAAAATCTACGTTAGAATCAATAGTATAAATGTAATCAGTAGTATAAATGTAAAACATTATGATATGAGTGTCAAAGGTGACATTTTATTTTGTGAGTGAAAAAGTTTGTGAAATGAGCGGAGCGAATTGAGCAATTTCACGAACAAAATAAAATCACTTTTAACACAAATACCATACAATGTTTTTTGTACAACGTTATGATTACTAACAAATGAGGAAAGACGCTTTCATTCGAATTTCGTTCCTATCCAATTTTCGTCTTGACTTTTTAACTGGTTAATATGTTTGTCGAGAGTCCAATTATTAATAAAAGTGACGATTTGGTTGTTTCTCTGGATATTGAAGTGTCTGCAAGAAGAGAAAATCTGGAAGTCCTACCTTAAAAATCTGTTCAGCAGTACGATATTGCATATAACAATTTCCTGGCCTGGTGTGAATTGAAAAATGTAGAAGGGAACATCAGTGAAACTGTTTTCCTGGCATACTTAGAAGGAAAATCAAAAATATGGAGTTCATCAATTTTGTGGAGCAAATTTTTAATGATAAAGTCAAGCGCCCTTGTTAAAAATGGTGTGGATGTTAGTAAATATTTTAATGTAATGGCATAATTGAAACGGGAAGTGAAGGATATCGTCCCAAAAAATCGAAAATTCCCACTCATGAACAAGTTGAAAATTCTATGAAGGAGGCACCAGATGAGAAATACTTGATGGTTAAGGTTACAACTATTTTTGGATTATTTGGAGCCTGTCGGCGTGAAGAATTGTCTAATTTATCAGTGGAAGACATCGAAATAACAAATAAATCATTGGTTATACAACCTCCAAATACAAAAACGAAAGTCAGTCGTTCTTTCAGTTTTATTGGGAAGTATGTAGACTATTTTCATTAGTACTTTGCACTGCGCCCTTCTGTCATCAAACATCGTCGTTTTTTCCTGAAATACATGAATAACGTCAATCCAGTTGGTATTAATACATTTGGGAAAATTCCATCTATTGTTGTCGAATTCCTCAAATTGCCAGAACCAAAGCAATATACAGGACACTGTTCTGGAAGATCAAATATTATCAAATATTACGAAGATAAAAAAACATTCAAATTGTCACTTTTAATGGCAGTTGTACAAAAAATCTTTATTTCAAGAGATTTTCGGTAGAGTATGAATTTTTCCTCAGGAATTCTTTGTTTTCTTTCCTCAAAGAGTAAGTTTGGACAAAACAATTGTTTAAGACGGTGTGTAACGGATTATGATACACTACGAATTTCGGCAAAGTCTAAACTATCTAAATCCGCAAAAACTGTTATTTTCAGATCCTGGTAATTCATGATGAGGTCGTTAAAAACTAATTCGTTCATTCGGACCCCATAAATGAAAATCTATAGTAATCAGATCCGGTGATCGAGCAGGTCAAAGAAAGGGACCTCTATCTCCCCACCAACGATCTTCGAATAAATCCGTAAGCTTAGAATCTACTTCTATAATAAAATGAGCTGAGATTATTAATACAATGGATTGGCAAATCATTCAAAAAATTTCCCACTACATATTAACTCTGAAGTGAAATTAGTTCTCAACTTCCATTTATGCTCGAGGATTCTCTTGTGCCCAAAAATGTTGACAAAATGTTGACTCGTCTGTCCAGATGATTTTTCGTAAAAAATCAGGATTTTCTTGTAGCCTCATTATGAATTCTTCATGAAAGGCAATTCTGCCTTCATAACAACAAATAATAAGGTATGTGTTGATAGTTCATTGGTGCATATTCTCCTGATTGTAATTTGTGTAGCCTAATGAATTTATATGGATGTAAAATATACTTTGTGGCTACAAAAAATTCACTGTATGGAAGCGTAAGAAATTTCTGAATCAGCAGGAGCCGATTTGATGAAAATAATAATTTCATTCTCTTCATTTGCACTTTTTACAGAATACGGTTGCGCTCTAACATGAGGTCACTACGGTTCCATGATCCAGAAAATTGATTTTGAATCTATTGAATATTCTTTTCGTCATTTGGGGTAGATGTGGATGTGCTCAGCATGTTTTTTCGAGTATTCTGACGTTTTTACAATACCTTAAAAATAATTCGAAGATAATAGGATTGCAATGACGCCCCATGACGTACAATAATTCATAATTCCTTAACGATAGTCACAATTGAAGAGCTCTGACCAAGAAAGTTGCCAAATCCTTGTTTGTATACTTGTATGTCACTGTTTTCGGAGGGCATCGAGTATTCTACTTGACTCTGCAGCTGATTTACTGAGAATCAGAGAGCATGGAGGATGGAAGTCTAATATAGTTGCTGCAGGATACGTGATGAAATCCATAATTTATCAACAGATTGCGACAGACATCCTATAAGAATATAATATGGACAATACGCAAATTAATGCTACACAGAAACTACGTTGTGAACTGGGCGATATCACTAATTGCTGTAATTGTGTTATTAATATTTATAAATAATTTTCCTTTTCACGTGTTGAAGTGACCTGATTAATAAATTCAATGATCTTCGTAACGTGTAGTACATAAAATTCAACGACATAGTATATACAGGGTGGCCATTTGAAAACGAAACAGACGAGATTACAGACGAAATAAATTTTTTCGATAGAAATGCTCGGTCAGGTCGATTTCTGTTTCGAGGGGGACAACTTAGGATGTAGGTTATGGACGCATAGCGCTTCAACCCTTGCTACTACAACCCTCACCCCCAATTTTTGAATAGGGAAGATGGGGTGAGTGATACCTCATTGGAAAGGTATTTTTATACTGATTTCAGCACAGTAATTGTTTTTACATTTTATGCATTAGTTCTCGAAATACAGGGTGGCCATTTGAAAACGAACCAGACGAGATTACAGACGAAATAAATTTTTTCGATAGAAATGCTCGGACAAGTCGAATTCTGTTTTGAGTGGGACAACTTAAGATGTAGGTTACGGACGCATAGCGCTTCAACCCTTGCTACTACCCCCAATTTTTGAATAGGGAAGATGGGGTGAGTGATACCTCATTTGAAAGGTATTTTTATACTGATTTCAGCACAGTAATTGTTTTTTCATTTTATGCATTAGTTCCCGAAATATTCTTGACTAAGCATTTGAAAATGAAGTGGTGTTTTCATGGCACTTGTAGTGGTTTTTTGTGAAAAACCTTTCAAATGAGGTATCACTCACCCCATCTTCCCTATTCAAAAATTGGGGGTGAGGGTTGTAGTAGCAAGGGTTGAAGTGCTATGCGTCCGTAACCTACATCTTAAGTTGTCCCCCTCGAAAAAGAAATCGACCTGTCCGAGCATTTCTATCGAAAAAATTTATTTCGTCTGTAATCTCGTCTGTTTCGTTTTCAAATGGCCACTCTGTATAGGTCTCACAATGACTAGTTTTTTCACAATTAATGGCGAAATTTAGTTTTCATCACCAGTTGAGAAATAAACTGCTCCACAAGAGTTAGGGATATCGTATTCAATCGTTTTGAAAAGTATGCAATCTTCGAGAAAATCGCTGTGAAATCATTCAAAACTCAATAACAATTTGAATCGATCCAGTAAAATTCAGTATGAGACATTTCGTCAATCTGGTCGCCTTTTTTTCTGAAGTTTGGTTCTTTGTATATGCTTCATGAATGTTTTTATTCTGCAATGGAGTCAGTTCAACACGCCTTCGATTTGAAACGAGTTTTTTGAAAATGCCAAGACGTAAATTAACAAACGCTGAGGCTAATAGGGCTAATAGGGTAGCATAACTCAGGTTGTTGTAGCGGGAAGGCTCCAAGTCAGATAAAGTGTGATATCTCGACTTTGGAATATGACTGCCTAACACTATAGGAAGCAGGTCATTGACAATGTTTTGCCAAAAACACTTTCAATTTCTAGACGATAGCGCTAGACCGCACCGTGCAGCCATAGTTGAGAATGCCCGCGAGGAGCTTGGTATTCCACATTTACCAATACCTCCGCACTCACCAGATTTTAATTGCATAGAACATGCATAGGATGTGCTCCAGAGAAGATTAGATAATCAACAACCTACCCCAGAATCCTTAAATAATCTGAGAGAGCTTCTGTCCCGTTTATAATAATAATAATAATAATAACCAATTTATTCATCCTCATATAACAAATTCTATTGTACAGGATAAGTCATGTTAACGATCAAACAAAAAATATCAACGAAATATATAGAAAAAAGTTAACTATTCACAATTATGAAGAAGAGAACAAAAATACCAAAAAGAAAACCCCAATATTCATTTTCAATTTGACTCTCTAATAGCCATACAAAATTCCTTAAATTCGACTAAATCATAAAAAACCTCTTTTCTGAGTACTGAAACTATTTTTTTCTTGAAAATTGAAGCATTACGAATTTCGGCAGGTAATACGTTGAATAAAAACAACCTGCATATTCTGGAATCTTTTTGTAGGCATGATAAGAAAACTTATTCAAGTTTAATTGAAGACCGTTATGAGTGTTAAAGGTGTGCATATCACCAATTTTTTCCAAATTATTTCTTTTTTTGTACATATGACAAAGTATTTTCTGAAGCTGAATGCACATGAATGGAACCAAATACCTCCAGAAATGTTTAACAACCTCGTGTGTAGTATGCAAAGAAGATGTCAAGCTGTTATTGATGCCCGTGGAGGCCATACATTGTATTGATAGTCTTAATATGCTTGAATTCTCTGGGAACGAAATTTAGTTATTTCACTCGATATGTCTTAACAAAATTAATTTTACATCCTGCAACTTTAAATTATATTAATATGAATTTTCATCACAAAATCGCATTTAAACTATATTCTTTTGCATTTTAAGTCAATATCCCTAACTCATGTGGAGCAGTTTATAATACTGTTTGTCAAGCCAAGTCAAACGTTGCTGACCTCCATGAAGATAAATAACAATACCAAATTGGAAATCATTTTTCAATCTCCGATTTTATAAACGATACCAAAAACGTTTTATGGCGTTTTAAAAATAACGTATATTCAGAACAAACAAAACACTATGGTGATCAACTTTTTCCTAAACCAACTTCTGTCGACATTGTGTTCAGAACCGGCATATTAATAATCCCACTCTACCATATGTAGCATATGAGTGACCTCAAATTTGTTTAAAAAACTCATTTGTATGTTGATACGATCCACTGTCTAGGTCCAGAAATGTCTAGGAATGACTATAAAACGTGTTTATATGCTGGTGGGATATTGCGTCATTGGCAACGATGAGTGTTGAAGAATCTCTCTATCCTAGAGAAAGGTAGACTGGCCTCTATCAACCCAAAATAAATTTATTTTTAGTATCTGTGCCCGGTAGTTGGCTTGACGTAATTAAATTGCTTTATTTGCCTGAAATCGTCCAATATTTTTCATTCAACGTGATGAATCAAAAAACGAAAATAAATTTGGCGTTACTTATCGACAATTTGCCTCATGAAACATACATAAATTCGAAATAGGAATAATCGGATTGAAAACCATCCTCAATTTGTAGGCTCACAGATTTTCCGTCACGAGGTTGACAAAATTAAATCAGATTTTTTTTCTGTGAGAAGAGATAGACCGGTTTCGGCTTTATTTGGGCTCGTCAGTATCCCATATCCCCCATTTCCCATCATTTCGATGATTACTTTACAATTTAGAGTTCTAAGGTATTACCTTCGTAAAATAAAATAAGTTATTGTTTTTTCATTTTTTCTTATCACAACTTGGCTTATAGAGTCTAAGCTTCTGGCCTGTCACTTTTCTTCCTGGAAATTTTCTCTTCATGTCATTTTGAACCTTTGAAATTTTTGTGTTTTTTTATTCGGTTGTCAAGATATCCCATGAAATTTTTTATTGGGTCAGCCCAGCAAATTCCGAAAAAGTGTGTCACTTTCGTGCAGTATTTTGCAGTTAAGGTTTTCAGGAGAACGAGAAAAAGTTATTTATGATGTGATTGTTAAAAGCGCACAATAATATAATACAATTCCTGTCGGAAGAAATGACTTTTTTTTTATTTTCGTAATTTGCCGGAAAATCTGAAAAATGGTTGGAAAAATATCAATTGCTCATTCATTTGTACGGAGAATAAAAGAAAGTGCTTATCTCTTTTTTTCAAAGTGCTGAGCTAACTTTACATACTGTTCTAAAAAGTTAACGAAACCACCCTGTACAAAAATTTAATGATGTCTTAGATATCTGCGTAAACTGTAGGATTCAATTAATTAATTCGATGAATAATATTGCATGGCATCATTTTTTTCCCTCTATGATAACAATAATCTTTTCTCTCGTGGTGATATTTATTCATCTTATAATGAAGTGAATTTTGAATCGTAATCTTTTGAATATACATATTTGAATGTTAATTTCAGTTTTTATTCGATGCGGTTTACCTACATCAGTTTTCCGAAGCGTAACTTGAGGATGGTTCTTTGACAATGATTTATTTTTAAGCCATTTTATTTGCAAGAATTAACTATAAAGTGATGAATAAGAAATAGGTGAAATAAAAAAAACCTGAGCGTCACCCATTGTTTGTTCGAAATGAAGGCCTTTCAGTCTGAATATATTCTCAGTTCGGTTATTGGTAATATTTATTGCTTTCATCACATACACCTCGAATTTGAGTAGAAGACAAGAAAATGTGTGAATGTGATACTCATTTGAAAAAAATGATAAGTGAATAAATATCTACACAAAAAATTAATTATTGCCACTATCAAGAAAAAAATCAGTTTCCGGCAACCCTGAGAGTGGCATGCAATATTATTTGGAGAATAAATTGAATGATACTTACAGTTTACTCAGATATCAGAAAAATACTTGGCAAACTTTTTAGAACTATCCAAATGTTCGTCATATTCAAATCGAATGATATTTGATTTCAGTTATTTTGAACATCATGGGACCTTCCTGCTTTCAAAATTAGTTCAGTGATTCCGTTCAGGAGAGAAAATGGATTTGATCATAAATTTGAAAAACAATTTGTTTCTCATTAAAAGGTTCAGTTGTTGTTAGTATGGAGCTCAAATCAGTTTGTCTTCTGAAAACGTTTTTCATTTGCCTGAAAGATCAAATTTAATAGAGTGGGTTATCCTTGACAGTTTCTTGTTGGTTCCTGATTTGCTGAGTATTGATTATCGTCAAGAAAATGAAGTTAATTTCATAATTTCTCGTTTCGGTTTTAGATAAAAAAATGCAGAGACCTCCTAGAATATATTCCAACCGATATCCATAACATGATTTCACGGATATTAAACATTATCATGCTTACAATTTTCATAAAAGTTGGGAATTAGTTTTTGGATTGACGTGTACCCAGATTACTGTTGATTTGTTATAGTTATATAATACGGAATCTGAAACATATATGGAGTACACTAGAGAAAAGTTAAACTATAATTAGATCGAAATAATCGGTAAGCAATAGTGTATTGAAATATCCAATAACAAAGGTGTCCTATTTCAGACGTTGCAGCTTTGAAAAGATTCAAGATCGATGCAGCATGAATAAGTCGCAAAAAAAACAAACTTTCAAGACAATTCATTGATACTTTTTTTTCATTTGTATATGAAAACAATTGAGTTATAGACTTCTCATCCCATATCATCGTTTCTCAATATTTTGATTGAGAGAAAGTACCTACCACAAGCTATTTCCAAGTTTCTTCAGAGTAGTTCAAAAACTACAGGGTTATTCACGAATATCGATCTATAGAATATTTTTAGGAAAGACAAAAGAATCAGGATTGAAATTCTAAAGGTGAGCTTCAAGTGAGAAGACGACTTCTCGTATATTTTTGGAAGGTTCTAGGACTTCCGGTTTTTCCGGAAGTGACATCAACTTTCGCTTTTCAAATGGGAAGACCCATTTTTTATTGCATAAATAGTTTTTTTTTTATTAGAAATTCCCATTTTTGAGAATCTCCGAGGAGAAAGGCTGATGCTTCTTCTCCGATAGCATGATTTTCAGAATATGATAGAGGAGGTCACAAATTCTTTGTCAAAGTTAGAAGTGACGAAACATCAAAAAATCGTTTTTTTCAAATTGAAACCTCATTTTTTCGAAGCATTTTCAAAATCTTCGTCAAAAAATAATATGCTCATACGTCCAAGACTCTTATCCCAAAATGAATATTTTTCGAGATATTCAGGAAAAACGATTTTGTTTCCAATAATTGTCAATTGTGTTTTTTCACTGAAAAATAATTAGCGGTCAAGTGAAATTTTTGGAAATAGCTGTTATCGAGAAAATATTTTCTATAGTTCAGACGAGTTAAGTTCTTGAATTATCATCTATAATGCGAGAGCATTAATTGGTTTAAAATTTTTAATGTGAGTATTAGTGAAGTCAAAGTAAAGAATTCTCAGGAATGCAGAAAAAAATAATTTGTAATAATTTTTAATGCTTTCGAAAGAATTACATGTAACAATTTCATTACCATGACAAAAAAGAAATTCTCCAGAATAAAAAATTTGCGGAAATTATCGTGAGCTTAAAAGAATAAAGAAAAACTAAACCCCACCATGACAAGAAAGAAATTCTCCAGAATAAAAAATTTGCGGAAATTATCGTGAGCTTAAAAGAATAAAGAAAATCTAAACTCGTCTGAACTATAAAAAAATATTTTCTCGATAACAAAGATTTCCAAAAATTTCACTTGACCGCCAATTATTTTCTAGTGAAAAAACACATTCGGAATGAGATTGAAAATTGAAGACAAAATCGATTTTCTTGAATATCTCGAAAAATATTCATTTCGAAAAAATTGGGTTTCAATTTGAAAAAAAAACGATTTTTTCATGTTTTGTCAATTCTAACTTTCACAAAGAATTTGTGACCTCTTGTATCATATTCTGAAAATATGGAAAAGAAAAGAAGCATCAGCCTTTCTTCTCGGAGATTCTCAAAATGAGAATTTTCTATGAAAAAACCTCGAAGATGTCTGTATTTCAACAAAGTTCAATTTTGAGATTTTTTTCGTATTTCCTCATTTAAAGAGAAATTTCTCGGGAAAATTCAAACTTTTGAAATCAAAAAGTCTCAGAATTCAATGGAGAATCTATTCATGCAATAAAAAATGGGTGTTCCTATTTGAAAAACGGGAAGGTTTTAAGAACCTTAAAAAAATATACGAGAAGTCGTCTTCTTTCTTGAGCCTCACCTTTAGAATGTCAATCCTGAATCTTGTGTCTTTTCTAAAAGTATTCTATAGAGCCATATTCGTGAATAACCCTGTATATATGCGATTAAAAAAGATTTTCCTCATAGTATCTGAAAGAAACCCCTAGTTAGTACAAATTAAATTTTGAATGAATTTAAGCTCATTATTCTGGTATATATTTTAATTTTTTCGGTGTCAAGGATCAACTGGTATGATCATTAGCCACTAATTATCTTTTATCTATTCCAACAAATATTTTGTTCCTGAATTTATGAAAAAATTTGAAGTGATCAAAAAGTTCCGTTAATCTCAGAAGAGTTCTCTCAGGAAATATGAATTTTTTTAATGGATCAAACGATCTGGAGACCCAAAAAACTGTGAGAACTCGAAATAAAGGGCATTTACGAATATGAAAGAACTTGAACACTAAAATCTCATCGCAGATACATTCGGCGCTTCTAAACAAGCCATATCATGTCATTCGGGGCTCTGGGAACCTTATAAAAGCAAGAAAATTGGATGCCATACGAGTTGGAGCCAAGAGCCTTGCGACGCAACTAACATCTGTTCCATCAATAAAAAAGTAAAGGCTTTTCGCAGCGTTCTCTGAATATCTGTGACTGGGGGAATTCCCGTTGAGATTAATGCTGCATATTCGATATAAAAGCTTTTTATTTTCAGTTTGGAAAAAGGAGAATAGATTTTTATATGTCAATGTTTCGTTAGTTGACAAATGGGCTAACAACTCGTGTGTCGTACTATAGTTTTTCTACGCCCTCTCAATTTCATCTATTGACTGATAAACCATATTTTCAAATTTATGCTGCTGATTCATTCCATTGGTTGATCGAGTGTTGTTATACTAAAAATGTCTAATACTTCTATTGAAAACGCCTGCTGACAGAATTTAGCTTCATCAGTCCAAAGAATTCTCTTTAGAAACTTACATAGGTATCTCTGGAATTTTTAACAGAATTTGGTTCTCCAGAGCAATTCATTGGTCAGCAGTGTTATCAAATATAAGATGAAGCTGACCTGATTGTATATTTAGGAAATGCTCCATTTGCTAAAACAATCATTTGGTTGTCTTCATTTACAGTCTTTGCTTCTTGTCTTAAATATGGTATTTCGACATTTCAATGTTGTTTTTAATTGTTATTAATATTTCATCTGAGATAAATCAAGGTGAATTTAATGCTATGAATGTACGATCTATAATTCCGACGTTTTTACCAGAAATGATTAACAAATCACACAACACGTTATACGGATTTTGACTCGGATATTGCTACATATCGAAAAGTCGCGTGATATCAACGTTCATATCGATTAAGTTCGAATGATCAAATTTTGCGCGATTTCAATATTTTCGGAAATTTCTGAACATCTTGCAATTTGTAAGGTAACGTATTAATCTGAACAAAAACATGTGTTCGAATAACAAGTGGTCATATCGAATGCTTATCGTTGATTAAATTCTAATATATACTTCGCGCAACAACTAAAGGAACAGGAAAATTTTGAACATTTTTTGGTGATTTTCAACAAGCTATATCTAAGTGAAAAATGGACGTATGGGAAACAAAAAAAATTACTTTTGAAGCGTGAAGACTCTTGTTTCTTAATTTATCGATCAGAAATTTTTTGGATTACAAGTAGCCATGCAATCCTCGGATAAATCAGGAAGAAAACATTTTCGAAATTTTTCAAATTATTATTCTTGCTCTGCGCGCATGGAACATTTTTTCAGAGCTTGACCGATGCAGAGGCCGCAAAGCCCGATTATTCAGCTCTCATTTGCTTTTTACGGCCCTCGAATATGACCATTTGTCTTCGAGATATCTAATTTTGAATGCAAAAAGATCCTTTTTCACTCAACTGCCGATATCTCCGGAACTACTGGTTACCCAGCAAGCCAAAAAAAATGCCATTTCGCTATTTTTTGGTTGATGGACTGTATCTTCGTCAAAACATGGGGTAAAGCTTAGGATTTAAGAAAATTTTACAGCCTGATGTTCCCTTAATTCTGGCTGTAAAATTGTCTTATAACCAACAAACGGAAAATGGCATTTTCTTGCTCTTTTTTCACATTACCGTTACAGGTGAAAACTGTTTTTTTTTATAAAACATGAGAGATTTTGGTTTGAAATTTTCTGCAGAGAAAGAAACCAGCTCTTGGTTATCAAGGCCTCCAGTAGGTCCGGAGATATCGGCAGCTGAGTGAAAAAGGATCTTTTTGCATTCAAAATTGGATATCTTGAAGACAAATGGTCATATCCGAGTGCGGTAAAAAGCAAATTAGAGCTGAATCAACAGGCAATGAAACTTTTGCATCGGTTTAAATCGAAAAAAATTTTCAATGCACGTAGAGCAAAAATAAAAATTTGAAAAATTTTGAAATTTTTTGTCTTTCTGATTTATCCGAAGATTACATTGCTGCTGGTACTCCGAAGAATTGTTAACCAATAAATTCAGAAAATAGAGTCCTCAAGCTTCAGAAGCATTTTTTTCATTTCCCATACGACCATTTTTCACTGAGGTACAGCCTGTTCAAAATCACCAAAACATTTTGAGAATTTTTCTGTTCCTACAATCTGTCTTAACCGGTGCAAAAAATACAAAAATTCCCAAGAATCTCGTATCATAGACCACTAGTTCTGCACATATGCCAATATTATTTCTGAATGTAGTTTGGATAATGTTTTCATATAAATACCATGAAAAATATGGTTGCAATTTGAAAAAATCTAATTTTACCATTTCTGTCATGATGAAATTTTATTCTTGACCTGATGGCAACTGAAAATTAGACAAATTCTTTCAGAAAATTCCAGAGATTCTAAATAAGATTCCTCATTGAGGTGACTATTGAAGAAATGGGGATCAATTATTTGGTCACTTTTAATAAACGCAAAATTTGAATAATAGAATAGGCGATACTTCAACTTTTATCACAAACTAGCTGGCCCAAGCAACTTTGCCCAAATTAGCTATTAAAATTGTTGTTATTATTATTAGTACAATGTTATCTTCAAACACGAAAAATTTTGAAGAAGCCTAGATCCTGATTGCCACACATCCTACCAGATCCAATTGTATTTCCTTAAGTTTTCTTATATATAAGTCATATACTTGAATAACTGAAATTATGTACCTATAATCAAATAATCAGTCGACCCCCTCAATGCATGGGACCTCCCATGACGCGGTTTCTTATGTCAGGTCTTCTTATTCTCGGCATCGCAAATTGAAATTAACCAAGTTGACAAAAAAGTTCCCGCACACTTTGAGGTGAGTGTTATCTATCACAAAAGATCAACAGCAAAAAGAGGACGTAACTTGAAATGAAGCGTCTAAATGCAAAACCAGACATTTGACATTTTCCGAAAAAATGAGAGGAAGGATTACAATAGAGAAAGTTGCTGGAAATCTGATTCTTATACCCTCAGGTTCATAACTAGACTTTTGAAAGCCTCTATTCGTGATTCAAATTGTCAAAACTGAGAGTTTTTAAATTCAAAACTTTGATTTTGGCAGGTTTTTCTCGTTTTGCTCGGAACGGCACATACATCAAATATCTGGTTTTGCATTCAGACGTTTCAATTTTCACTTTCACAAGCCGATATTGACATAGATAACCGGACATGATACCCGATGTTTATCGAAATATTATTTAATTATGTATTATTAATTGATAACATTGGTGTTTTGTACAAACTTCGCATCGTCCTCACTTGAAGAAATTATTGACATCGAGAAATAGATGTAACGATGTTATGAATAATGCAAAATCCATTTTAAAATTTCGACGTTTAATTATCAAACATCGATGATAATCGAAAATCAATGATAATCGATCACCGCCATTTCTAAAGAAAAACCATATCAAATTCCTTGCATTTCTATATTTTCTCACCTTTAAAACCTTTCCTGGAATTCCACGAATAAGTCGAGACCAAAAATAGCCAAGTTGGTGCAGCCGTTTTCAAGTTTTAGCGTACCTAAGGCACAGCAATTCATTTTGAAAAATACAGATATGACTTTTTATAGTAAACATCGATGTATTCAGGAATTATTAGTGTTAACTGTAAAGAAGGGACAATGGAGAAGTTACTATGTAGAAGTAGCAGTTATCGATAGCTTGGTTAGGAAGTTATGGGTTAGATAACGCTAGCTGTCCCATTTTATCCAACTCTCCCGTTGTTTTGTGACCAGAAATGAAGCAGTTAAGCAGTTTTTGTACTCTCAAGTCCTGCAGAGGTGACAATAGTTTTTAAGAAAAAGAAAATTCTTTGCCTTTACGAAGGCCACATCGAGAACATTTTTGAAACATAGATGAATTCAAAATAGTAATCATCGAAATGAATACCATTTTCAATTCCCAGGCTCAGAGATCTTTTATCATGAGGTTGGAGAAATGATATTAGATTTTGTCACTGAGATGAGGGATATACCGGTTTCGGCCTTGTTGGGCCTCATCAGTATCCCGCACATCTCAGGACAAAATCTTCATAAAAACTTCGGAATTTGAAGCAATTGGTTGTGAAGTAATGAGTAAAATATTACAAAGTACTAAGGTGGTGACATCCAATTGCGTCAAAATGAAGTTTCACATCTCCAATCAAATGCAAAAAAAGAAAAAAAAGAAATCTGTACTTCCTCCTTCACTGAATGAGATTTTAGCAGTGGCTCTATTCAGGGCCCGCTTGCTAGTTTCTCAAAGTGATGGAAACGCCCAATTCTCTTCGTGACTGTGAAGCCAGATGTTTTTAAGAAAAAGAAAATTCTTTGCCTTTACGGAGGCCACATCGAGAACATTTTTGAAACATAGATGAATTCAAAATAGTAATCATCGAAATGAATACCATTTTCAATTCCCAGGCTCAGAGATCTTTTATCATGAGGTTGGAGAAATGATATTAGATTTTGTCACTGAGATGAGAGATATACCGGTTTCGGCCTTGTTGGGCCTCATCAGTATCCCGCACATCTCAGGACAAAATCTTCATAAAAAACTTCGGAATTTGAAGCAATTGGTTGTGAAGTAATGAGTAAAATATTACAAAGTAATATTGATAAGGCCCAACAAGGCCGAAACCGGTATATCGCTCATCTCAGTGACAAAATCTAATATCATTTCTCCAACCTCATGATGAAAGATCTCTGAGCCTGGGAATTGAAAATGGTATTCATTTCGATGATTACTATTTTGAATTCATCTATGTTTCAAAAATGACAATAGTTCTTAAAACGTAGTTTTCGCGTAGATTCCGAAGGTGACTGTGCCCTCAAGCGTATTACTCGTTACGAATGTACCAACCTTGAAAACCCTTCAGCCTACGATGGGAATTCTCTGGTCCCAAATGCGCTACGCATGTTTGAACGACCTTGATCCGGGAATGAAGGGAGGTCGAAGAACTGGTTTCCCTTACGCACAGCTCCTCCACCCCAGTCCCCATAAAAGAAATTTATTGAGATATGGGATGGGTTTGTTTTGCCGCATTCAGCCTCGCGAGTGGAAGGAACTGGATGAAGGAAGTCACAGGATAGAATTTGTTCAGATAGACTGACTCGATTGTCGAATAGATATGGAATACAGGGTCGTCTTTTCACTGGGCGATGAAAATGAAGAATACTAGAAATACACTACGCAAAAAAATTAACGCACATTCTGGAAATCTCAATTTTAATGAAAGTAAACTCTACATTGACTTTATAACTTCTTTTTTATGTTCTCTCGGGAAGGTTTTGAACGGAGCAAGATACATTAAATGGAAGAAAAATTCAGGATTTCACCGAATCTTATGTGAAAGAAGAGAAATGAACAATTTTCAAAATACTGAAATGCTGATAAGTGATTTAATACTTGGTATTTCCACCCCTTGCGTTAATTACAGCTCGGCAACGACGGTTCATACTCAAAATGAGTGATCTTAAAATGTTCTGATCTGATCCTTCCCAGATTTCTCCGAGTTGAATTCCTAAGTCATTAAGAGTAGCTGGATGATTTTCTGAACTTCTTAGCCTTCTATTGAGGTTGTCCCAAACCTGCTCAATCAGATTGAGATCTGGACTTCTTGCTGGCCATTCCATTCGAGAAACTTCAACCTCTTCAAGGTACTCCTGAACGATGCGCGCACGATGGGGTCTGGCATTATCGTCCATAAGCACTACATGCTCTTCGAGAATGTTCCTTATATACTTATCAGCATTCATAGCTCCATTATCAACGACCACTAGGTCTGTGCGAGCAGTCAAATATATTCCACCCCATACCATAATCGATCCTCCCCCGAAACCAGTAGTATTCAGGAAATTGCACTGAGCATATCTTTCATGTGGACGTCTTCATACAAGGGAACGTCGATCACAATGGTAGAGGCAGAATCTAGACTCATCTGTAAAGAGAACTCCTTCCCAATCGGCCTCTTCCCAATGGATATGCTCTCTCGCAAAATCCAAACGCGCCCTTCGATGGGCTGGGGTAAGAGCTGGGCCTCTTGCCGCGACACGAGGCCTTAAATCATTTTCTCTGAGGCTAATTCTTATTGTCTGAGTGCTAATTTGCACGCCACGAGTTTGCTCAAGCTGATTTTGAAGGAGGCGAGCGGTTGCAAACCGTTGTCTCAACGAAGAAACTCTCAAGTAACTTTTTTGAATGGCAGTTCTTACCCGTGGTCGACCCTGTCCTGGTCTTCGGACATTCATACCTGTCTTCCTGAATCGCTGTAACATTCTGGACACACTTGTATGGGAAACTCCAAACCTTTCTGCAATTCTTGTGTATGTCCACCCTTCTTCTTGCAAAACTACCGCTTGGGCACATTCCTCTCGGGTCAAATTGCGTGTTTCGCGTTGCATAGCGATAGAGTGTAGAAAATCAAACGAAAGAAAAAAATATTGATCACTAGAATTGATCGAGAACAACTGATTTTAGAATGGAGCCAATACATTCAAAATCTGATAATATCATCTTTTTTATTCCTGCTGCGAAAAAAAACATATGTATTGACGGAAAACGTTGGAAGTGGATAACATATGCTTGCATAATTCTGATAAAAATAATTATCATTGAGAACACCTTCAGTTGTAGAATAAATTTGGGATTTCCTCAATGTGCCTTAATTTTTTTGCGCAGTGTATTTATTACATATATGTAATAGTTATTGTAGCAGCTACTAGCTTCATTATCCAATATGGGATCATGTACCCCAATTATGGTCTATCTATTAATTAGTTATGACTGAATTATGCTAAATGAAGAGAAGTAAATCAAGAAATTTGCCCATCTACCCTATTTAAATGAATTGTCTACATCCAATAGGGCCCTGACAGATTTAAGACGGCCCTGCAGGAATAAGACAAGCGGATATGGCGAACTGTCGGAAAGTTGGCAGAGGATTAAATTGTTCTGAATTAGGTTTCATATTTCCGGAAAAAGACGGTTTTTTACGAATTTACCTCTGGATTTCGGGAGTGGTTTTAACACGTTTGACGGAAGCTTCATTAGGCTCTCATTTATCCGAGTATCAGCAAGTTAATTAAGCGCCTGTGAAAGCACTGTCCAACTCTTTTAGCTTCGGGGATGCTCTTACTGCATTCTCTCATTTCGAAAATCTAACAAGCAAATTTACACATAATTCGAATAGTTGTTCGTGTTTTAGGCTATTCTACTACCTAAATTCAACACTGAACTCAAAAAAATATAGAGCATACACAATTACCAGACTAGAAAATTAAACAACTATCACTTGGACTACATTAGAACAAATAGAGCCAAAAATTCCCTGATCTATCTGGCTGCAGAGGAATACAACAAGTTGTCAGAGGAAATAAAAAGTGACCAATCTCTGAAACTATTCAATAGATCACTCAAGGGTCATGGAATGTCACTTTCAACCTGTTATTTCACTCTAATGAAAAAAATTTTTGTACAACTGCCATTAAAAGTGGCACTTTTAATGACAGCAAACAATGTTAAAATTGATTGTTCACGTTGAAGCGTGTTAAAAATATTTTTAACATTGGTGTTAAAAATATTTTTAGCCATTTTCTTATGATGAAATCAGATGAGAAAAATTCAGCAATTGCAAATTTTTATTATCAATATTTAACAATCAATACTGATGAACATTAATAATTCTCGTAAATCAGACCAATTACTAACATTAATGCCCTGTGACGTTAGGGAGCTTCGCAACACATTAGAATCCTCTGCACCATCAGTACTTGTAGGAAACGAAAGTGCAATTGAATGATGATGAATTAAAATCTGTTGAGAGGTTGGGAAAATTTTTTCAGCAATATCTATATGCAATGGAATGATCAACACAGCCTTCGGCTACCGTCGTAGACCTCCATCCACCATGTTTTTTTATATCCGTAATATTTGCTTCTGATTCTGCTAGCAATGAAGCGGAGTATCTTCGAAAACAGTGTCCTGTATATTGCTTTGGTTCTGGCAGTTCGAGAAATTAGGCAACAATAGATGAAATTTTCCCAAATGTATTAATACCAACTAGATTGGCAGTTCATTTATTATTCATGTTTGATGACAGAAGGGCGCAGTGCAATGAACTTATGAAAATAGTCTACATACTTACTTCCCAATAATACTGAAAGAACGACTGACTTTCGTTTTTGTATTTGTAAGTGGTATAACCAATGATTTATTTGTTATTTCGATGTCTTCCACTGATAAATTACACAATTCTTCACGCTGACAGGCTCCAAATAATCCGAAAATAGTTACAACCTTAACCATCAAGTATTTCTCCTGGTGCCTCCTTTATAAACTCTTCAACTTGTTCACGAGTGAGAATTTTCGATTTTTAGAGACGATATCCATTTTTAACAAGGGCGCTTGACTTTATCATTGAAAATTTGCTCCATATTTTGATTTTTCTTCTAAGTATGCCAGGAATACTGTATTCCTGAAGTTCCCTTCTACATTTTTCAATTCACACCAGGCCAGGAAATTATTATATGCAATATCGTACTGCTGAACAGATTTTTTAGGTAGGAGTTCCAGATTTGCTCTTCCTGCAGACCCTTCAATATCCAGAGGAACAACCAAATCGTCACTTTCATTAATAATTGGACTCTCGACAAACATATTGAGCAGTTAAAAACCCAAGACGAAAATTGGACAGGAACGAAATTCAAATGACAGCGTCTTTTCTCATTTGTTAGTAATTATAACAATGGCAACGTTTGCCATTCACATCAACCTTTTGATTATTTTAATATTAAAATGCATTTTGAAGTTTATTGTCATTGCTAATTAGCCCATATCATCATCAAAATAGGGCAGTTGTACAAAAAACATTGTATGGGATTTGTGTAAAAAGTGATTTTATTTTGTTCGTGAAATTGTTGAATTCGCTCCGCTCATTTCACATACTTTTTCACTCACAAAATCGAAAGTCACTTCTAACACTCATATCATAAATAACTATTTTTGCAAAACATGTTCATTCTACGGTAACATCGAAATATTGATGATGTATTGAATGAATGAATGCAATACAAATTAAAAAAAACAAAATAATATTGATTATTTGGTGACACTTTTGTGGAAATAATAAATAATAACTTGTTGATGAAGATATTTCACCTAGGTAATATTCAAAGATAATTAAATCAATAACGCTATTCGAATTGGAAAAAGTCTTCATTTTTTTCGAGATCTTGTATATCTGCTTTTTCTCACGGAAAACACCAGTCACTTGCTAATATAATTGCATCAGAAATTATATTTTCTTCGGCGAGTTTGACCACCATATGAATTCAATGTTTTTCGGAAGGTATATTTAAGTATGTAATATTTAAGGGGAGCTTCTCTATTAGTTGAATGATTCTTTTCATTGTCTTTAATTGCTTCGCTAAGCGTACCTCAGGAAAATCGATATTTTTCCTTCTGCCAATGCGCCGCTAGTATTCATTCGGTATTGTCCCAAGACACCCTAAGTATAAACAAACAAAATAAATAAATGAGAACCCTGTTGCCGTTTGATTTGCCAACAACATTGTCTCATGACATTTCTTTATTCCCAATATCCCACGTATCCATAAAAAAATGTTACATATCCCAATAGTAAAACGCATGTACGGGGCACTAGAAAATATAAGGGTCATAAAAAAACATGTTTTCACTAATGAAAGAAGTTTTTTCTATCGCCGAAAAGCTCAGTCTTCAAAAAGAATTGGAGTCATTGCCTCGGACAAATTCATAGGAACAACCAGCTGCTAGCCCATCTGAATACTAGTTGAGATCTTTGGTTATTTCTTATCTGTATTCTCTCATCACCTTTCTGGAAAAGATGTTTTCCAAAGAAAACACTTCTTCTTTTAAATTGTTAGTCCAAACACTCAATATTAAAAGAATATTGATAAAATACACCCAAAGTTTTCAGCGCTCCAAGAATCTACTTACAACATAATTCAGTGATTATGCATATCATATTGATTACTTCTTGTGAAATATCTTGAAAACTTCATCGAGGAAAAACTTCAGCAGCACAAACTGAACATTTCAGCATTAAATCTTCTCTTAGAGATGTCTCTGGAAGTTTCTGTAAACCTCAGAATAAAATTCCAATATTTACTAGTGTATTTCGCGAATGTTTATTCTTTTCACGTAATTACTGGTCTCAACGTCAACAACGAAAATTCGTTAAGCTTAATCCATAGTCACGACATCGAAACAATAACCATTTAATTCGTCAAATCTCGAAAACATTCATATCACGACCTTGAGGAACAGAAGCAATTTCATTCGTATTCATCTATTCGAAATTTATCCGTTAGAAGTTTCGCAATTATTATGAATAATGGATTCCGATCGGACACAGAATCGATTGCAATACCTCTATGATACTGATTGCCAGAGGGAATCCAACTTCCAGTAAAGTACCTAGTTGAGTCTAGCTCTCAGAAGCTTTATTTATCATTCAGTTAGGTCAATATCATCAAAAATTGCACCTGGTGGCTTCATTTTAATTTGATTGATTTGTTTTTTTATACAGCGTGAGTCTTCAACTTTTACATATATTTTAACAATTCTTGAGTTCAGAAGAATTACTGTTCCTGTCATTTTTTTCCGATTCAGCTTAGAAAAAATGATGGAGGCATTTTTTATACTCTCATAATAAGTAATGCCACCCCTGTAAACATCTCAAAAAACTTTTTTCGATAATTACATCTAGCAAGTCCAGGATGAACGATCCATTTTCGCACTTGATTAATATCAAGCTAATTTTCCGTGAGTAGCTTCTATTTGATGATACGCCCAACAATATCTGATAAGAACCTCTCCATTGTGGTAGCTACCAGGGGGGGCAAGAAAAAATATGTCTATCTGACGATGCCGATTCATTACTAACTGGATTATTTCTTGTGGAATCCTGAGATAATTATCAGAATTATTTGAAAAAATGATTGTCCTAAAAATTCTATGGTTTGATCAAAGAGTCCTCTCATCCCAACAGGTATTGATAACGATGTCATCAAAAATGATTACTAACCAGCTATTTTTTTCCTTCTTATACTGCTCCAAAAGACTTGGGGATATCGTATTCAATCGTTTTAAAAAGTATGAAATCTTCGAGAAAAGCACTGTAAAATTGTTTCTCTATTCCAGTATCGCAATGAGTTCATTACAGTACTAAAAGTAGTGCTGTAATGAAACTCATTACAGCATTGTTTTCAGTTATATTTTTCGTTTTATGGTTGTCAGTACTGACCTCCGATCGAATCAAGTTTCGAATCAAATCAATTCAAATTCCGTGATCTGTCAAATTTCGTATGTCACATCAACTGCCAAGATACAAAACAAAAGTCACTAATCTGAATTTTCATTCGAATTTTGATAGTATTTCACAAAAATTGACTGAAATAGAGAAAATACCGTCTAATACTCGTTGCAGAAGGCAATTCCAACACTCATGCTATCGAAAACGAGCGACGAAGGAGCGAGTTTTCGATAGCATGAGTGTGTTGGAATAGGAGCTCATTCTGCAACTTGTTTTAGAATATACTATTAAAACTCAATAACACCTTGAATCGATCTAATAAAAATCAGTATGAGACATTTCGTCAATCTGGTCGCCTTTTTTCTGAAGTTTGGTTCTTTGCATATGCTTCATGAATGTTCTCATTTCGAAATGAAGTCAGTTTATCAACGGCTTCGATTTGAAACGAGTTTTCTCAAAATATCAAGACGTACCTTAACAAACGCTGAGTCTAATAGGGCTATCGGAATGGTACAGGGTGGCCTAGCTAAGGTTGCTGTAGCGGAAAGGCTCCAAGTCAGCCAAAGTGTGATATCTCGACTTTGGAATAGATTTAGGGAGACAGGTTCCGTGTTGGAAAGACCAAGGCAATTGTCATAGTTGATAATTTCCATAATTTCAGACAAGAATCCCATTTTTATAGCTGTAATGGAACCTATGTTGAAAAATAATGGAGATTTAGAAATCACTTCATTGTACTTGAATTCATATTATCTGAGATATTCGGAAAACCCAATTTACTCGATTGAATTTCGTACTGAGGCAAATCCCAATAAATTCACATTCACTGTCATTTCTCCTAACTCAATAATCTCTTATTGTTCTTTCTGAATTATTATTTCCACAACAGAAAGTTACGCAACCGTCTCATTCATATCAACAGTAAGAAAAGCTGCACAAATATCGAATACATTGTAATTGATCACACGAAGATTAAAAAAGGCAATTTGTTGCAGTTTTTCATAGAAAGGTGATTAAATAGATAACATGATACAATACAAAGTATTTTATATACTTCAGAGACGATTAAAAATGAATAAGTTATATCAGTAATTCTATTATGTAGTATTAAAGTAGTATTAGATTGAAGGGACATATTCCTTGATCAACAATACCCGTTATTTCATGTCTCGATATTGATTACACATTCGAACTTGCATTATAATTTAAACTGGACATGAAAATGAAAAAGCACTGACTTCGACAGGAATCCAATTTTAGAACAAAGTCTGATAAATTTCCATCGTCAAAAACAATCATGGTTATCATTCTCAGTATTTCATAGACACAACGAAAAAAAAATCAAATGTTTGTCATACGTGAACATTCCTCTGTCTGTGTGTAAGACTAATTTGATGAGTAGGTTGAAATTATGTTGGTTGAATCAGTTTCTAAAATTTAAAAAAAATGGTCTTGTATTATTAACAATTTCTGAGCATAGGATCGGGATAAGGTTCCATGCAGTTTGTAGGACAATGTAGTTGTTAAATTAGATAAATATTAAATGAACTGCTCCGCATGAGTTAAGGATATTGACTTAAATTGCAAAAAATTATAGTTCAAATGAGATTTTGTAATGAAAATTCATATTAACATGATTTCAAGTTGCTTATACAGGGTGGTTAGGAAAAATAGAGTAAAATAAAGAAATTTTATTCCCAGAGAATTCAAGCATTTTAAGACTGTCAATGTATGGCCCCCACGGGCATCAATAACAGCTTGACATCTTCTTTGCATAATACACACGAGGTTGTTGAACATCTCTTGAGGAATTTCGTTCCATAAACGGAGCAGAAGCTCCCTCACATCATTTAAGGATTCTGGGGTAGATCGATGATTATCTAATCTTCTTTGGAGCATATCCCATGTATGTTCTATGCAATTCAAATCTGGTGAGTGCGGAGGTATTGGTAAATGTAGACTACCAAGCTCCTCGCGCTCATTCTCAACTATGGCTGCACGGTGCGGTCTAGTGTTATCGCTAGATAATCTGGCAACAATGTAAATACTCTCACATCGACCATATCATCAAATCTGTGAACAACGTACTCTCGAAATTGTAGAATCTGATTCTAAAATAATTGAGGCAGTCGATACTTAAAAATTGTGTTTTGAGAAGGAAAGAATTAGTACAAGATGCCAACACGAGTAGATGAGTAAAAGAAAGCTGTTTCATAGTGCTTTTTTGGTATTTTCATTTATATCTGTATCGATGATTTCAACCATAAATAACCCCCAATGACAAGAACAGGCATGGAACTAATATAAAATCGCTTGAGGTTTCATATCTACATAATTACCTTCTTGAACTTTAATGACAGTAAGGATAATTGGATTACACCAAGGAGGTAGATAATAGATATCGCAAATTGTAAACTGTGCGTGAAATTATATCAATTATTTTTTCTTACTAAGGCATAACATAGACCATATAATATTAGACCTATAATAATATTATTTTCTGACAAACGTATTCATATGGACATCTTAAAAATAACGCAGCCAAATCCAATATATTTTTTTAATTGTTTCGAAATACATCAAACAGACGGAAGCACGAATAATTAAAAACAAATCGACGATCATGAAGCAGACAAGAAATACTTGAAATTGTTATCATTACTATAATGATCATTATTATTATAACTTTCATAATTCATTATTATAATAAATCATTCATTCATTCAAACGACTTTCAGGAATCCATGTTCTAAAAATCTTCACATTTGTGCAGTAAAACTATTTCTCTATGTCAGTATCGTAATGAGTTCATTACAGTACTAAAAGTAGTGCTGTAATGGAACTCATTACAGCATTGTTTTCAGTTATATTTTTCGTTTTATGATTGTCAGTACTGACCTCCGATCGAATCAAGTTTCGAATCAAATCAATTCAAATTCCGTGATCTGTCACACCAACTGCCAAGATACAAAACAAAAGTCACTAATCTGAATTTTCTTTTGAATTTCGAGAGGTTTTCACAAAAATTGACTGAAATAGAGAAAATACCGTCTAATACTGGTTGCAGAAGGCAATTCCAACACTCATGCTATCGAAAACTCGCTCCTTCATCGCTCGTTTTCGAACTTCGCATTCGTGTTGGAATAGGAGCTCATTCTGCAACTTGTTTTAGAATATACTATTCTCTATTTCAGTATCGTAATGAGTTCATTACAGTACTAAAAGTAGTGCTGTAATGAAACTCATTACAGCATTGTTTTCAGTTATATTTTTTGTTTTGTGGTTGTCAGTAATGACCTCCGATCCACTCAATTTTCGGATCAAATCAACTCAAATTCCGCAATCTGTCAAATTTCGTTAGTGACACCAACTACCAGGTTTCAATACAAAAGTCACTGATCTGAATTTTCATTTGAATTTCGCGAATTTTCCACAAAACTTTATTGAAATAGAGAAAATATCGTCTAATACTCGTTGCAGAAGGCAATTCCAACACTCATGCTTTCGAAAACGAGCGACGAAGGAGCGAGTTTTCGAATTTCGCATTCGTGTTGGAATAGGACCTCATTCTGCAACTTGTTTTAGAATATACTATTCTCTATGTCAGTATCGTAATGAGTTCATTACAGTACTAAAAGTAGTGCTGTAATGAAACTCATTACAGCATTGTTTTCAGTTATATTTTTCGTTTTGTGGTTGTCAGTACTGTCCCGGGATCCTCTCAATTTTCAAATCAAATCAATTCAAATTACCTTATCTGTCAAATTTAGTAGGTGACATCAACTGCCAAGATACAATACAAAAGTCACTAATCTGAATTTTTATTTGAATGCCGAGAATATTTCACAAAACTTGACTGAAATAGAGAAAATATCGTCTAATACTCGTTGCAGAATGCAATTCCAACACTAATGCTTTCGAATACGAGCGACGAAGGAGCCAGCGATGGACAATACTTTGAATTACAAATGTTAAACCAGTATTTCACAATAAAGCCTAGAGTTTCGGGAAAAAAACTGAGAAAGCAAAGTTGTACATCTAATAATAAGTATACAGGAGGCTTATTCTAACATTTATTTAAATTTTACCTTCTGCCTTTATATTAAAATATATATATATATATATATTCTTATGAAAAAGAGAGCTGAAATAATACATTAAATGTTGAAACAAAAAGTACCTAAGCTGAGGTAAAAAAAGAACGGGGTATCATAACATTCTTTGTATGATACTATAGAATCATACGATACTATCAACACTAGTATCATACGATACTATACAGCCAGGGGAAAAAACCTCAGCCGAAAAAACCTGCCTCCCCGTAAACAAAATAACATAAAATATCAAATATCAGGAAAATCTTGAAAGACATCAGTGTGATCATCTTCATGTTATCCGTCGATGGGCTCGGATACACAGATTCTTCCCAAAACGACTCGTAATTGTTAATCTGATATGAAAAAAGACAAAAGCAGAAAAGAAACCGATTATTCAGAATAAATCGAATGCATTTTGGAAATGCATTTGCTACTTTAAAAAATATCAACACTAAGATTTCTTGGCCAAATAATGTTCGGAGGTTCATAAATATTTATGACAGAAATGTCACAAAATTTGAAAGAAATGAAAAAAAAAAACTCCATCAATTTCCCCTTTCCGAATCTGCTGAAAGTTACGAAACTGATAATTTTTCAACATAACAAGCTAAACTTGTAAAAAATCAATTAATACATAACCTTGCAACTGTCCTCTTTCACGAGGATTTTTTTTCTGTTGCCGTGTGGGTTTCTTGCAGAAGAATCTCTTTGATACCATGTTCATCAGCTAATTTGGAGACGTAATCACACTTTCCTTTCGAAATTCCTTCGATATTCAAATTCAAAATCCACAAATTGTTGCTCTCTGGTCGTGAGGGTTTTTTCAAACCAGATACGACCTTCCAGGTGATGATTTTTCGGCACTTCAGATGTTTGAAGACCGCTACGGGACCCCAATGAAAGGCAATCATCTCCCATAGATAAACCAAATGATGTTATAACACAAGAAAACAGATTATTTTTCAGGACCAAAAACTAAGACATATTACCAGAATTGTCATTCTGACAATATTATATATATATATTAAAATGCAGTTCATAAAGAGTTGTTTATGAAAAACTGTTGATTACAGATGAAAATCTATTCAAACTTGTGCTGATGACATTATTCAATTATCCAGAATGATCGGACCTTGCAGAAATTGAATTATTCCCACCTATCGCAAACATTCATTGCATTTCTAATAGAAATTGAATTAATTCGAGATTTGATTAGTTCCGGAATCTACTCTTAATCAAGGGTTCAGCTGCATTTCGCTGCCATTTCCAGGATGCGGTTAATTGAAAACCGTTTTATACCTGTGGGGGAGGTTAGTTAAACTACCATTTAACAGAGGTTCGTTTACTACAATCTGCTGAATTGTACCTTGAGGAAAGACGGTTTAACAAATGTTTACCTCTTGGATAATCTAATCAAGGACTTATCGATCTGTTGAATCATCTCCCACAACCAATCTTGAGAAGCTGATTTGTATTCTTGGTAGGTGGTGTTGAACTTGAAAGTTGGGGAAGACTAGATATTCGCCGAATTCGGGAGTATGACGAGTACAAAAATGGAGGCAGAGGAGGCCGTGCCTATCATAAATGTGAACATTGAGAATTGCATTATTTTTGATGGCGCAAAAAACATTGAAACTCCAGGTCTCTTGAAAGTTCCATTGTCTAAAGTGGTGGTTGTTCTCTTCATCCCAATAATGACTGTTATGCCTATTGAAAGAACCATTCTTTGTGAATTTAGATTCATCTGTCCAAATTATACAGTCCAAAAAGTTTTCATTCTCTTGAAATCGAATCATCATAGCTTCGCAAAACTCTGTTCTCCTGATGAAATCAGTTTCCCTCAAATGCTGTACCCTATTGAATTTATATGGGTGCATTTTATGTTTTTTTATATTCTCCAAACACTCGATTGAGATAATCCCAGATCAATCTCGGCATCTTTGAGAGAATTTTGAGGATTCACAAGAAAATATGCAAGAACTGTAATTTCTTTGTTCTCATCTTCTACTACACTTCTTTCTCTGTGTATAGTTCTCTTAACGAAAGATCCGACATTTCTCAAGTTTGTCATGGTTCTGTTAATGGTATCTCTCGTTGGTCTGGGTCGGTCAGGAAACCTCTCAATGAACAGTCGAATCGTTCTATCTACAACTTTATTACATTCTCCATAAAGTAGAATGAGATTTAAATAATCTTCATTGGTAAAATTAGGCATAGTGATCGATTTCATAACTTAATACGAATTATCACCAAATTAATAGTAAACACAAAATGCTACTGAATAAAGAGGAATTTGGCAGATGTAATTAATGATACCTATCATTAAAAAAAAAGAATGTAAAACATTTCTAATAGAAATTGAATTAATTCGAGATTTGATTAGTTCCGGAATCCACTCTTAATCAAGGGTTCAGCTGCATTTTGCTGCCATTTCCAGGATGCGGTTAATTGAAAACCGTTTTATACCTGTGGGGGAGGTTAGTTAAACTACCATTTAACTGAGGTTCGTTTACTACAATCTGCTGAATTGTACCTTGAGGAAAGACGGTTTAACAAATGTTTACCTCTTGGATAATCTAATCAAGGATTTATCGATCTGTTGGATCATTCCCCACAACCAATCTTGAGAAGCTGATTTGTATTCTCGGTAGGTGGTGTTGAACTTGAAAGTTGGGGAAGACAAGATATTCGGAGAATGCGGGAGTATGACTAGTACAAAAGTGGAGGCAGAGGAGGCCGTGCCTCTCCAAATATTACTGCCTTATATTGAATTCTCATTTCGAGTTCATCTAAACTTTTCGCGCAAAATTCAAATCTCATCAAAATCTCAGTGAAAAATGGTCACATGGGAAATAGTAAAATCAACATTTGAAGCTTGAAGAATCTAGTTTCTGAATTTATTGGTTAACAAATTTTCTGAATACCGGCAGTCATGCAATCCTCGGATAAAGCACGAAGACAATTTTTTTTAAATTTTCAAATTTTTATTTTTCTCTACACGCATTGAAAAATTTTTTTAGCTAATCCGATGCAAAGCCCGCATAGTCTGTTTATTCAAGTCTAATTTGTTTTTCGCAACCTTCGGAAATGACCATTTTTCTTCGAGGTATCCCATTTTGAATGCAAAGGACCCTTTTTCACTCAAAGGCCGATATCTCCGGAACTACTGGAGTCCTATCAAAACGAGAGCCTGTTTCTTTTTCTGCAGAAAATTTCCATCAAAAATCGTTCATGTTTAATTAGGAAAAAATTTTTTTTCACCTGTAACGGTTATGTGAAAAAAGAGCAAGAAAATGCCATTTTGCCATTTGTTGGTTAACGGATTACGTCTCCGTTAGTACGGAGAATATTTTGAAGAATTCAAGGCGTCACAAACTTATAATAGTCGTCATAATTTGTACAGGGTCATTCACTTATCTTGGTAACCCCAATTTTCTCGAAAACGTCCGAACATTTTTTCATTCTGTGAATGGCGTTTTGAACAAGTCAATGTCGACTTGAGATGCGCATAAAAATCTGCGGAATAAATAAAGACGCCAGGCGTCGAGGCGCTATCAAAAATTTTTTCTCTAGGGACATACCTTTTTTATCATGTCATTCGAGAGATAATTTTATTCCGAATTTTTTTTTCGAATACAATTTTTATCGATTTCTAACCGTTAGCGATCTGCAGCGTGTTTTATATTGATTCTATTCCATTTATTTTTTCTGTATTGTGGTAGTATGCCTTTATTTAGAGACATAGATGTGATTCTGTGATTTGAATTCAAGAAGGCTAGTTTTCTGGTCAATGTGCCTCTTCAAATAAGATGAAATATGTGGCTGCAGCAAGATGGGGCTTCATGTCACCACGCTGCCATTCTCAAGAGATATTTAGATCAAGAATTCGGAAAAAAATGGATTGAAACCAATGGACCCATCAAATATCGCCAGACCTAACGCTCATGGATTACTTTCTGAGGGGTCCCTTTGAATATACCAACTGATTCTAATAACTTGGACTATTTGAGAATGAAGATAAGAAACGCATGTGCCCAAGTGGACCCTTTTATTTTGACCAAAGTAATGCAATAACTTATGTATGGATCATACATAATGGCCGGTAAATAGAACATATGTTTCGAAATTTTTCGTTTGTTATTAAAAAAAGTTTTTTATTATAAGGTATAATATTTTATGAATGAAATAATAGAAAAATAGTTACAGAGCCTCCGTCATTTTACGAAACATAATCAAATTCAAGTCATCTAGCCATTATGATCCATACACAAGTTATATCATCTCCCTATTTCATCATAAGTCTTTTTGGACAAAATATAAGGGTCCATTCATTTTTGAATTCTTAATCTCGATATCTCTTCACAATTGCAGCGTTGTGACATGGAGCCCCATCTTACTGTATCTACATATTTGATCTTATTTAAAGAGGCAGATTGTTTAGAAAACTTGCCTCCTTGAATTCAAGGCATAAAATCATCCAAATCAAGGCATACTACCACAATACAGAAAAAAAATAAATGGAATAGAATCGACATAAAACACGCTGCAGATCGCTGACGGTAAGAAATGGATAAATATTGTATTCGAAAAAAAAGTTCAAAATGAAATTATCTTCCGAATGACATTATAAAAATGGTATGTCCCTGGAGAAAAAATTTTTGATAGCGCCGTGACGCCTGGCGTCTTTATTTATTTCGCAGATTTTTATGCGCATCTCAAGTCGAAATTGACTTGTTCAAAACGCCATTCACAGAATGGAAAAATATTCGGGCGTTTTCGAGAAAATTGGGGTTACCAAGATAAATGAATCACCCTGTACATATATCCCAAACATAAATTGTCTTCCACTGAGAAACAGTGCACATACATGGCTGTAAAATTGTTCAATTCACTTCCGAAAGATCTAAGACAGATACAGTGTTTCAATTTATTCAGAAGAAGACTTTTTAATCTTTTAATACAACGGGAGCCTTACAATGTCAATGAATTTATTTCCTTTAGAAATTGATTTTTGTTTTTTTTTTTGGTTGCAGGCAATGTTGCATGTACTTCTTTGACTTGTTTTGTATTTCATTCAATCCTTTGTGCATGCATTTATATGTTTGTATATGAGTGAGAGAATGATTTTTCAGAATAAAGGATATTATTATTATTATTATTGTAGGAAAAGCTAAGGTTATAAGAAAATTTTACAGCCTAATGTAATCCAAAGCAACCCCCTCCCCTTAAATCAGTAGACGGATCGTTGAAGCGGTTTTTCTGGACCAATCGATTTGAATATTGAAAGAATTAATGAAACAAGGTTTTTGTTCCTTGAACTTGAGCTAATCTTTCTGAAAATTTTTGATTCAATTTTTTCAGTTATAAGTTAATTTTGTATGTTTTGAAGATCGAAAAAATATTCAAAAAATTACGTGTGGCATTCGAGGACTGCCGCGGTAAAGCTATTGAATAGCATCAATTCAAAAATAAGAAGATAATATTGTTGATTTAAAATATTTATTTATCTTACAATACATGTAGGTTATTCAGGAATGTTTATCATTGAAACTATAGGTTTATGGTAACTGAAATAAAAGACATAAGTTTGAGATTTAATGTCTTCTGAATATCTGGAAAGTACTGCGTTAATAGTGGTCTCATATTTTGTTGTGGATTCTTGTGGATCATTATTCATTTTTAAATTTAATTTTTCCGAAAGAAAAGTTGTCAACTGCTCTAATTTTTCATCGGCGAAGTTAATGTTGAAATCGCCAGCCAAGATAAGTGGAAATTTATTACCATTTGTATTTTCGACCCTTCTTCAGTGTACTCCAGTAAAGTGCGATGAATAAAATGCTCAACCTCGTCCAATTTTGGATTCGGATAAATGTAAATTGCTACCATGACTATGTGTAGGCCATTTCTAAGTTTGCATAAGCATGCACAAATATGTCCAACAAATGAGCGTCCAATATTAACATCGCTAACGTCTTCAATATTTATTTCAATATTGGGAGTCATAATATTAGCAACATTATTACTATTTTGGTAAGTAGCTACCCCACCTTTTGGAACAGTATCTCATTTGAATAGAACAATACAATTGATATTAGGTATTTCAATCGGATTATCACGCGTCATGCATGTTTCGGTAAGAAGTAACACATTGGTTTGTCTCGTTACTGAATCTTTTAAATCGTATTTGTGACTATGTAGACTTTGGCAATTGAAAGTCATTATTGAAATGCCATTTCTATTACTAATGAAATCTAAGACACTTTGATCTATCGTCTTAACACTATTTAAAGACAGTCTTATGAATTCTTGCAACAAAGATGCAGTCAATGCAGCTTGCCTTCGATTATGCTAAAACTTAAATGCAGACTTATCATTTTTTGTCGTAATATACAATTTTTCAATATTAGTCACCCGAGAGAGTGCAACAGAGACGAGTTCCTGAGAATGTGATTTACTATACTCATATACTATTTCGTCAAAATTTTCAGCTTTTTACGTATTTGTCCAATTTCGGAGCAGTTCGTCTCGATCCTTGCGAGCTTCGTACAGTCTACACGCACCCAAACACCGTGCCGAAGTCTGCCGAACTGAACCGACGATACACGGCTTTGCTGCACCGCTGTGATGGTTGGAGTAGGGGGTGTTAGGTTTTTTCGTCACGGAATTTCTACATTCGGTCGCCGTGCTCAAAGCCTGAGATAAAAGGTATGCAATAGCTTGAAAACATTTTTATTTTATTCCGAAAAAAATTTGGAAAGTTTAAATGAAAAACTATTTTCTCGCTTTCTGACGACTAAAATTTTATGGCTTGATTTACCGCTGGCATCAGCGTTACCCTCGGCGTTACCCAAAGCATACTACGTGGAAGTTGCACGGTCGGATTTACGCTTCTTTTGTGCTCAAGCACGTGTGTTCATGATTCTACAGAAATGAGATCCTGTGGTTCGTTAGCTTCACAGTATTCGACGAACGAAAACTTATTGTTTGAAGAGTGTGTTTATCAGTGTTGTGTGAGTAAGTTTTAGAAGAAATGAAAGCTTTTGGTTGTTCAGCTCCACACACTGAGAGAAATAAATTTGTTTTTATCAATAAAGTATTTATTTCGAGATTATTCATTAACAGACAAATCCACTTATTAATCTTTAATTTATTTATTAACTAACAGATCTTGCCTCTGAAAGAATTCATTCATATATAACGAAATATTTATTTACGCGGTATTTGTTAATATTTAATATATTTGGGTATGATGTATTTCATTTAAACTGCAGTTCTCTACAAATATAAGATATATTAATTGAAAACATATGTTCATTTGGTAATAAACGAACGTTTGGTTTCTATTACTAAATGATTCTAAACTTCCACCACTCCACGATATGTTTACTCAAAATACAGGATTTATTAACAATGAACAAACCGCATTTGACATGTTTCAGTCATCTTGGCTAGTTAACATTGTTCGGTGGTCGGTGGATTCAACTACCCGACTCCTGCCAATAAATCGCGAATGACGCAATCGGATGAAAGGTAAAAATCGAATAATCGATGACCACCGATAGCGAATATCTCTCCAAAGAATTCTTCACGAGTGTCATAGTTCATGAAGAATTAAAACTAACAAACTAACATCGAATTCTGGGAGAGTCGCCAACCAAAGATCAGATGGAACCTTCAACCTTCCCAATGGCACGTGGTTAGCGCATTGGACTAGTAATTCGAGGGTCGCAGGTTCAAATCCTGCACGGACTGGTCATTATTCCAGAATTCACTTCCGTCTGCAAAGCCACATTAATTTTCAATTTTGCTATCAGACGTTAACATTCATTCATAATTCATGCCGTTTGTTAATTATTACTAAATATATTTATTTCAGTGTAATGCGTCTTTATTCGGTATTATTGAATGTTATTATTCATAAATAAATGTGATATAATATTGAGTGAAGGTGATTTGCGAAAACTTAAATAAATTCTTTATTTCCATGAAAGAAATATTTATTTGTCCATTTGGCCAATAAATGATTTATTAACTATAACGCATGATCGATAATATCAAGTGAATACTTCTCTCAGTGCAGTATTTTATAAAAACGGAAAAATTCTTCCGCTCATTTTTTCTTGCAAGAAAAATTTTCCAAAAATTTCCAGAATTTGTGAAGGCCTTTTCTCACGATTGGAAAGAAACAGTTGAATTTTGTTCTGAAAATATCAGAAAAAAAAAATTTTCTTTCAGTTTGAATTTCTATTTTTTTCTCGATATTTTCAGAACATAATTCACCAGTATTTTTTTCAATCGTAAAAGAAGGCATTTTCTATTTTTCGAGATTTTTGAAAAAATGTTCTTAAATTTTTTTTTAATCTCTAAAACATTCAAAATGGGGTAAAAAGTGAAAAAAAAGCAATAATTGATTCCTAAAAAGAAGAGGTCAACTTTAAGGAACGAAAACCTTGTTCCCTTAATTTTTTCAGAATTTCAATCAATCGGTCCAGGAAAACCGCTGAATTGATCGATCTACCGATGTGTGAGAGTCTTTGGGGTACATTAGGCTATAAAATTGTCTCATAACCTTAGCTTTCCCCCAATATTGATGAAGATACAGTCCGTTGACCAACAATTGGCAAAATAGCATTTTCTTGCTCTTTTTTCATGTTACCGTTTCAGGTGAAAAAATTTTTTTTATCAGACATGAAAGATTTTTATTAGAAATTTTCTGCAGATAAAGAAACCGGCTCTTGGTTTGCTAGGCCTCCAATAGTTCCGGAGATATCGGCAGTTGAGTGAAAAAGGGTCCTTTTGCATTAAAAATTAGATATCTCGAAGACAAAAGGTCGTTTCTAAAGGTAATGAAAAACAAATTAGAGCTGAATAAACAGGCTATGTGGCCTTTGCTTCGGTCTAGCTCAAAAAATGTTTCCATGCGCGTAGAGCAAAAAAAAATTTGAAAAATAAAAAAAAAAATTTCCTCGTGCTTTATCTGAGGATTGCATGGCTGCCGGTCCTCTGAAAATTTGTTTACCAATAATTTCAGAAACAAGAGTCTTACAATTCCGAACTTCAGTTCGAATTGCGCCTTTTTTCCTCTGATCTCTCATCTGTAAAACAGTAAACAGCCTTTTTAATCGTGAATACGCTTAAAATTATCCTGATTCAGTTTGAGGTCAACCGAAATTCGTGCCTTATTTGAACATAGATACCGGTTCCTGATTTTATTCGATAATTTCGTGATGTCGCGTGCGACAATGACCCAATAGATAAATGTAATCTGGTCTTAGCCATAAAAATATCGAGGTTGTTGCGACAATGAAACTCCCTATTATGAAATTATCAGATTCATTCATGGCTAGTTACGTGTTTGTAGAGAGTGCAAAGATGTGTTTCTGGGTTATAATGCATCACTATACTTAGGCTGCATTATCGAACTCAGTTGAGCACTAACTTTCAGTTAAAAACCGGATTTCTCTACCTGAAAAAAAGTTAAGTTAACCCTTTACTGCATGATATAGGTATTAAACAATTGAAAAAAAAATTTTTTTTCTGGGCGAATGATTTCATTGAGGCTTCAAAATGAAGAATGACTTCTTTTTTCGTAAGAAACTACATTCATTAATTTTTTTTTTTCAGAAACCATATATGGGTTCGTATGCATCAAAACCTCGAATCCCGTGGACATATATGGTTTCGTATGCACACTGAGTACATATGATTATTCTTATCAAAACCTTATTATATTCAAATAAATTTAAATAATGGAGAATTTCATGACATTCTGAGGCTCCACTCAAAACTTAGTATTTATAACCCCATTTATCCTGCTCTGCTGGATTATACTGTTTGAGTTTGTGCCTTTGGTAGGTATCATCTGCTCATCTACCGCTGAATACTTTTCCTTTGGAATTATCAATAGGCGCTGTTGAATTTTCTCTATCAAAGGACGAACTTTGAATAGTTAATCGTGTCCTTCACTAATTGGAATATTTTGAGTTGTCGTTGAAATGTGAGAAACATTGCTTATAAATGAAATGAAGGATATAAGAAATCAAATCGTCATCCCTTAGGTCATGCTCAGATATCGCGTTAGGATGCTATTTCTTCCCATAAAAACGCTCATCGGGGTATATTCTGTCACCAAAAAAGAAAAAGGTAGCTCCACATAAAGAAACTTGGAGCAAATTGAAACGAAACCATATCCTTGTGCTCATTTACAAGTCATATTTATATGCATACGAAATCATATATGTCCAAGCGAAGAAAGGGACGAATGCATACGAACCCAGATATGGTTTTGAAACAATTAGTGTTGAAAATGGATGGAATTGAAAAAAAAAGTGAAAATCTATTGTAATGAATACAAACTAGAGGATATCCTCTAGTTTGTATTCATTACAATAGATTTTCACACAACAAAATATTTTTTTTTTGCTTGAAAAACTCATCTTTTCATTCCTAATCCTTCTTGCTAAGTGGAGAAACGTACGAGCATATAATCAATCACAAACAATGTCTTGAAGAGTGAGATTTGAGAAATATGACCATAAACAAAATAGATGCATTTTGTTTTGGTTAATGATATAACAAATAAAATCCGTTAGGGTTTATACATTAGTTTTCTATTCTTTCCAGAAAAAATTAACTGGAAAAGTGTCAAACCATATATGGTTTCCTATGCGGTAAAGGGTAACTATTGAACTCAGCATTGATAATGCTGCCCCTAATAGTATTCAGGAGAAATTCCGCTCTAATGAAACGGTGATTTTATGAGCCGGATAGAAATCGTGAAATTTCAAAAAAAAAAACAAATGCAGAATGCATTCTGCCGGTTCAATGGATTCCGAAACCACTATATTCATATTTCAGCCTTTTTTTATTTGAGTAATCTGCTTTTGTTTTAGCCAGTTTGTCATTTTCCTTCATTATCATTTCCCATATGGATTTTTCATATTATGCTTGAATAAGATTACGGAGTCTTAAAGAAAGAACAAATCAAAACACTCAGAAGTTTCTTGATTGTACGAAAATATATATTCATTTTATTCAGAGAACTGAAATAATACAATACATATTGCAACAAAAAAGTACCTAGCTGAAGGAAAACCATACAGGTCTGCAGTATGATTAAATGAGGAAAGGGAAAAAATATCAGCTGAAAAAAATCCTTACCTCTCCCGTGAAAAAAAAATTCACTAAAAATATTAAATATCAGAGAAATCTTGAAAGGAATCAGCGTGATCAAAGAAAACATCTTCATGTTATTCGTTTATGGACTCGGATGGACAAATTCTTCACAAAACGATTCGCAATTCTTAATCTGAAATGAAAAAAGACAAAAGCAGGAAAGAAACCAATTATTTAGAATAAATTGAATTATTTCGAAATTAACCAACCATTTCAGAAATGCATTTGTGACTTTATGTATAGCCTCGAAACCATCTTGAAATTTATAAATGGGACTATTTATAAGATGTTCTAAAGTTTCCTCATTTTCCACACTCATAGCTAGGGCTCTTAACCGAATTCCATCGGAAGAGCATGCTGTTGCATCGTACATGACCTGTTCTAATACGATTTAGAACAGACCATATTCTCCTGGGAAGGTCAAAACCAGGAACTCAGATGAAGGCATCAGTATTAAGATCTTTATTGAAAAAATTGCATATATTCCATTCAGATTGCAATATTTCTTTGTCGCTTCTATTCATATCAATTAGAAAATTTGTCCAAAAAGGTTTACGCGACTTCAATTTGGGGACCTTATTATCTGGAATATAGGGGGTATGGGAAATGAATTCGGAAAAGAATTGAATTTGTTTCAAAAATTCAAAGCTGTTGTCTCTCTGCGAATATGGGGAGGGGCAATATTTGAGAGGAATGGTAACCAAGAAGTAGCAATAATCATGATAAAAGATCTGTGAGTCTAGAAAATGACGATAGCATTCATTTCGTTGACCACTATTTTGAATTTAACTATGTTTCACAAATGGACCAATTTTTTCATGTGTGAATTTTTTTTCAAAGTACATTTTACATTGAATTTATTCGAAGTTCTCCAGTTTTTCGGAGCAATTCATGTATTCATGAAATCACATCATTTTATTGATATAGGTATTCAAGATGGACAATGACCATATTATAATGTAATTGTAGAAATGATACGAAAAATACAAATATTCTACCCCATATGGTTTTTCTCGAATTGAAATATATCAATCAGGGAAATTCTAAAAATGTGAATAATATTTATCCCAATTCCAACACAATCAGGCATACTCAGTAACTCTAATATAAAACGTAATATGACCAAATCCAATTGTACCTCTTCTATCAGGCCCAACTTTAGAATTCTGTAACCAATATTTTTATGAATACGAAATTGAAATTTTCATATTCAGTTCTGTTCGACACTTATTTTCATATCCGGAATAAAAAAAAAGGGGAAAAACAGAGGCCCTGAAATGGTGCCTTGTGGAACTCCAGGAGGACTCGAATGACTTCAACTCAAACACATGTTCTCAAAGAATCTTCAGTTGTTTCAAAAGTTAAGGAAAAATATTTCATTTTCTGACTAGAGGCAGAATAATACTTGAAAAAACCACCCTAGCAAGCTCGCGAATCTTGAATATTTCTCCCTCGATTTCTCCATATGAGTTATCATCAGGATTTCGTCATATAATAATGACTTGAGAAGAAAAAATCATGCTATTCACTTTCCCTCATCCTCATAGAAAACTGTTGCATATTTCCTCTTTGTGATGAGGCATAATGGATCAGTCAATATTCATTGTTACGACGCATGTACATATTCGAGAAGACAGTATTCTGTATAGTGTAACATTAGCTAGCCCTTTATAAAAACACTTAATGGAATACCCGATACTGAGGGATATTTCTACGGAGAAAATACGCCGAAGCTTTTCATAATAAATCAATCAAAAATGGTAGGAGCAAACTAAGGGTGAAAACTGATATCTCATTCATGAAATTAATATGCCTGATGGTGGAGGTTTTGAACAGCAGGAGTCGTCTTTGTTTGTTCAGGTACAGGTAATGGGTTGTTCCATCATAATACGTTGGAATAGAGGATGCAATTATACAAGTCATGTTATAAGAAGTTCTTCATGATACAAAATTTTACTTGAACTTCGAATACTTGATATGTAGCGGGTGCCTCATTGAGAATTATGCTAGAAAACTTTTAGCTCACTACATGATCGATCCAATAAAAAGTATGAGCCATTTCGTCACTCTGGTTGCCTTTTTTTGAAGTTTGGTTCTTTTTATATGCTTCAGGAATGTTCTCATTTTGAAATGGAGTCAGTTTATCAACGGCTTCGATTTGAAACGAGTTTTCTGAAAATGCCAAGACGTAAATTAATAAATGCTGAGGCTAATAGGGCTATCGGAATGCTACAGGGAGGCCTAACTAAGGTTGTTGTAGCGGAAGGGCTCCAAGTCAGCCAAAGTGGTATATCTCGATTTTGGAATAGGTTCAGGGGGACAGGTTCCGTGATGGAAAGACCAAGGCTTGGTGGGCGACAAAAAACAATAACTGCTCAGGATCGTTTCATCACCGTTTCAGCAAGAAGAAATCCTACATCTACGCGTAGAATGCTACGGAATACTCTTCAAAATGCAGATGGGGTCCAAGTTTCCATCAAAACCATCAGACAACGTTTGAGAGAGGTGAATCTAGGTTCTAGACGTCGTCCATTCAGGGGAGTTCCATTAACACGTGACCATAAGCGTCAAAGACTGGAATGGACAAGGCAACATATTATTTGGAACTATCAATGGCGTAGTGTCCTTTTCACTGATGAATCCAGATATGGACGATTTTTAGCCTCTCGAAGAATCAGGGTATGGACAATCCCACGCATACCCCGTAATCGTCGATATGTCCAAGAAGTCCATTCATTCCGAGAGGGTAGTGTTATGGTATGGGCCGGGATATGTTTCAACAGGCGCACAGATTTACACATTTGTCCTGGGAATATGACCGCCTCACACTATAGAGAGCATGTCATTGACAATGTTCTGCCAAATTTTCACGCTGCTATTCGTGAAACTTTTCAATTTCTAGACGATAACGCTAGACCGCACCGTGCGGCCATAGTTGAGAATTCGTATTTCATATCTACCAATACCTCCGCACTAACCAAATTTGAATTGCATAGAACAGGCAAGGGATATGCTCCAAATAAGATTAGATAATCATCAACCTACCCCAGAATCCTTAAATGATCTGAGAAAGCTTCTGCCCCGTTTATGAAACCAAATTCCTCAAGAATTGATCAACAACCTCGTGTGTGTTATTCAAAGAAGATGTCATTGATATTATTGATGCCCGTGGAGCACATACATTGTAGTGATAGTCTTAAAATGCTTGAATATTCTAGGAATAAAATTTCATTATTTCACTCGATTTTTCTTGACCACCCTGTATAAGCCGCAGACCTACAGGATGAGATTAATTTTATTTCCTGCAACTTGAAATCAGATTAGTATCAATTTTCATCACAAAATCTCATTCAAACTATATTTTTCTGCAATTTAATTCAATATCCCAAACTCATGTGGAGCAGTTTATATGTTTGCAAGAGTCGATTTAGCAGAGAAACGGTGTTGACATATTGAAGAGCCAGTTTTGATTTATTCGATCATAATTATTAAATTTGATTAGGTGATTCGGATCTATTTGCAACGTTTATTGTTATAATTGTTTCATTCAGCTTTCTGAACGACTTTCGTTGTATTGTATTCGTGTTTAGTAGATATTTTCAATTTTTATTGTTAATTCGCAAGAACCATTCTGCCCAGCAAGAATAACATAAATGCTCCTTCCTTCAGATTCTATTTTCTATTGTTGACATGGAATAAACTTATAGAAACTGTTAAAAAACTTGGTGTTATTTGCATACTCATATTTTATGTATTTATATCGTTTTTTTGCCTTCGACATTGATTCCTCCAATAAGTGTGGAAAAATATCAGTGCCCTCTGCACATGTAGTATAAATATCTATTACGGAACTGTATTGTTGCTCCTTGTATGAATTTATAACTTTAAACACCACGTTTTGATTTTCCTGACAGTTTTATTATGGTTTTCTCTCCCAGTCTCTGAAACAAAAAACATTAAAAAAAATTTTGAATAATGAAAAACTTGTGCATTAATTTGTCAGGGGCCAAATCTTCACAAAAAATGTTGCCTATCAATGAAAAAAGAGAAAACACTTCGAACTCTTAGGCATAACGATTTGAATTTAAGTTATCAAGCTCTAGACTCCAGGATGTAATTGTTATCTTTACTGGAAACTGCAAAGTAATGGAGGAATTCCGATTTCAATCTTACATTGTATCACAATTATGTAAATTATTTTTCCATAAGTCGAGATTAGCATGAAATTCGAATTAACAGCATTCGATATCAGGAACATAAATCCAAATCATGGAAGGTTACTTAATACCGGGTAGAGACGTAGTTTCGGAGCTAATTCGAACAAACTGCTTCACAAAATTTAAGGAAAATTGACGATTCTTTCGCATCAAACGTTCATTCATGATAAATCAAATATTTATTCTTTTTTATCTGAATGATTCCTTATTGTCTAAAGGATTTGCGTATCTGAAAAATAAACGGAACTGACTTGAGTGTTGAAAAAGTTCACATAATTTCGTTAATTGTGAGTTTGAAAATCGTACCACAATTATTAATAAAATATGAAGTCCTGATTCAACTTTACAAAAGTGATGTTTTTAATTGCGAGTTGGAAATTTGTATAATTAGCGGAGTGCATTTGACAAAAAGAAAATCACTACAACACAAATATAATACAATGCTTTCTGTATAACTGCCTTATCAGCATGTGACTGATGACTGGGGTTTTTCATTGGGAAAAAGCAGGTATACAAGATTTTAAAGAAATTGAGACTTTTTTTAGTAAGTATAGCGTTAATAATTTTAACATTTTTGAATATTAGCTGAAATATCTTCAACAACAGTTTATTATTTATGTTGTTTCCACAAAAAATCACCAAATAATCAATGTTCTTTTGTTTTTTTTTTAATTTTATTGCATTTTAGTTAGATAATTTTACTCTGGCTGTAGTAGAAGGTTTTCATTCAATTTTCTACCAAATTTCAACTCTGTAATGAAGAATGAAGTCTACACCGTTCCACGTCACTTTTTTCATTTGGGAAATGAGAAATCAATTGATTTCAACTTTTGTCCCAAGCAATCCAACTCGGTAGATGACTTAGGACAAGTACATTCAATTTTTTTTAAATTTTTATCAGAATTCTGATTTGAATTTTCTCTTCAACCGTAAACATTTTGATTCACGCGATACTAATTTATTTTCAAACCGTCTAGCTATCATATCTGACGTTCGGATAAGACTTATGTGCATATTGCAATTCGCGGCAGCCGAGATCACCCCCTGCCGAGACTTGCCATTCCAACAGTCCAGTCCCTTATTTGTTATCGAATTGCAACTAGATTTCAATTCAGTGATTTTCAATTCACTGTTTTACTAGACTCGGAGCTCATTCGAATTTAACATTCAGATTCCTATCTTTCTATAAGGATTTTCTTTATCTGTATACCAATTTTTTAGCCTGGTGTAACATAGAAAAACTTCAGTAGAGTTTTCGTAGCATACAGCAGTCTCGTTTATGTGATCTTACAGTTATTTATGATATGAGTGTTAAAAGTGTTTTATTTTGTGTGTGAAAAAGGTTGTGAAATGAGCGGAGCGAATTGAACAATTTCAAGAACAAAATGAAATCACTGTTAACACAAATACCATACAATCTTTTTGCCCTATTTTGATAATGAAATGGGCGAATTTGCTATGACAATAAACTTCAAAATGCATTTTAATATTCAAATAATCAGAAGGTAGTTGTGAATGAACGCTGCCAACGTTATGGTTACTAATAAATGAGAAAAGACGCTGTCATTTGAATTTCGTTCCTGTCCAATTTTCATCTTGGGGTTTTAACTGCTCAATATGTTTGTCGAGAGTCCAATTATTAATAAAAGTGACGATTTGGTTGTTCCTCTGGATATTGAAGACTCTGCAAGAAGAGGAAATCTGGAACTCCTACCTAAAAAATCTGTTCAGAAGTACGATATTGCATATAACAATTTCCTGGCCTGGTGTAAATTGAAAAATGTAAAAGGGAACTTCAGTGAAATTATTTTTCTGGTATACTTTGATGAAAAATCAAAAATGTGGAGTTCATCAATTTTGTTGGGCAAATTTTCAATGATAAAGTCAAGCGCCGCCCTTGTGAAAAATGGTATGGATGTTAGTAAATATTTTAAGGTAATAGCATATTTAAAACGGAAAAGTGAAGGATGTCGTCCCAAAAAATCGAAAATTCTCACTCGTGAATAAGTTGAAAACTTTATGAAGGAGGCACCGGATGAGAAATACTTGATGGTTAAGCAATTATTTTCAGATTATTTGGAGCCTGTCGGCATCAAAAATTGTGTAATTTATCAGTGAAAGACATCGAAATAACAAATAAATCATTAGTTTTACAACTTTCAAATACAAGAACGAAAGTCAGTCGTTCTTTCAGTATTATTGGAAAGTATGTAGACTATTTTATTAAGTACTTTGCACTGCTTCCTTCTGCCATCAAACATCGTCGTTTTTTCCTGAAATACATGAATAATAAATGCACTGTCAATCTAGTTGGTATTAATACATTCGGGAAAATTCCATCTATTGTTGCCAAATTCCTCAAACTGCCAGAACTAAAGCAATATACAGGACGCTGTTTTCCGAGATCAACCGCTTCGTTGCTAGCAGAATCAGGAGCAAATATTACGGATATAAAAAAACATTGTGGATGGAAGTCTACGACGGTAGCCGAGGGCTATGTTGATCATTCCATTGCATATAGAAATGTCATTGCTGGAAAAATTCTCCCAACCGCAACAGATTTTGGATCATCATCATCCAATATTGTTTCTACGGTTTCTACGAGTACTGATGGTGCTGAGGATTCTAATAATGTGTTGCGAAGCTCCCTAACGTCACAGGGCATTAATGTTAGTAATTGTTCTAGTTTTACGATTAATATGAATGTTCATGAGTGATGATTGTCAAATATTATTGTTAAATATTGATAATAAAAATTTCCAATTGCTGAATTTTTCCAATCTGATTTCATCATAAGAAAATGGAGTGCTGAAAATATTTTTAACACTAATGTTCAGAATATTTTTAACACGCTTCCACGTAAACGATCAATTTTAACATTGTTTGCTGTCTTTAAATGTGTCACTTTTTTCAATCAGGAAACCTTTTGCTTTTGCAAGGATAGAAAAAAATCATAACTGGCCTATCCTCCGCGATGCGTTCAGATTGATAATAACAGCTACATCATCTTGAGAAAACTTTTTTTCCAGTTTCTCATAAAGAACCCTTATGGAAATAAATCATTTTTTCAATCTAACAATGTCATATGGTCTTTTCGGTAACAATACGCTTCAAATCAGAAAAACAATTGTTTATAATTATTACATGCGCAAATTACAATGCCCTGCGACATGACAATTGACCGAGGTCTAATATAAGTATCATGAGTTATTGCAAGCCACTTTATGGGCGATAATAAAGTTCTGAAATAATAACAACAAAAAACATTTTTACTGCCAAACTGCTTATTAAATTACGCAGTACGTACTACTTGGGGTACAGAAATAGATTTTACTACCAGTTTCAAGGAGCGAATAGGCACGTTCTTCGTGTAATTGGCATAATCATTGTTATAGATAACCGCTATTACAAGTGTAAGCTGTCAACAACTGAAGCTGATCCTAGACTTCGAATAATTTTCTCTCAAGTGTTCGAGATGTTTTTGGTCAAAGCTCGTAATCTGTGTTACAACACAGGAGCACAGCCGTCTCGGAATATAATGGATTGAGCAAATGATTATTTTCTCTATTTCACTATCGTAATGAGTTCATTACAGAACTAAAAGTAGTGCTGTAATGAAACTCATTACAGCATTGTTTTCAGTTATACTTTTCGTTTTGTGGTTGTCAGTACTGACCTCAGATCTTCTCAATTTTCGAATCAAATCAATTCAAATTCCGTAATATGTCAAATTCTTCAGTCACACCAACTGCCAAAATACAATACAAAAGTCACTAATCTGAATTTTTATTTGAAATTCGCGAGTATTTCTCGAAACTTGACTGAAATATAGAAAATATCGTCTAATACTCGTTGCAGAAGGCAATTCCAACACTCATGCTTTCGAAAACTCGCTCCTTCGTCGCTCGTTTTCGAATTTCGCATTCGTGTTGAAATAGGAGCTCATTCTGCAACTTGTTTTAGAATATACTATTATCTATTTATTTTCATATTACAAACGCCATCCATTTCATGCGAAATTATGATGATTGAAATGATCAAATCTAATAAAAAAAGAAGAAAAAAGTTCATATAGTATTAAATAGTTAATTTTGTATCTAGGGCGCGAAATGCTACTTTGGTGTTCGAGAATTGATTTTTTCAACGAGGCCCAGCCGAGTTAAAAAAAATAGTCGAGATCACCAAAGTATTTCGCGCATGAGATGAAAACGAAATTTTTTCTACAAACGTCAAAAATATTGTTCTAAAATAAGTAACATGCTTAGCTTGATATGAAAAATAGTATTGAACTGGCTTAAACTGGTTTTCCAAATCAAGTAATTACTGTAACTATGGAAATAAAATGGCATTTGTTGACAATTATTTCAAAGTGACAGTTCTTGATAATTATTTTGGAGTGACTTTTTATTCGCGTCAATTTCGTGCGTGATAATGGAATTTTCGAGCGACGATGAAGAATTCAGTACCCCACCTAACTTGACAGATGCGGCCAATTCAGTAATTTCAAATCTTTTACCGGAGAAATCGAGACGCCAGTATGAAAATGCAAATCAGCAATTTGAAGAGTGGTGTGAAGCAAATAAAGCCAGAAAAATATCCGAAAATGTGCTGTTGGCATATTTTGCAGAGCAGTCTAAGAAGCTGAAGTCTTCCACGTTATGGGCAATATATTTTATGTTGAAAGCAACAATCAATTTTGAAGAAAACGTGGATTTTGAGAAATTCACCAAGTTGATTCCTCATTTGAAAAAACTGTCAGTTGGAAATTATCGTAAGAAATCTAAGGTATTGACTAGAGAGGAAGTTGAACAATTCATAAGAGAGGTAGATGAGGAAACCTATTTGTTGGTTAAGGTAGATTTTTGATGATTGTTTCATGTGTTTTTTGAATTACTGATTTCCTTTAAGGTTGTTTTAAGTTTTAATACTGGGTATTTCGGGTGCTTGCCGCCGTGAGGAACTCACTAAAATGACGATCGATGACATATGAGATAAAAATTCCATTTTGATTGTTAAAGTACCCGATACAAAAACGAATATACAATGAATTTTTACAGTTTTAAGTTTAGATTATATTGAAATTTACCTCAAATATGCAGCTCTTCGTCCAAGTTATGCTACCAGTCGCCGATTGTTTTTGAAGTAACAAAATAAGAGATGTTCTAACCAAGTTGTTGAAATAAATGGTATTGAAAATATGCCTAGTCTAATAGCAAAACACCTAAAACTATCAAATCCTGATGCCTACACGGGCCACTGTTTTCGGAGAACATCAGCCACACTCCTTGCTAATACGGGGGCCGATATATGTGTTTTGAAGCGACATGGAGGATGGAAATCTTCGACTGTGGCCGAAGGATACGTGGAAGATTCTATCAACAATAAAATTCTAATATCAAATAAAATTTAAGACAGTGAAACTTCAGGATCAATTGCTGTCACCTCTACGGCAGATGCTTGCAAATCTAAAATTTATAGTCTTCCAACTCCCAAAACTACGATATCACGAGCTGATTCTGAGTTTAAGGAATAAATTTTGGTTCGTGCAATGGCTGCAACATTAATGTTAACATTGTAAATAATAAATAAAATTAGGTAGTATTAAATTTTCGCACAATTTGAAAGCCTTAATTATTGTTATACATTAATAAATGAATGATTTCTTGTATTTTTGCTTGATTGAGGAACATAAAGTTTAAAATATGAAAATTCCATTTAGTTTACATGCAGTGTGTGAAGTAAGTATTTCGCACACTACTTCGCGCACGATGTTATGGTAACGAATGAAAATGAAAAAAAGGGTCACTTCGCATATTGTTGTCAACATTGTCATTTTTTGACGTTTGTAGAAAAATATCTATTTCTTCAACCCTTCTAATTTCCTAAGTAGGTGCGGGAAATTTCTCGCACTGTTTTCGGTAAGGTGAGCGTCACTTTCCCTCACTAGTGCGGCAAAGTGAATTCCTATAGAATTTGTAAATTAGAATACCTTCAACATGAGATCAATCTACCCACTTTCATCTTCAGTTGAATATTTCAAATTATGCGGTTTCATCGATGTTACAATTTATTAACATAATTATTCGTTTGAAAGATATCATATACTCAAAGATCTTTCGACATAATTCATAATTCATGAATTTCTGTATTTATTCCTATGTCATAGTCTACATAGAAATCTGTTTATCCATCTGTCATAATATAATCACCAAATTTATTTGAATTATTCTATTGAAAAATCATTCATAAAAACAAGGTTGAAGATACAATTATCCCATGAGCTTCCAGAAGATATTCGAGAAGCAACAAATAGAGCAAGTATGATGTCCGTTGCCGGAAAAATCAAAACTTTTTTTAGATAGCATTAATTAATTTGTGTATTTATTTCTATGTTATGGTCTGTAATCTTTCATAGAAACCGATTAATCAATGTGTCAAAACAAATAATTTCAGGAGTTGTACTTATTGAATTATTTTTCAATTTAAAATACGGTTGTAGAAAAAATATTGTTTCTATCTTGTACGGAAAGTATATTTCCCGTAATAGATGTATGAGCTTCCAAAACATATTCGTTTGAATTTCATTACAATGTTGCCAGTAGTTTCGGCAAAATCGTAAAAAATGTGTATATTTTTTTCATCTTCAATATCTTGAATACGGATGGCGTTACCAAAATTTCTCACTGAACAAATCCCTGATATTTCTCAGTTTTCTTGCTTTTCTGATGAGGAGATCACCTTTTCTGAAACAGTGTTTAGTTCGAATTTAAGGAAGGTTACAGTCCACTTCGAACTTATGGTCTATTTTACACTTTTCTGAAATTAACTCAGAAAATTTATGAAAAGTATTTCATTTCACTTATAATTTCAAAGTTATGCAGAATAAATTTTTTAAAATCTTGGGTTTGAGATAATTCATCAATATCTATTGAATTCTTTTTTATTTGAAACATAGATGAATTCAAAAAAGTAATCATCGAAATGAATACCATTTTCAATTCCCAGGCTCAGAGATCTTCTTCATGAGGTTGGAGAAATGATATCATATTTTGTCACTGAGATGAGAGATATTCCGGTTTCTGCCTTGTTAGGTATCATCAGTATCTCTTACACCTCAAGGACAAAATCTTCATAAAAAACTTCGATATTTGAAGCAATTAGGGGCGATGTATTGAGCAGAAATTACGAAGTAGTGACGTCCAATTGCATCAAAATGAAGTTTCATATGACATGCGAAAAAAGAACTCTGTACATCCTCTTTCACTCATTGACATTTTAGCAGGGGCCCTAAATTTGGGCTCTCATGTGGGTTTCTCCGAGTGATGGAAACGCCTAATTCTTTTCGCGACCGTGAAGCCAAGTGTTTCTAAGAAAAAGAATATAACGGTTTATCAAGTCTCTTGCCTTCTGATATGAAGTATTCAAATCCCTATAATAAAAATCATAAAAAAATATTGAAAGGGTATATCCTGGATAGTATTGACAGATTCTCTGCAGTATTTGAATGATTTCATTCAGATCCTTGTTTTTTACATGTTTGACCTCTTTTTGGTGTTTTCGGGGGAAAAGTTCCCGCATCTCAATAGGGTAAATATCTTATATGTGTGAATTATATTAATTCATCAGTTTTTTTTTTCTGAAGCACATAACATACGAGCATTGCTCAGGTTGTGTACCTGTTTTGTACCTGTTATTCAAAGTTTTGTAATTTAGGATGAATAAAGATTGATTGATTGATTGATTGATCAAGTGTTTTTAAGAAAAAGAATAAAACGTTTTTCTCGAGGTACAAGTATGTCTGTTCTATCTCTAACTTGATATGAAATATCTTGCGAAATACAATAATATAACTCTGGATTCAATTCCAAAGCGCTCGATTTCCTCTCATTTCTCACGAATTTCGCCAAAACCTGACCAAATACGAGTGCAATAATAAACTATTTGCAATCATTCATGCGTTCGAAGCATTTGAGATATCCAGAAACTGGCTCTGGTTCAGCCGCAACAATTCTGTTTGTGAGTTGGTGTTGATGCATCTCTCTATGTGTGAATTTCGGATCGAATTATTCGGAAAGCTTCATTAAATCTCCGAGCTCGGCCTGATTGCACTTTGTAGTTACAATTTCGCGGACAATGTTTTCGTTAAGTTCGTTAGAATGCGGTCGAAAATTGGTGTTTAATTTTGTGTCACGGTTTTAATTAATTCATTCCGTAAATGGACGAAATATGAATTCATCGATGTTGGTTTTTTGGCATGAAGGAAGTAGAGTAATTAAGTGTAATATGGCACAGCCTGAGTGAAACTCGGAATTTGTGAGTCCGAACAATCTTTATTCGACATGTTACTTCTTTGAACTCAATAGTAACCAAGAATAATACAATACAGATCGTTAACTTAGATAACGAATATTAATTAAGGGTATTTCTCCACAGTCAGGGATATAAAATTTCACGTTAGAAAATTATGGGCTACTTTTTCACAACAAATTCAAAGAAGACGTCCAGTTTTTGATATATGGTAAACATTTGAAGTTAGAGGGTGATTTTGAAATTATTGCGATGTCGAGGATACTGTGTATCTCGATTACCTCTTATGATATTTTCAGAATATGTTTACGTATGATTCACTGGTTATTGTTCTCGAGTTATAACTCAATTTCATAATTTCGGACACCCTACATCTGATTTTACCATTAAATTATATATTTTTTCTGATTGAAATTCTCGGTATCTAAAAATGATTTTCATTATTTACCTCACTTGCACGGTGAGCCAGTAATATTTTGTTTGGTGTAGGAGAAAATGAAAATGGAAATTATAATTAATATAATACTATCAAATTAAATGATTGATTGTTCTTCAAAATTGAGACAATGATTAATGCCAGAAATTCAAATCGAAAGACACTTTGATAGATAGAGAGCAATTCGAATTAGATAAGTTTCTGAACTAATATTGCATCACGAAAATATGAATGTTGATAATGATCATCATCATCGATGAATTATTTATTTTATTTGTTTCTCATTTGTGAACGTCAGTTTCCAAAAACACAATATTAATCAAGAAAGTTTATTTTATCAAGTCACTAACTTGTAAAACTGACAGTTAACTTGCAAAATATTTACAAGTTAGTAGCATTATTTAAATTAGAAAATTTTGTTTTATCGTCATATATGTTGAAAATCATGGTACAATTGTTATTTCCAGTAACACAGATTTTTGATGATGAAAGAATTGATACTGATGATGAACCATCTGTTGACTCAGAAACTGCTGAACTCGGGGACTGCAGAACATTCGTACTCTCCTTACTACCAAATAATTTGCTAGACATTTAGATTTTTTTGTTGACCGAATCATCGACATAACTCATTGCAATTTCGGTGCTCTTCCACCCTCCTGCACGCTTTAATGCTAAAATATCTTCACCCGAATCCGCAACCATAGTGGCTCCAGTTCTGCGAAAAGAGTGGCCGGTGTATAACTCTGTGTCTTTTAAACCTAAATATTTCGCTATTTGCTTTGGGACATCACCAATAGTGTGCTGGCCAGCATTAAGGAAAATGCACTTTCCATGTCGGTATATCAAAAAAAAATCTCTGTTCCAGGAGGCCGAAGATTTACATATTTTCTGTATAACATGCAGGGCTTGAAGCTGCAGCCATCATCGGTTATGGTGAATCTTCTTGTTAAATTTTTTGTTTGCCGCAATGTCACAATAACGTATTTTTCCATATCTTCTACATCATTCATGTTTAAGGAGAGAAGTGTATAACGCTCATTTTTTCGTTTCAGAAACGCTATTACCTTTTGAAATCTGCAAATGACAACTAAACGTCATATTTTTCAATAAATTTTTTAAGGAAAACAAACCTGCGAACAGGGGCATTTTCTTTCATTTCCAAGCAGCTTTTCAGCATAGACCATTTTGCCCATAAAGTATTAGGGCTGAATCTAGCTGATAGTTGATTCAAGTAGACCAACAAACCAACTTCAGTTACCCCAATCACACTATTTTTGTTCTGCCACTTTTAGAAGTCGTCGTATTCTCGCTCGTACCTTGAAGCTGATTTTGCAGGTAATAAACTTGATGTTACACTGCTGGCTGCCTCAATTATTTTTTTTGGTACATTCATTTTCGCTTTCTCCAAAACAAATGTAAAGAAAAATAAACAGACATGTTCATGGCAACGCTTCCATAGCTTACGACATTTGTGACAAATTATTGAGATTTTTTTGGAATTTATCTAACCTTTTTACAAATGAGAAACAAATAAAATATAAAACAATACACGCAAGGTAACGGGTTTTACTGGCTCAAGGAGGTAACTGACTCGCCTGCGGCTCGTCAGTTATATCCTCCATTAGCCAGTAAAAACCCTCTTACCTTGCTAGTAATGTTATATACTATTGATACCATATTTATGCACAAATGAATTCGATGATTTTTATTCCTTTTTTCGAAATAGTTCATTGGACAGAATTTTCTAGACCAATAAAAATAATCTGTGAAACATAAATGAATTCAAAATAGTAATCATCGAAATGAATCCCATCTTCTATTCCTAGGCTCACAGATGTTTTATATATTTATTTATTCATTATTACATACAGGAATGAAACAGGCGAGAGCCCAAGATAGAATTCTCAAATTACAATGTAAACCAATTATAGTAAATCCGAAACAGAATTTTTAATTTCATTAAATTATATTGAGTAGTTTAAAATTTATTTCAGTGAAATGGAATTTCAGTGCGGTCATTTAGAACACCGCTAGGAAAAAAAATTATGAGAACATGTCATCATTTTTTTTTTACCTAAATTCCACAGATCTCCGACATTATCCCGGACACCCTGTATACTATATAGGCAGAGTTTGAACAATAATTTCAAGTGTTTATAAATCGGTATCGGATCTGTAGAAGAAGTAAACTTCAACATATTGTAAAATTAAGATCGGACAAATTCGAATTATATCAAATTAACTTTGATATCTCTTTCTCTGATAGAAGTGGTCCATCTTTGTTCTGCGACCCACATATGCGAGGGCGAAAAAACATAAAAATTACCATAACGTCCAACGATGTTACATAACTCAAATAACGCTAGATACGAAGTGTAGGGAGCTGAAAAATTGGACGATCGGATGACATAACAAAAATTAGCATATCATAACCTAACCTATATTGATCCTTCAAGAAGAAACATCATACCTAATATCGCCTCGATAACTTCACTCAGTAATTCATCATTTATTCTTGTAATTTTATAGGTATATAAGGGTCTGTTCCCATAATGATTTTTCGGTAAATTATTACTATTTCTTTTTAGTTAGCAGTTTCATGAATCAAATCTCTGTCAATTTACGAGATGCACATAGTAAGGAGCAGAATGGAATGAATGCATTACATCGGTTACTTTGAATATTTATAAAAAATTCTGAAACACATAGAATTTGAAATTCAAAGTGGCATTCTCTATGTGGAGATGCATAGGGTAGGGCTATTTTTGAGATAAGTGATTGAATTAGTTCAGTTGATAGAACATTTATAATACTGTAATTCAACAGAGATCACTGTTTTTGTTTTCAAGTTTTAGGGCCGCTTGCTACTATGCATAATTCGGAACTAATTCAAGCTCTTAGTCCTAAATTAAATGCTTGCGCATGATGATATCTCTCATTTATTATGCGTGCGCATCTGAATTAGGACAAATGCCCACTGGCACCGTTTTCTGGTTAAGACACCCTTATATCTAAGGCGCCCTTAAATTTTTAGTCATGCTTTTTCCCGCCTTAACGGATTAGATCTTGCACCGCATATCTAATAAAAAAAACTTTGTTAAGCACGCGCTAAACAATGGCAAATCTCACAACACTGTATAAATCAGTGAATTTGTTTGTTTTGACAAAGAAATGCGACATGACCATATGGTTTTGTGTCGGCAGTGAGCACAGCGAAAAGAACACGCGAATTCATAGACGAACAAGATAATTTGTCTATGCATTTTCCTTTTCAGTATTCTGATTCACAGAACGACATATACTTTGGGCCGCTGACGAACTGGCACAGTACAAAATTTTTTTTTTTTAATTGAAGCAAATTATTTGATTTGATTTCAACAATTCTTTATTCGTTACTTGAATGACATAATTCTGCACCTTTGGAATATCATCGAAGTAATACTTTCCATATTCACAAGAGTAAATAGTACCTGCAGAATTAATAATGACATGGGTACAATCAATTGCTCCAATAACACGAGGAAATCCAGCAATTTGGTAAAATTGGGTTAGGGTGGAACGTAATTCTGCTTCTGTCTGAGGTATTTTTATGAATATTGAAACTCGAACAACTGTTCTTGATACTGTAGATACGTGGATTTTCATCAAATCGGCTACATCCAATAAATGTCTTGCTTATGCGTAGAGTCGGAGGCACGTAAGGAGTTGACTCATCGGTGATACACTCTGATTCCTACAATCATCAAGGCTTAAACTCCCTTCTTTGAGGTTTGACATCATCATACATAAGATGTACTTACATATCACTCGGCAATTCCGAATCATCCTCAATTAATTTCAGCAGTTGCAGAGTATTTTTTTTTTGGTCAAACGAAATCGCCGAAAAAATGATGCGAATTCGTCCATATCATGGTAGTGATCGGCCCTAATAAATTCCAGACTTCTAGGAAAACCATAGTCAATGATATCTAATATGTCAAAATCATCCTCATATAGAGGAATGAAAATCTATCCATATTAATTATGAAATTCACGCAATCAAAAACAACACGTCAAAACTGAAGTTCGATTTTGACGTTTGAATATTTGAGACGGGCTAAAGTCTTGTTTAAGCCAAGAATATTCGCGGCTCAAAATAGTCATCACTTATGTGGCACTTAAACTGCAGTGCAAGAGAATCGGCGTCTCAAACCTGACTTAAAATTTGAGTTGGACGTAAGTCAGACTTCATGGAAAGCCATAGTCAATGATATCTAATATGTCGAAAGCATCCCCATATAGATCATCAATTTCATTTAATAAAAATCTATCTATAATAATCATTGAATTCACGCAATCAAAAACAACACGTCAAAACTGAAGTTCGTGTTTGACGTTTGAATATTTGAGACTTGATACTGGCTCAAGTCTTGTTCAAGCCATAACTTATGTGGCACTTAAACTGCGGTGCAAGAGAATCGGCGTCTCAAACTTAACTTAAAATTTGAGTTGGACGTAAGTCAGACATATATTTGACGGTGCAAGTGGGCATAATACCTTGAATTAGTTCCGAATCGAGGCAGCAATTTTCACCTCGGAAACCATAAACTATTGTAGCTTGGAACAGTCCTATGATACAGGACAATAATTAACATGGTGAAGTCTACAATTTTTTAAAGTAAATTTTCAGTTAGGAATTAACTTTTCAGATGCCGTGAAGTGAAAACAATGTGAACCAGTCAAATCCGTTTTAGGAAAATCTTATTAATGCTGTTCAAACTGTATCGCGGAATATCATGAATTACTTATTAACTTGTCCCAATCAGCAGGATATGTTGCAGATTGGTAAATACCACAATATTGCCGCATTCAAATCTCCTCTACTTTGATTATTCACAAACTGCTGTATCCATAACGTTATCATTATATCTTATTGGAATAACAGAAAACTTATTCACCTTATTTAATTCAAAATTGAAAAACCATAACAGTAGGATTTCCGGATATTACCATGAAAACATTTCTATGGCAATGCTGGTTTCTTTTGAACACCACCGCAAAGTGTTTTGTGCAGATAAGTTGTAGTTTATAAATTGTCTAATTTGTGTTTGAATATCATCGACTTCAATTTTGAATAATTTTCAGATTTACGAAAATGCGTAAAACGCCAATTTAATGAATGATTTCTCACTGAGGTAACATTCATGAAACATTTCTGAATTTTCCGCCTATTTCCCAAAGGTCGATACGTTAATTAGAGAAGCAGTTTCGCAACCTTGTAGCATGTAGGCAGATCAAAACAGGCAGCTGCTAATAAACAGTGAGAGGATGTTAAATTACATGTGATGCTTCAGTTTCAAGAAAATCAAAGGTCCTCTATGACATTCAATATCAGCCATTCATCGATTCCAAACATATTAAAACAAAATAAAATATACACTGCGCAAAAAAATTAACGCACATTCTGAAAACCTCAATTTAGATGAAAGTAAACTCTACATTGACTATAACTTATTTTTTATGTTCTCTCGGGAAGGTTTTGAACGAAACAAGACACATTAAATGGAAGAAAAATTCAGGATTTCACCGAATCTTATGTGAAAGGAGAGAAATGAACAATTTTCAAAATACTGAAATGCTCATATTGTGATTTAATACTTGGAATTTCCACCCCTTGCGTTAATTACAGTTCATCAACGACGGTTCATACTCAAAATGAGTGATCTTGAAATGTTCTGATCTAATCCTTCCCAGATTTCTCCGAGTTGGATTCCTAAGTCATTGAGAGTAGCTGGATGATTTTCTGAACTTCTCAGCCTTCTACTGAGGTTGTCACAAACCTGCTCAATCGGAGTGAGATCTGGACTTCTTGCTGGCCATTCCATTCGAGGGACTTCAACCTCTTCAAAGTACTCCTGAACGATGCGCGCACGATGGGGTCTGGCATTATCGTCCATAAAAATTAAATTTTCACCAATGTATGGGGCAAATGGCACTACATGCTCTTCAAGAATGTTCCTTATATACTTATCAGCATTCATAGCTCCATTATCAACGACCACTAGGTCTGTGCGAGCAGTCAAAGGTCCACCCCATACCATAACCGATCCTCCCCCGAAACCAGTAGTATTCAGGAAATTGCACTGACCATGTCTTTCATGTGGACGTCTGTATACAAGGGAACGTCGATCACAATGGTAGAGGCAGAATCTAGACTCATCGGTGAAGAGAACTCTTTCCCAATTGGCCTCTCCCCAATGGCTATGCTTTCTCGCAAAATCCAAACGCGCCCTTCGATGGGCTGGGGTAAGAGCTGGGCCTCTTGCCGCGACACGAGGCCTTAAATCATATTCTCTGAGGCGATTTCTTATGTTTGCTCAAGCTGATTTTGAAGGAGGCGAGCGGTTGCAAACCGTTGTCTCAACGAAGAAACTCGACCCTGTCCTGGTCTTCGGACATTCATACCTGTCTCCCTGAATCGCTGCAACATTCTGGACACACACGTATGGGAAGCTCCAAACCTTTCTGCAATTCTTGTGTATGTCCACCCTTCTTCTTGCAAAACTACCGCTTGGGCACATTCCTCTTGGGTCAAATTGCATGTTTCGCGTTTCATAGCGATCGAGAGTAGAAAATCAAACGAAAGAAAAACTATTGATCACTAGAATTCATCGAGAACAACAGATTTTAGAATAGAGCCAATACATTCAAAATCTGATAATATCATCTTTTTTTATTCCTGCTGGGAAAAAACATCTGTATTGAAGAAAAATGTTGAAAGTGGATAACATATGCGTGCATAATTCTGATAAAAATAATTATCATTGGGAACACCTCCAGTTGTAAAATAAATTTGAAATTTCCATAATGTGCCGTTAATTTTTTTGCGCAGTGTACATCCTTTTACATACAAGGATAGGATAAAGTATGGGGAAACAAGTAAATACCTTTTGAACCAAAAGTGTTAATCCATAGTAGGTATGTAATAAACGAGTAAGATCTACCGGTAACTGTTGCCCAAGTTGATGTGAGAACTCATTTCTGTGAACAAGTGATGTCGGATAGCAATATTATCCAATTAGTAGACGTTTTCCAGGAAAACGAACTTTTTCCTAACTCTAATATATATTTTTTTTGTTACAGGTATGTAATTATTCCCCCAATCCATTGTATGAAAGAGATAGAAAATTGTACTCGCTCGGTAAGTAGTACTTTCTCCTTCATTTAAGCTTGTTTTAATTTCAATTAATTTGATTCAAGGTTGTTGATAACATCTATCATTGGTCTCAACAGGTATTTTATTTCATGTCACATAAAACTAATACGTTACACGACTTTTCAATCTTACATAATGAACAGTTCAGACATTATTTCTAATCTCCATTTTAAAATTTATCGAGTTTTCCCTCTTTATTGAACCGTTTACAGTAGAATTCACGTTAAGGGTTAGATTTTTAAATCAATACGTTTTCATAAGAGAAAATGGTAGAGACAAAAAATGTTTTTTTTCAATCCAGGAGTCTTCCCTCCAAAGGCATAGAGTTTGTGAAATAAGGACTTGTGAAGATGAAGAGTTTAGAGTTAGCAGCTTGACTCCACATGAGATCTGATAACTTTTTGACAATATTAGAAATACGTCCTCGTCTTGGTAATATTTTACATGAAAATGTTTTTGGTCTGCAGAATCTAAATCTTTGTAAGAAACTTCGAACATTTTATCTCTTTCTTTTTGTAAAAATCATTGATCGCTGATGAAGATATGCTCAGAATGGTTATGATGAAAATCTCCTGCACACAAACTTCTGAGCGTTCTCTCTGATATACTTTTTTCGAATAGCTACAAGAAAAATTGAATAGTAAAAACAAATGAAAAAATGCTGAAAGAAATTTCCTGGAGTAAACTAAACAAATCGATAATTCAGATTCAATGTATCCAATGCATTAATATTCTGATAAAGAAAATCACTATGGAAACATAGGAAAATCAATGACAAATTCGAATGAGCTCCGAGTCTAGTAGAACAGTGGAAGAATCGATAACAAATAAGAGACTGGACTGTTGGAATGGCAAATCTCGGCTGCCGCGAATGCAATTCACATTAGTCGCATCCGAACGTTAGATGTGATAGCTAGACGGTTTGAAAATAAATTAGATTCGCGTAAATCAAAATGTTTCCAGTTATAGAGAAAATTCAAATCATTAAATGGTACTTCGGTGGTCAATCTATCGACAAATTATCTCTAATTTCACATGTTTTAGAATTTGTTTTCGTTTTCCCTTTTTTATTTTCATACAATTATTTTTTTTTTAATTTCTTCACATAGAATGTATTTTTGTTTTTCAAATTTTTATTTTCCTGGAAATTATTTCATTTTCAAACCAGTTCTGCCAAAAAAGAACCTGAATACTAATTTCCACACGAAATGATTCGTTTCATTCATTGAGTCCAATAAATTCTTCGCATCCTCCAGGAATAAAATTGTCGTATTCATTCACAATAGATATGAAATCACCCATACCGCGTTTGGAGTGTTACTGCTTCGATTCGACACCTCGCGTACTATACCCAACCGAATCTGTCGGCCCAGACGATTATTCGATATCACTCTTCTCTGAGGTTTTGATTCTGCCACTGTTCTACTAGAAAATGGCACTGTTCGAATTTACTATAGAAACTGTTATGTTTCCAATTGTGTTTTCCCGATCTGTATTTGCGTCGGTAAAAATTGGGCATGCAGTGAGATTCTATTGTCACTGTATTAACTGCTGTTTGGTGTTCGGAAAGAATTAAAACGACAAACAAGTTTTCCTACTTGAATTTGTTCATATAAAATATGTACTAAAATAAATTACTCTGATATAAAGAAAACTTCATCATGACCAGCACAGATTAAATCATTCGTATGTTTGCGGAATATTCATATTCAGCGAAAAAAAATACTCCCCGTCAATAAATTCTGGACAAGCAAAATTTTTGTCAAATTCAACACCCTGTATCTATTTTCGTGGTGCTGCGATTTTGTTGAAATTTTCACCAGGTATAGTACTAAGTCTTGTTATATTAACCTGAAATTTACTTTGCAAATATGTCTGTAGATAATCCCTTATACAGGGAGAAACAAAACCTTGTTTTATACCCTCCATTTCTAAACACCCTGTGGTGAATTTGGGGCGGAAAATTTTATATCACTAAGTTTTAATTTGAAGTGTTACCCTTTTTTAACAAAATGTTCTTTGATTTACGTCAGTATTTGCTTTAAAAAAAAGATACACATTTTCAAAGAAAGTGTTGCATTTTTTCAATTTTTATAACAATTTAAAACATTACAATACCTTATCGACTAGCAAACATACACAAACATCTCAAAATTAATAGCGTGTATTTCCACCTCGCTTTCTCATCGCTTCTTCCATACGACGTGGCATACGTTCAATGCATTTCCGAATTGCTTCTGGGGGAATATTTACCGTTCTTCAAGAAGGGCTGCTCGTAAATCGGGTAAGGTGTTAGACTGCCGATTTCGAACATGTCTACCTAGCATATTCCATACATGTTCAATTGGATTTACAACCCGTGCAACGTGAGGCCTAGCATTGTTCTGCATTAACAGAAATTGTTGGGGAAATATTCCCCCAGAAGCAATTCGTAAATGCATTGAAAGTATGCCACGTCGTATGGTAAAAGTGATGAGAAAGCGAGGTGGAAATACACGCTATCAATTTTCAGATGTTTGTTTATGATTGATAGTCGATAAGGTAATGTAATGTTTTAAATTGTTATAAAAATTAAAAAAATGCAACACTTTGTTCGAAAATGTGTATCTTGTTTTTTAAAGCAGATCCTGACGTAAATTAAAGAACATTTTGTTAAGAAAGGGGCACTTTTCTGCCTCAAATTCACCACAGGGTGTTTAGAAATGAAGGGTATAAAACGAGGTTTCGTTTCTCCCTGTATAACGGATAAATTACAGGTAATTTTGCAAAGTTAATTTCAGGTTGATATGACAAATCCCAATATTTCACCTGGTGAAAATTTCAACAAAATTGGACAACCACGAAAAAAGATACAGGGTGTTGAATTTGACAAAAATTTTGCCTGTCCAGAATTTATTGACGGGAAGTGTATGTATATAAAATTCAAAATGTCTGTTTGACCTTTCAATCATACTCCACCATTGGCGTAACGTACACCCCCGCAGACCCCGCGGTGCGGGGGGGCCCAGGCGTTGGGGGGGCCCGAGCATTATGGGGGCCTGATCTTCGAGAGAAAATTCAAATAATTTTATCGTCAAAGAATATGAATATGACCTCAGTTTTGACCTTAACTTCCGAATGAACTCTTTTAGAATTGCATTGAAATCATAGATTCAGAAAAGATCATCAATACGACAGTTAGCTGATCTCCTGTTTCTAGAAAACTTTTTGATTACAACTAGTTTCTCAGATCTCTCTACTGCTTTAATATTATTTTAAATATAACCTCTTACTGTAGCAAGTGCAGAGCGATCAGCGATCCTTTTGAAAGTTAGAGTTAATACAGAATTATTTGAGAAGTACAATGACCCAGTTTGTTGAGAATTGAGAATAAACATACTGAAAGTAGTGCTGTAATGAATTTATTACAGCATTGTTATCAGTTATATTTCTCGTTTTTTGGTTGTCAGTACTGAATTCCAATCCTATCAATTCTCAAATCAAATTAATTCAAATTACGTAATCAATCTATCAAATTTCGTCACACCAAATGCCAAGATACAATACAAAAGTCACTAATCTGAATTTTTATTCGAAAATCTAGAGTATTTTACAGAACTTCACTGAAATAGAGAAAATATCGTCTAAAACTTGTGGCAGAAGGCAATTCCAAAACTCATGCTATCGAACTTCGCCTTCGTGTTGGAATAGGAGCTGATTCTGCAACTTGTTTTAGAATATACTATTGCAATAAATAAATCAAGATGACAAGGGAGATTCAACCACTCAAGTTATTTTTTTTTACCCATTTACATCGAGAAACACAGTATTTTTTAGGATTGATAACTATATTTGAAATAAAGATGCAATTATGTATATTATTTACTGCAAATTTTGAATAATATTTCAATCGATAAAATATAGAAAGTCTTACTTCAAGTTATATTTCGGAGTAATTTTAGTGGTGTTACACCTAAACCACATACTTTTATTAAATGAAGTTTTTTTTCAATAAATACGCATGCCCGTATGAGGGGGCCCGAACTCTAATTCTGCGGGGGGGGGCCGGTCAAAATTCGTTACGCTACTGTACTCCACTAAACAATTTCCATTTGAAACGTTTTTGATATAGGCTTCTCCCAAGGTGTTATTGCAGTGGATTTTTTAAAATGGGTCACCCGGTATAAACACAAAAATTAAATTAAATTCAAGCAAATATGACTGAAGGAACAAACGTTAGATTCATAGAGAAACACATGTGAATATATAAAATTCATATAATAAAGTTGTGACATTCTTGTTGTTCCGTTTTGAGTTGAAATTTCTCCCGATATTGAAAAGGAGTGATTGAACTCTTCACAATAATTCTGATGATTTTTCTACCAATGGATCCGAAACCATTGTGTGGTTCTCTTCAGAGAATTGGAGGTATATAATTTTTTTTTTTTTTTGATTCTCCTCAGAGAAGCAACATTATGTAAAATTCTTTATAGCATTGAACAGTGAAAATGAAACCTCTTCGATTCGAACGCGCTTTAAAACTTCTTTCTGAAATGAATTTCGACTGCTGATATTGTATAAACCATTTTGAGGTCACCTACGAAAAAGCATCCTGTATAACACACTGGCTCTCCTCTATTTCACCCTTCTAATAATAACATAACAACGTTATGAGAATCGAGAATTTAATTTACGACGAAGTAAGAGTATACATATGATCCAGTTTGCTATGCTACCTTGCCAAACTAAGTTTTAATTACCAAGTAAACTACATGGAGCTGTCATAGTCCAAGCATTGTCCAGGTCATGCTTTGTCATTTTGCCAGGAATCAACCACTTAGTAATTTCTACTCGAACGTATAGTTTGATCAAATAAATATAAATATTTGAATAAACAATACTATATCATAATATAATAATATAAATAAGTCCATCGCTGGAGGCCAATATGTAATCAGTAAATACTGCCTTGAAAACTGTGGTAGAATGAAATATTCTCGCGCGATTTTGTTCTGAAAGAATAGAGGGAGAATAGGGAATGGAGGATATAACCTCCTTGAGCCAGTAAAACCCGTTACCTTGCGTGTATTGTTTTATATTTTATTTGTTTCTCATTTGTAAAAAGTTTAGATAAATTCCAAAAAAAAACTCAATAATTTGTCGCAAATGTCGTAAGCTATGGAAGCGTTGCCATGAACATGTCTGTTTATTTTTCTTCACATTTGTTTTGGTGAAAGCGAAAATGAATGTACCAAAAGAAATTATTGAGGCAGCCAGCAGTGTAGCATCAAGTTTATTACCTGCAAAATCAGCTTCAAGGTACGAGCGAGAATAATACGACTTCAAAGAGTGGCAGAACAAAAATAGTGTGATTGGGGTAACTGAAGATGTTTTGTTGGTCTACTTGAATCAACTATCAGCTAGATTCAGCCCTAATACTTTATGGGCAAAATGGCCTATTTTGAAAAGCTGCTTGGAAATGAAAGAAAATGCCCCTGTTCGCAGGTTTGTTTTCCTTAAAAAATTTATTGAAAAATATGACGTTTAGTTGTCATTTGCAGATTTCAAAAGATAATAGCGTTTCTGAAACGGAAAAATGAGCGTTATACGCCAAAAAAGGGCCAAGGTATTAAGTAAAGAAGAGTCTTAACAATTTCTTTTACATGCTCCTGATGACCAGTGGTTGCTGGCGAAAATTGTTACAATATTTGGGATTTTTGGATGTTGTCGATGTTACGAAATTCTCTCCCCAAACATGAATGATGTAGAAGATATGGAAAAATACGTTATTGTAACATTGCGACAAACAAAAAATTTAACAACAAGATGATTCACCATAACCGATGAAAATATCTAAATCTTCGGCCTCCTGGAACAGAAAGCCTAAGATTTTTTTTGACATACCTACATGGAAATTGCATTTCCCTTAATGCTGGCCAGCACACTATTGGTGTTGTCCCAAAGCAAATAGCGAAATTTTCAGGTTCAAAAGTCCCAGAGTTATACACCGGCCACTCTTTTCGCAGAACTGGAGCCACTATGGTTGCAGTTTCGGGGGAAGATATTTTAGCACTACAGCGTGCAGGAGGGTGGAAGAGCACCGAAATTGCGATGAGTTATATGTCGATGATTCGGTCAACCAAAAAATCGAAATGTCTAGCAAATTATTTGGTAGTAAGGAGAATACAAATGTTCTGCAGTTCTCGAGTTCAGCAGTTTCTGAGTCAACAGATGGTTCATCATCATCAGTATCAACTCTTTCATCATAAAAAATCTGTGTTACTGGAAGTAACAATTGTACCATGATTTTCAACATATATGACGACAAAACAAAATTTTCTAATGTAAATAATACTACTAACTTGTAAAAATTTTGCAAGTTAACTGTCAGTTTTACAAGTTAGTGACTTGGTAAAATAAACTTTCTTGATTAATATTGTGTTTTTGGAAAATGAAGTTTACAAATGAGCAACAAATAAAATACTTTGCAGTCCAAACGCATTACATAATAATTATTGTAGGTTTCGTCCGTTTGAAACTCACGAAAGCTTATATCCTTTCACCTGTCATTGTTGCCTTGAGATACAGACGAATTCATATAAATGAGGCCCAGGTATGGTAAATTCTTTATTCATAAGATTGGGCGAATTTAATTGGCTGTTTTTTTTCTGTTGTCCAGTCCGACCCAGGAACCTTCTGATTCCGACTAATTAGGAAAACAGTTTCCTTCATTACTCGGAACTGATGGTATAATCCTTCTTGCCTCTCGGCAATTTTGATTATATTCGCTAATGGGGCTTAATTGAAGCATTAGACTCTTGCCGACTTCGTAGATTAGGTGAACTTCTGAATTTCTTTCTTAAATCCTTCTTCAGATTGTTTTTTTTGGTACTGGTCAATTGATTATGAACAATAAAAAGATGCATTTTCATTCAATTTAGGCCATTTATTCAATATCTGTTAGATTGATACAGGAAACAGTTCTGCCAACCAATATTTCCAAATGCAAAAATCACCTTACCATGTTCCATTCATTTCAATGAAAATTGAGTGAAGTAGAAAAAATAATGTATATATATATATATATATATATATATATATATATATATATATATATATATATTCTTTTGAATAAGGGAGCTAAAATAATACAATAAATGTTGAAACAAAAAGAACCTGTATAATACTCTTACCAGAATGAATAAATGTAAGCATCAAAAAAGGAATATTTCCTGATACTGAAGGAAGCAATTGTCATACAAATTTCTGGTGAAAAAGATTCTGAATTGCGACACTCGCCTTGCTGCTCATAGCGAACACTTCAACTTCGTGAATAATACCGGGTCGGTCAATTGAACTGTGCGTTTTTGAAAATGCAAAATCTCTGTTAGTTTTCAACATTCTCGAATTTTTTTTTTTGCATATGATAGCTGACACATCAAAGTTTTTTATGTGCTATTCTGAAAGAATGTGACCGCCTCTGGCCTTCTAAATGAGCTTGAGTGTGTTCTGAGCGAGGCGCATGCTGCTCGAATGACTTAAATCGTTCCATTCTCGTGTCAGGGACAACTTGAGCAATTTCAATGATGTTTTTCTTAGTACAAGCCTTGGCCTGTGAAATGCCCCAAACACAGTAGTCGAGCGAATGTTTAAATACTGCTCAATGCAGCATTTTCCAGCACACCATAACCTTTCTTAATGCTACCAGTCTCGATTTATCGTTAGCTATCTGGATGAACTAAATTTCTCATTTAATTGTAGTGTTATGAGAGCAGTCGACGAATTTCGATATTGGATTTTCTTTCCAAATGAAAGCATTACATTTCAATTCATAGTCCAAATTCAGAATGTCTGCATCTCATATAAAAATCACTTCAAGGGTTGATACATAACGTGTTGAAGAACGTTCTGTTAAATTTTAACCGCGTTCGATTGAATGGTTCGGATTTTATGGCAGTTGGATGAAGACGAACTGATCAATTGCCGGACGCGGTAGTAATCATTGCAAATTGAAACATTGATTTCGTTATCATAGCTTTTTTCAAATATGTTCCCAGAGTGACCTAATCTGGATAAAATGCTTCTTACACTGCGCAAACAAATTAAAGCACATTCTGAAAATCTCAATTTTAATGAAAGTTAACTCTACATTGACTTTATAACTTATTTTTTATGTTCTTTCGGGAAGGTATTGAACGAAACAAGATACATTAAATGGAAAAAAAATTCAGGATTTCACCGAATCTTATGTGAAAGAAGAGAAATGAACAATTTTCAAAATATTGAAAAGATGATAAGTGATTTAATACTTGGTATTTCCACCCCTTGCGTTAATTACAGCTGGGCAACGACGGTTCATACTCAAAATGAGCGATCTTAAAATGTTCTGATCTAATCCTTCCCAGATTTCTCCGAGTTGGATTCCTAAGTCATTAAGAGTAGCTGGATGATTTTCTGAACTTCTCAGCCTTCTATTGAGGTTGTCCCAAACCTGCTCAATCGGATTGAGATCTGAACTTTTTGCTGGCAATTCCATTCGAGAGACTTCAACCTCTTCAAGGTACTCCTGAACGATGCGCGCACGATGGGGTCTGGCATTATCGTCCATAAAAATGAAATTTTCACCAATGTATGGGGTAAATGGCACTACATGCTCTTCAAGAATGTTTCTTATATACTTATCAGCATTCATAGCTCCATTATCAACGACCACTAGGTGTGTGCGAGCAGTCAAAGATATTCCACCCCATACCATAATCGATTCTCCCCCGAAACCAGTAGTATTCAGGAAATTGCACTGATCATATCTTTCATATGGACGTCTGTATACAAGGAAACGTCGATCACAATGGTAGAGGCAGAATCTATACTCATCGGTGAAGAGAACTCTTTCCCAATCGGCCTCTTCCCAATGGATATGTTCTCTCGTAAAATCCAAACGCGCCCTTCGATGCGCTGGGGTAAGAGCTGGGCCTCTTGCCGCGACACGAGGCCTTAAATAATATTCTCTGAGGCGATGTCTTATTGTCTGAGTGCTAATTTGCATCCCATGAGTTTGCTCAAGCTGATTTTGAAGGAGGCGAGCGGTTGCAAACCGTTGTCTCAACGAAGAAACTCTCAAGTAACGTTCTTGAATGGCAGTTGTTACCCGTGGTCTACCCTGTCCTGGTCTTCGGACATTCATACCTGTCTCCCTGAATCGCTGCAACATTCTGGACACACTTGTATTGGAAACTCCAAACCTTTCTGCAATTCTTGTGTATGTCCACCCTTTTTCTGGCACTATTGTTCCTGTTCCTGCAAATTGAAACATTGATTTCGTTATCATAGCAATATGGTTCTGTTGCCAGAAAATGAAGTTCCCAGAGTGACCTTATCTGGATAAAATGCTTCTAATGTGCACTGGATATATTTCTCATAAATAATCTCATTACTTTGAATAATTATTGTTGTTGAAATAGAACAAAGGAGCAATGAATCGTACCTTCTTAACTGGATGAGAAATAGATATACCTACTTATAAATAATCTTCTCGAATGCTAACGGCGACACATGCTATAATTCAACAGGTTGTCAGCAAATTGAAGTCTAATGACCCTTTTGTTGATTGTTGCCAAGTACTATTCATTCGAAGTGATGATTAATCGTAAAAATAATCGCAGCCTTGATTTGTTTCGAAATGCATGTCCATCGCGCACTTTGTGCATGTAGGTTATGGATGATTGTATGATCGTAGAATGAGTAAACATTTTTACGTGCAATGAATTTTTTTATTTCTGCTTTCGATTGTAAAAATAAATTTGAATTATTAATTGACCATTTTATTGGACTAGGATTTCAAATGAAATCACCATTTTTCCTTTTTTTTTCTTTTGAATAGTATATGTAAGAATATAATTAAGAAAAACATGCTTGAAGTCGATTTTAATACATTTGATCCTTAGGATTTGATAGACACGGACAACCTACGGTCGGTAGGTTTTGGGAAAAGTTTTGAGATGTCAAAATGAGCAGTTAATAATTATCTTGAATTCCTTGGTGAAAACCCTATAATGACTGGACTATAAAAGCTATGATATTGACAATTTATAGGCGTTAATCTGGTAGATGGCTTGTTCCCTTGTTTATTTACAAAGGGTGTTTCTGAATTGATGCGAAAGATTTTAATGGGTGATGCTTGAGCCAAAATTAAGAGTGGTTTCTCATATAACTTCTATTTCAACACCCTTTCCCTTCAAGTTACAACCTTTTTTTGAGTTGTGAAAATTGTTTGAAGTCATTATGAAACTATCTAGAAATGAGATAAAATCAGGACAATAATATTTGTCATATGATTTCATTTGCAGCTTACTTGATCTTTCACCTCTCTGTAATTTAGAAGAGTCTGAGCAGTATTTAATTTTTTTGTAATCAAACTTATGACTAAAATTAAAAGTCAAGACATCGAAAAGTGGCAGTTTGAGGCTATCTTTTCAAATCAGTTTTCGAAATACGAAAATTCAATAAATAATAATAATAAAATGAGCGCATTGAAAAGTTGTGTTGCAATATTATAGGGGTTGTTTTTTCAACCCCTTTTTATTACATTTAAAACACTCAGAAACATCCACTTTATCAGCATAAGTTATCTGCAAAATTTCATTATTCTAAATTTTCCCAATGTTGATATATTGAATAAAAACAATTTTTTTTACCTCTTGTAACTTGGAGGGAAAAAAGTGTTGAATAAAACGTTTTATGACAGACCCCCCTCAATTTTTGCTGAAAAATCACCCATTAAAATCTTTCACATAAATTCGGTAACACCCTGTATAACTTGTTTTTTATACAGGGTGTTTTACAAGTCGTTCGATATAGCCTAATGGTGAATGCAGGACATCTAGGCATTTCAGAAAAATCGGTTGTTTTGTATCCTAAGACTATTAGTTTCGGAGATACGGGGTGTTTGATGAACATTAGCCTAAATTTGCGATAGCTATAACTCTGGAATGCAACTTCTGTTTTCGATCAAATTTTATGGGTTTGTTCACTTCAGGAAGCTCTTTCGAACAGTTCATGAATTATCGATAATTTCAGGACAGTACTCAGAATATTTTGATATTTCTTTCAAGCCCTAAAAATCTATATTTTTTACATTCCCCATAAAAATTTCTTTTTTGCCATCAGAAACTACATAAGTTATTCTAAAGAATTCAGTTTTCACTTTGCATGGCACACTTGTCACAAGAGAGTTGGATCCGGACGATTTCATGCTTTATGTAAATGTGGTCCTGTTTTTATCCTTTTGTTGAAAATATTTATTGTCTTTTCCCGAGATTTTGAATTATTTTGAATTCTGTTCAAGTCCTTCTTATTTTGAAACCCCAGTTCTCATTAGGTTTGCGTGAAAAAGTGATTGAAAGTATGCAAAACCGAGCTCACAAGTCTTTTGAAATTTCATATTGAATTTCGATATAAATGAAATCCGTAAGTGAACAGAAATAAGTTTTAAATTTTATTCTTTTGAGAATAGGCGTCAAATTTTGATTATTTTTAGCCCATACTCGACGAGTTCTGTTATTGAATACCCCAACTTCCCTTCAATTCTTGATCTACTTGTTCTAATTCTTTAACATCTTGGTAATGAAAAGAATTAAATTTTTCTTGTTTAAAGTTTCGGAAGACTTTAGAATAGGTGATGTTCAGAGCGTTTCCTATTCTTCTGGTACTTGTTGGATTTAGAGCTAGCGTTTCCAAATTTTCTTGTTTTTCAACTCGTTAATTTATTGGACGCTCTTTCATGTTGTCGCATGTTTTTACTCACATTGGCGAACGTTCTTGTATTAGGAAATCTCTGACGATATTCTCGCACTGCGGTTAAAACCATACCCAAATATCATATCGATATATTCACAATTGGTGTAAATCTGAGCCACAGTTCTAATTTTGAATGAAAATTAAACTACCTCCGATTTTGACAGCTATATTGAGAAGCATAGAACATCTTCTCTTGAAATCAATTAACACAAATATTCAATAATTCAATAAAGCCATTTTTCTTGCTGAGTAAAAGTCAGATTTTTTTGTGTTTTGGAGGGACTTCACTCACGTATTACATTTTCCAAGCGGCTCCACTTTAGTTGAACCTTAATTCAAAATGTTTTATCCAAAAAAATTCCTAGCTTGCTTGTTTTAATCGCTTTTTCAGGCACACTCAGTGTGAACTGAGGTTTCAAAATGAAAATTGAATTCTTTGTAATGAAGTATGTAGTTTCGCATGGTAATAACAAAGCTTCTGTGAGAAATGAAAAAAATATATATTTTGGGGATTCAAAGAAAAATCAAGATATTCTTAGTTCTGCCCAGAAATTAAAGATAACTAGCTGGCTCGCCCAACTTCATCTGCCCAAATCGGCTATTAAAATTGTTATCATTATGAGTCCAATGTTATCTTCGAACACGAGAAATTTTGAAGAAGCCTAGATCCTGATCGCCACATAGCCTATCAAATCCAATTGTATTGACATTTTCCGAAAAAATGAGTTAAGGAAGGATTACAATAAAGAAATTTGCTATCAATTTGATTCTTAAACCCTCAGGTTCATGAGTACACTTTTGAAAGCCTCTATTCGTAATTCAAATGGTCGAAACTGGGAGTTTTTCAATTCAAAACTATGATTTTGGCAGCTTTTTCTCGTTTTGCTCGGAACGGCTCGAATGTCTGGTTTTGCATTTAGACGCAGACGCTTCAAATGTCACTTTCACAAATGATCACCGAAGCCGATATTGACATAGATAACCGAACATGATACCCGATGGTTATCGAAATATTAATTAATTATTTATCTATTATTAATTGATAACATGGGTGTTTTGTGCAAACTTTGCGTCGTCCTCACTTGAATAAATTATTGAAGTCGAGAAAAAAAGGTTATAAAACTTGGATGTTTAATTGTCAAAAATCAATGACCATCGAAAATCAATGATATTCGATCACCTCCATTTCTAAGGAAAAACCATATTAAATACCTTGCATTTTCATACTTTCTCACCTTTCAAACCTTCCCTGGAATTCTTCGAATAAGTGAAGACGAAAATTAGCCAAATTGGTCCAGCCGTTTTCATGTTTTAGCGACCTAAGGCACAGCAATTCATGAACTGTTTGAAAGGGCCTCCTAAAGTAAACAAACCCATGAAATTTGATCGAAATTGCATTCTAGAGTTATAGCTATCGCAAATTTAGGCCAATGTTCATGAAACACCCCGTATCTCCGAAACTAATGGTCTCAGGATACCAAATAACCAATTTTTCTGAAAGGCCTCCTGCACTCCCCATTAGGCTATGGGAAATGACCCGTGAAACACCCTGTATTACAAATCTGAAGTAGTGATCCAAAAATTTTTCATTCAAAATAGGTTGGTGGTGTAAGGATCAAAAATAAGCAGGAGAATGATACTCTGTCAGTTCGCCGACGTTTCAGAAATATATTTTTCCGTCTGTATTACGGTGGTTCGTAACTAAAAGCAAAATATGCAATGGTCAGTGATCGCGACAAATGCTAAAGAGAGTGGGACAACCGAGAGTTCGGATTATAGCGACGTTCGGATCATCCATCTGTATACGGATTAGTTTTGGTTCTTTTATCCCGGAATATGAAAAGCAAACAACGTAAGTGTCTCTCCTGACCCCGTGAGCCTCCCGTTAAAATAAATTTGCAAGTGGAAAACTCACCCTCTATACTCAAGCCTGCACAAAGTTTTGCTTCGAATCAGGGAGTATGGATTCTTCCGGCTCTCAACTTCTCTATATTCGTTTCCCCAGGGAATATGTGATAATGATGTTTTCAAGCTGGCTGCGAAAGTATAACTCGGAAATAGCGATAAGACTCGTTAGCGTCAAATTCGAAAGGAAATGACGGTAGTGAAATTTCCTTTGTAATCAACAGCATCATTTTTCCTGCATCAGGTAAGGTAACGAGTGAAAAGTACACCATCTTTGCTAAGAATTCTTAACGATCATCACCTTGATGTCTAATGAGAAACTTGTTTGAGTTTGTTCAAAATATATCTGACAACACGTCTTTTGATCTTATTATGCACACTACTTATATATTTTCAATATATCTGAGATTTACTTGATCATTTAGAACTATTCTTATACGTACCTGTTGTTTGAGTTCCTTATTAAATGAAATAGAAAAAAAAACACAAAATGTATAAAAAACTGACTGTCAAAAAAACTGCAACACCCTGACAAAGCTGTTTAAAATTTTTTTGGTAGAACATAGATATATATATATTCTTATGAAAAAGAGAGCTAAAATAATACATTAAATGTTGAAACAAAAAGTACCTAAGCTGAGGTAAAAAAAGAACGGGGTATCATAACATTCTTTGTATGATACTATAGAATCATACGATACTATCAACACTAGTATCATACGATACTATACAGCCAGGGGAAAAAACCTCAGCCAAAAAAACCTGCCTCCCCGTAAACAAAATAACATAAAATATCAAATATCAGGAAAATCTTGAAAGACATCAGTGTGATCATCTTCATGTTATCCGTCGATGGGCTCGGATATACAGATTCTACCCAAAACGACTCGTAATTCTTAATCTGAAATGAAAAAAGACAAAAGCAGAAAAGAAACCGATTATTCAGAATAAATCGAATGCATTTTGGAAATGCATTTGCTACTTTAAAAAACATCAACATTAAGATTTCTTGGCCAAATAATAGTCGGAGGTTCATAAATATTTATGACAGAAATGTCACAAAATTTGAAAGAAATGAAAAAAAAAACTCCATCAATTTCCCCTTTCCGAATCTGTTGAATGTTACGAAAACTGATAATTTTTCAACATAACATGCTAAACTTGTGAAAAATCAATTAATACATAACCTTTCACCTGTCCTCTTTCACGAGGATTTTTTTTCTGTTGCCGTATGGGTTTCTTGCAGAAGAATCTCTTTGATACCATGTTCATCAGCTGATTCGGAGACGTAATCACACTTTCCTTTCGAAATTCCTTCGATATTCAAATTCAGAATCCACAAATTGTTGCTCTCTGGTCGTGAGGGTTTTTTCAAACCAGATACGACCTTCCAGGTGATGATTTTTCGGCACTTCAGATGTTTGAAGACCGCTACGGGACCCCAATGAAAGGCAATCATCTCCCATAGATAAACCAAACATGTTATAACACAAGAAAACAGAATATTTTTCAGGAGCAAAAACTAAGACATATTACGAGAATTGTCATTCTGACATTACATAGATAGTAAGCACGGAGTGAATGATTGAAATCTGAAGAAAAAAGCGAAAAGTTCACATTTTCTTTTTATGTTAGTTAATGTGTTTGTCCACAGCGGTTATCTATACACTCCCCATTGTCTTGGCATTGATGCAAAAAGATGGCAGTGCATAAGTAGATTATCCATTGAATTCTGGGTCTTTTTGATTTCAAATGTTTGAATTTCCCGAGAAAATTCTCTTCAAATGAGGAAACACGAAAAAAAATCTGAAAACTCTTTTGAAATATAGAACACTTCGAGGTTTTTTCATTAAAAATTCTCATTTTTGAGAATCTCCGAGAAGAAAGGCTGATGCTTCTTTTCCGGTAGCGTGATTTTCAAAATATGATACAGGAGGTCATAAATTCTTTATCAGAATTAGAAGTGACGAAACATCAAAAAATGGTGTGTTTCAAATTGGAAACAGATTTTTTTGAAGCATTTTCGAAATCTTCGTCAAAAAATAATAGGAGCATACGTCCAAGTATTTTATCCTGAAATGAATATTTCTCGAGATATCCAGGAAAAACGATTTTGAATTCAATTTTCAATCTCATTCCGAATGTGTTTTTTTACTGGAAAATAATTAGCGGTCAAGTGAAATTTTTGGAAATCTATTTTCTCATAGTTCAGACGAGTTGAGTTCTTGAATTATCATCTGTAATGCGGTAGCAACAATTTGTTTGAAGATCTCAATGTGAGTATTAGTGAAGTCAACGTAAAAAATTCTCAGGAATACAATGCTTCTGAAAAAATAATTAACAGAACATGTAACAATTTCATTACTGAAAATTCAAATTTCCCTAACATGACAAAAAAAATTCTCCAGAATTAAGAATTTGCGGAAATTATCCTAAGCTTTGAAAAATAAAGAAAAACTGAACTCGTCTCAACTATAAAAAAAATATTTTCTCGAAAACAGTGATTTCCAAAAATTGCACATGACCGCTAATTATTTTCCAGTAAAAAAAAACACATTCGGAATGAGAATAAAAATGGATGAAAAAATCGGTTTTCCTGAATATCTCGAAAAAGATTCATTTTGGGATAAAAGTCTTGGACGTATGCTCCTATTATTTTTTGACGAAGATTTCGAAAATGCTTCGAAAAACTGGGGTTCCAATTTGAAAAAAACGATTTTTTGATATTTCGTCACTTCTAACTATGACAAAGAATTTGTGACCTCCTATATCAGATTCTGAAAATCACGCTATCGGAAAAGAAGCATCAGCCTTTCTTTTCGGAGATTCTCAAAAATGAGAATTTTCAATGAAAAAACTCGAACTCTGTATTTCGACAGAGTTCAATTTTGAGATTTTTTTTTTGTATTTCCTCATTTAAAGAGAATTTTCTCGATGAAATTCAATATTTTGGAATCAAAAAGACTCAAAAATCAATGGAGAATCTATTGATGCAATAAAAAATGGTTCTTCCGATTTCAAAAACGAAAGTTGATGTCACTCCCGGAAAAACCTAGAACCTTCAAAAAATATACGAGAAGTCGTCTTCTTACTTGAAGCTCACCTTTACAATTTCAATCCTGAATCTTTTGTCTTTCATAAAAGTATTCTATAGAGCCATATTCGTGAATAACCCGGTACTATCAAATCACCATTGCGATAATAGGCGCGTGTGCAAAAAAAAAGAGTAGAGTAACATCCTATGCATGCGCTACCCCTCTAACTCTTTCTGGACACTGTATTTTGATCGACTTTTCGAGATAATGATAAAATTAACAAATTCCAAATTGCAGTAAACCTTTCGAAATTCATTTCTCACGGACATTAGGAAATCTGATCTTTTAACTCGAAAATATCAAAACTTGATGATCGGGATGAATGTTTAGTTACGGAATTCATATATTGAGAACCGGAACTTCTTGTTTCATCTGACTTTCGGAGACGATGACAAAAAAAAACTAATGTCTCGGCTCGGAACCAGTCTAGAAGTATCCGCTCCAAATGTTGCATAATTCAGATTCCAATAATGGATTTCGTCAACGATTCGAATTGTCGCTGCTTCTTTATGCTCATGATTCCGATGAAACCTTTAATTAATGCTCTGTATTTCTCAATTCTTGAAATTCCTCCAAAGATAACTGTTGTTTTCTGAACGAACGAATACAGGGAAGGGTATTAAAACAGCTCCACGCTGGGCCGTTTTATTAAAGAGAAGATTATATTCTACTTTTCCTAAATAGGAGGAATTTTTGAAAATCAGTTATTTTATAAAAATATGTATTGTTTTCATCGCAAAGTTATCCACTTCTTCCTAAAAAAATAATAAACTTTGCAATTGACTTCTTCTCCACCTCTCCAAGCAAGTTCCAATGAAGCGATAAGTCTTGGTCTCATAATAAAACCATTGCATATTACTCATAAAATTCTAATAAAGCAGAGCTTATCTTCTTTTTATAAGAGCACATCTGAAAATTCCTTCGTTTCGCATTACGAGCTCCCCTATTAGACTTAAAGATAATAGCTTTAACTGGGTCTAAAACTGTTTTCCACTTCACAACATACATTTCTTGCATAAAAAACCCTGTGTATGGTGCTCATACACTGCGCGAAAAAAATTAACGCACATTCTGAAAATATCAAATTTAATGAAAGTTAACTCTACATGGACTTTATAACTTATTTTTTATGTTCTCTCGGGAAGGTTTTGAACGAAACAAGACACATTAAATGGAAGAAACTTTCAGGATTTCACCAAATCTTATGTGTAAGAAGAGAAATGAACAATTTTCAAAATGAATAGTTTAATACCAATTTTCAAAATACTTAAATGCTGATAAGTGATATAACATTTCCACCCCTTGCGTTAACTACAGCTCGGCAACGACGGTTCATACTCAAAATGAGTGATTTTAAAATATTCTGATCTAATCCTTCCCAGATTTCTCCGAGTTGGAATCCCAAGTCATTAAGAGTAGCTGGATAATTTTCTGAACTTCTCAGCCATCTATTGGGGTTGTCGCAAACCTGCTCAATCGGATTGAGATCTGGAATTCGAGAGAGACTTCAACCTCTTCAAGGTACTCCTGAACGATGAGCGCACGATGGGGTCAGGCATTATCGTCCATAAAAATGTAATTTTCACCAATGTAAGGGGGAAATGGTACTACATGCTCCTCAAGAATGTTCCTCATATACTAATCAGCATTCATAGCTCCATTATCAACGACCACTAGGTCTGTGCGAGCAGTCAAAGATATTCCACCCCATACCATAATCGATCCACCCCCGAAACCAGTACTATTCAGGAAATTGCAATGAGCATATCTTTCTTGTGGACGTCTGTATACAAGGGAACGTCGATCACAATGGTAGAGGCAGAATCTAGACTCATCTGTGAAGAGAACTCTTTTCCAATCGGCCTCTTCCCAGTGAATATGCTTTCTCGCAAAATACAAACGCGCCCTTCGATGGGGTAAGATCTGGGCCTCTTGCCGCGACACGAGACCTTAAATCATATTCTCTGAGGCGATTTCTTATTGCCTGAGTGCTAATTCGCACCCTATGAGTTTACTCAAGCTGATTTTGAAGGAGGCGAGCGGTTGCAAACCGATGTCCCAACGAAGAAACTCTCAAGTAACGTTCTGGAATGGCAGTTGTTACTCGTGGTCTACCCTGTCCTGGTCTTCGGACATTCATACCTGTCTCCCTGAATTGCTGCAATATTCTGGACACACTTGTATGGGAAACTCTAAACCTTTCTGCAATTCTTGTGTATGTCCAGCCTTCTTCTCGCAAAACTACCGCTTGGGCACATTCCTCTTGGGTCAAATTGTGTGTTTCGCGTTGCATAGCGATCGAGTGTAGAAAATCAAACGAAAGAAAAACTATTGATCACTTGAATTGGTCGAGAACAACTGATTTTATAATGGAGCCAATACATTCAAAATCTGATAATATCATCTTTTTTTATTCCTGCTGGGAAAAAACATCTGTATTGAAGAAAAACGTTGAAAGTGGATAACATATGCATGCCTAATTCTGATAAAATAATTATCATTGAGAACACCTTCAGTTGAAGAATAAATTTGAGATTTCCATAATGTGCGTTAATTTTTTTGCGCAGTGTATTTGGTGGAGCTACTTAACCGGATACAAGGAATCCCTCTGTATGTTAATCTGTCGCTCTTGAGTATATCCACAAATCCCCGCTTAGGCTCCCCTACTACAATTTGTACTTCAAAATTGCGAGTTTCTGATTGATGGAACGAAAGAAGAGGGAAATAGTCGATGAAATCCCAATTACGGAAATCTATAAAGTGTCGGTTATTTTTTTTTCAGATCGGTCTCTCTAACCTCAGGAGAATAGAAAACGGAAACGTAGAAATAGGAAAATGTCCAGGTCTATGCTATGTGAAGACAGTCAACTGGACCGCCATGGGAACATCTCTGGCTTCATTTGCTGATGTCCCTAATTGTAAGGATAAAGAACCATGTAATCCAGAATGTAATGGTGAGTCTTTTTCACTACATTTTCTAAGAACCAAAACTTGTAAATTTTAAACGTGAACGAAAAAGATGAACTGCTTACAAGACAGGGTGAAATAATTATCAAAGGTTCAGCATAGGTCTCTTATAAACTTGAAGCACTCATGAAAAAAATTAAAGTCGTCATATCCTCAGGTTCTTCTATTATAAAATTATAATCGAATAAAAATAAAAGCTGAATGAGTGCTTGATTCGAATCGGGAAATGAAGAAAAAGCATGGAAGTAAATATCTGACATGCAAAAAAGATTAAATGTGAAGCGAAAATATGTACCAGCACAGCACAATTCGAAAAATTAGATTTAACTGATTGAAAAAACTGTGCTACACATGGTAGATACTCTATAAGATCTTCAAATTGAGGTTTTTATCATGTTGTCATTTTTCAGGCAAAATTACTTCGTATCGTGACGAACCGACAATTGATAGATTAGAAAAAATACTCCCTCTTCAACCATTTGAAACGATACAAAGTTTTTGGTAGATCGCGACGGGCATTGTACTGGGGAAAATTTGAAAATTTATCATCTTATCTTCTGACCATTTTCTAGGTAAAATGACTTCGTATCGTGAATTACCATTGAATGAATATGAAATGAATGACAGTATGGTCCAGATCGTAACCAAGCAATTTTAACTATGTATTCTACATCCAAAATAAGCTAGTTTGCCAAGAAATGATTCCTCTCCGAGATAGGGGGTGTTAGAATTATGGAAAAAAAAATTACTTATTAATAACTTCCACACTGCTTGAAATATTTTCATGAAATTTGAGACGTATTCTACATAAAAAAAGGCTCAGTTTGTTAAATGAACATATGTCAAGAAATGTTTCCCCTCCGAGATACGGGGTGTTGGAATTATAGAAAAAAAATGTTTTGTATAATAACTTTCACACTGCTTGAAATATTTTTATGAAATTTGAGACATAGACTTTGAGCGTCAAGGAGCCCTTTTAGCATGATATCATTTCTTTCCTATTCTACCAGTGGCGTCCGTACTGCAGCGAGACTGAATATTTTCGGATAAAAAAAATTATACACCACCCGTTTTTCCGACAATGAAAATTTCTATTTAAATCCTTATTTAATTTGGAGCAAATTCGCTATATAGACTTGCTGTACGAGGCTTTGTTTCCGCTTAAAAAATAAAACATATTCTCATGCATGAAGAAATCGCCAAAATCTGATATGGCAGGTACATAATAATAATAAGACTATTTTTGTGAACGAAACGTGTAACTAAAAAAAAGCATTAACAACCACACTCAAAACGAACTTAAAGATGTTCGAAGAATGAACCATTTTGCTGAACACATAATTCACATCGACTTCTAAAAGATCCGACAGCAGCATCTGAATTTCGATTTCTTAATTCGTCGCAAGTATTTTGGATACGGCCAATAAGGAGTCACATATACGATTTCTTTCATACGAAGAAGTCCAAAGGGGTAATATCGGGGCTGCGTGGAGGCCAACTGACTGGCCCATCACATCCGATCCATCTTTCTGGAAAATTATGATCCAACCAGTTCCTCACATTTCTATGAAAGTGAGCTGGACAACCGTCTAGTTGAAACCAAGCCGCTAATCTTGATTCTACTGGAATATTTTCCCACATATTGGCATGCTCTGCCATTAGAAATTTTCAAAAATTTTCACCATTTACTCGTTCTGGTGAGAAAAAGGGTCCAATTAGGTGATTATTATAAACTTCAAGCCAATCATTAATACTGAATTTTACTTGGGAATTTCTTGGACGAATGGGATGTGGATTTTCGTGGGCCCATACATGCTGGTTATGAAAGTTTACCACGCCCTGACGAGTAAAACACGATTCATCAGTCCATAATATAATATTTAAACAGTCTCTATTCTGCTCAATTGAACGAAGAATCTATTGGCAAAAAAATAACCTTCGCTGTTCATCAGCATCTCGTAAACCTTGGACGGGTTGCAAATGGAAAACACAACTCGAAGAATTTTTGACTTAGAAAATCGAATTCTGGGAGCTACTCGACTGCTTGTTGTTGGATTCCTATCAAATTCACGAACAATCCTGTTATTGTTCGTTTCTTGCCCAATATTCACCCTATTCTTCCGTCCATCAGGTCTAGTACTAAGTTCATTAGTTCTAAATCGTTGGTGAATGTTGACAAACACTGTGGAATGCGGTTGGCGTCTTCTTGGAAATCTTCTTCGGTACTCCCTAGCTGCTTCCGCCGAGTTTCCATTTGCCACTCCATAACAGAAATGGATATCGGATTGTTCCTGATTCGAAAAACAAAAAGGCATTTAGTTGTCAAAGAGAAACTGACTCATCACTGTGATAAATTACTGTCAAACTTCAAATAAATGTTCGAAGCTGACAACAGATTTCTTCTCCATGGCACACTTCGCTTTCACAATAAGGAAATTACAGTTTTTTATGGTTATGCTTGTATTGAAAGAGTAATTTGGAACCAAAACTGTCATTTACGTTTTTTAATCAAATTATTCTACCCTAAAAATAGGAGTTGGGTGTGTGTTGAATTTTTATAATCTTAGAAAATTGCTACAAAACAGTAGTAAGCTTTTTATTGCTATATCAAATTTTGACGATTTCTTCATGCATGAGATTATGTTTTATTTTTTTAACCGTAAACGGTGCCTCGTACAGCAAAAAGTCAGGACACCGAATTTGCTCCAAATTGTAGCTTTATTTTCGGAAAAAATCAGTGGCGTATCATTTTTTTATCAGAAAATATTCAGTCTCGCTGCAGTACGGACGCCAATGGTAGAAGATAAGGGAAATGCTTTCATGCATAAGTGCTCCTTGACTCTCAAAACCTATGTCTCAAATTTCATAAAAATATTTCAAGCAGTGTGAAAGTTATTTATAAAAATTTTTTTCTTCTATAATTTCAACACCCGGTATCTCGGATGGGAAACATTTCTCGACATATGTTCATATGACCAACTAGGGCTTATTTTGATGTAGAATACGTGGTTTAGATTTCTTGGTCACTATCTGGACCACCCTGTATTTCCTTCCCAACCCTTTAGCCTTTTCAAAATTATGGGATTGGGTTCAATCCCGTTAGGGTGGTCTGAAGGGCGGTAGAGTTATTTGCACTCGAATCAAAATATTATGAGTCCGACCGATTTTCCACATTTTACATTTAAATTCGGCCAAACAAGGTACTAACTTTACCTTCGACGACACGGTAAACACATACACTGCGCAAAAAAATTAACGCACATTATGGAAATCTCAAATTTATTCTACAACTGAAGGTGTTCTCAATGATAATTTTTATCAGAATTATGCATGCATATGTTATCCACTTTCAACGTTTTTCTTCAATACAGAAGCTTTTTCCAGCAGGAATAAAAAAAGATGATATTATCAGATTTTGAATGTATTGGCTCTATTCTAAAATCACTTGTTCTCGATCAATTCTAGTTATCAATAGTTTTTCTTTCGTTTGATTTTCTGCACTCGATCGCTATGCAACGCGAAACACGCAATTTGACCCAAGAGGAATGTACCCAAGCGGTAGTTTTGCGGGGGGGTAGTTTTGGGGGGTGGACATACACATGAATTGCCGAAGGGTTTGGAGTTTCCCATATTAGTGTGTCCAGAATGTTGCAGCGATTCAGGGAGAAAGTTATGAATGTTCGAAGACCAGGACAGGTAGACCACGGGTAACAACTGCCATTCAAGAACGTTACTTGAGAGTTTCTTCGTTGAGGCAACGGTTTGCAAACGCTCGCCTCCTTCAAAATCAGCTTGAGCAAACTTATGGGGTGCAAATTAGCACTCAGACAATAAGAAATCGCCTCAGAGAATATGATTCAAGGCCTCGTGTCGCTGCAAGAGGCCCAGCTCTTATCCCAGCCCATCGAAGGGCGCGTTTGGATTTTGCGAGAGAGCATATCCATTGGAAAGAGGCCGATTGGGAAAGAGTTCTCTTCACAGATGAGTCTAGATTCTGCCTCTACCATTGTTATCGACGTTTCCTTGTATACAGACGTCCACATGAAAGATATGCTCAGTGCAATTTCCTGAATACTACTGGTTTCGGGGGAGGATCGATTATGTTGTGGGGTGGAATATATTTGACTGCTCGCACAGACCTAGTGGTCGTTGATAATGGAGCTATGAATGCTTATAAGTATATAAGGAACATTCTTGAAGAGCATGTAGTGCCATTTGCCCCATACATTGGTGAAAATTTCATTTTTATGGACGATAATGCCAGACCCCATCGTGCGCGCATCGTTTAGGAGTACCTTGAAGAGGTTGAAGTCCTTCGAAATGGCCAGCAAGAAGTCCAGATCTCAATCCGATTGAGCAGGTTTGGGACAACCTCAATAAAAGGCTGAGAAGTTCAGAAAATCATCCAGCTACTCTTAATGACTTAGGAATCCAACTCGGAGAAAGCTGGGAAGGATTATATCAGAACATTTTAAGATCACCCATTTTGAGTATGAACCGTCGTTGCCGAGCTGTAATTAACGCAAGGGGTGAAATACCAAGTATTAAAACACTTATCAGCATTTCAGTATTTTGAAAATTGTTCATTTCTCTTCTTTCACATAAGATTCGGTGAAATCCTGAATTTTTCTTCCATTTGATGTGTCTTGTTCCGTTCAAAACCTTCCCGAGAGAATATAAAAATAAGTTATAAAGTCAATGTAGAGTTAACTTTCATTAAAATTGAGATTTCCAGAATGTGCGTTAATTTTTTTGCGCGGTGTATTTCTAGTTGCCACCACCCCAATTCTTCACCCTTTCAGATTGGCTGACAGACCATATTAATTACGTTTATATAGCAGGATTAATATTACCTAACCTGACGATTAAAATTTGTAGACGAGCATAATAAGCGTATAATTTGGACCTCGAGCAAACGAGCTCGATTCTACTCATGAAAGTTTCATGTTCTTCAATAACCCTTTCATGAATTAATTGGCAGCCATGTCAAGCAAATGTTCGTTCACGATTAACTCCTCTGAATAAAACAGAATTGAATGGAATTCATCATCGTTACAATATGAAGAAGCCTTCAACGTAATATCGTCCTTGGAAAAATGTGGGTTTAAAATTGTAATTTTTTGTAGGTCACTGCTGGGGCCCAGGAAAATGTCAAAGTATCTCCGAGAACTGCCATGACGAATGTCTGGGTTGTTCGAAACCTAATTCAGCAAAACATTGCTTAGCTTGCAAGAACCTGAAGGATGGAGATACTTGCGTCAGTGAATGTCCACCAAATAAGTGAGTTTCTGTTTCATTTCGATAGCCTTCACTCATCTCAAACTATTTACCTTTTTTTCTGTGCTAGTAGTTTCGCGGATTCAATCTTTATATTCAATATAAGCGCTACAACAACTGCCAGATTGAAAGAAATTTTATCCTTCAAAGCGAAAAATCATCGTTTTAGGTACTTTTTCTGAAACTTGTACTTTTTCTTGGAGAATGTCGATTCAATGAGAAAAATCGTAGAAAATGTCCCGAACAAATTTTTCACCCATATATCCATGTGTCCACGATATCCTAGCGCACAAAAATGCTTCCTCAGGTGTAAAATCAAGATGGTTGGCGATGTCTTGAGTTGAAATCGATGGCTGTTTCTCCAGAAACTGAACGATTTCTTCATCTCACTTGGCCTTCCAGAACGGAGTTGATCTTCAGACAACTCGTCTCCTTCCTTGAAGCGTTTGAACCAAAGTCCATCTGTCCAAGCACTGACAGTATATTCTCCTCAACTTGATTGATGTCATCAGTGACTTTCGGAGCACTCGGGCCACACTTCCAGTGACACCAAATGATGGGTTTAATTTTTCATTTTTCGACCAACATTTTGGCTAATTAGAATACAAGAATCAAACAAATTTACATCAAACTAACTTTCGAACGAGCTTAATCCATCAACAAATACAGCTATGTTACTAACACCTTTTTTCTAGCAAGAACTTCGTTCCCCACTTAAAATGCAAGGTGCAATCGTGCACCTTAAATGCATTATTTTTTATTTGATGACAGTTAGTCCAGTCAACGAGGATACCTATGTGTTACGAATTCTTTCAAGATACATCAATTTACTTAAAATTTTCACAGCACATAGAAAATGACTCAAGAAACAAAGTCTACCTATTTCAAAATATGCTTTTATTTTAGGGGTGGTTCCCACCCCTTCGCGGTTTTTTTTTTAATCAAAATACCACCGGGAGTCGATGAAAGACTTAATTCTTAGCAAAGAATGTCCCATGAAGTTTTTCCGGGAACTGAATACTTTTTTAGTTATTCGTGATTGGAAACATGACATTTTCATTGAAAAGTTACACATTTTGGAACGGATATTATATAGTATAGAAGAACAGAGAGATTATGTTTCTTAGAATTATTCTAGGTGCAACACAAGGCAAGCTAACGTGAGTAATAGGCAACTTTTTTTTCATGAATGCTTGAATCGATACATTCATCTTAAAATTATGAAAAAACTATTGATGTTACGGAAATAATCATAAAAACACTTTTTGTAGTGCTTTGAACTCATCGAAATACACTGCAAAAAAGATTGACGACTCATATTTTTCACGAGAAAATAGGTAGTAAAACAAACTTCACATCTACCAGAATTGAAGTGGATCGATTTTCATCGACAAAACTTTTTATTTTATTGTTGTTCATATGCTCAAGAAGTTTGACTGGTTCAAACTGCATATTTCGTAAAAAAATAAGATCAAAGCAGAAAGCGCACTTTTCAGTTTTCTTGAGAATCGGCCTTTTTGTCCGTGTAAGTCGAAAACGAAAAGAGATATGGAAAAAATGCACAGTTTTTTCAACAAAAATGTTGTTTTTTTTTTTTTTCATGTACCATAAAAAGTAGCAAAGATATACGAAAGTATAGTCTTTCTTGCGTCCTTTAATTCTTAACCATTCGAAAACTAGATATTTTGAATTGATGTGGTCAATATGATTCATAGTCCTTCGAAATGGTTCTTGAATGGATAAGGAATCTTAAAAATGAAGTGAGTTGATGTGGAAAAACCGAACAAGTTTTTTTTAAATTTTGGGAGGCACTGTGCAATAATTTTATATGGAGCATCTAAAGATACGAACCGAAAAATAATTGAAAATATATCAGATTTACAAGAGACAATGGGGTACCATTCATTTATCAAAGCCACAACCTGAATTTCTGCAGTAAAATTGGCATCTCCTGTACTCACATCAGACGCTTTGGACAAGCACATTAAGAGAGCTTTACCAAATTCAAATTTGGCTAGGTAATAAAACTCTCAATTCAGTAAGTTGCTGTTGGAATATTACCAATGGATATTTGTAGCCCACCTGAACCACAAGAATTGTTGAAAATGATTTTTTGCAACTGCAAAAGAGGATGCAATGCGTCATGCACCTGCAGAAAACTTATTCTTTTTTGTAACGCAACATGTGGGTAATGTGCAGGTGTTAACTGTCAAAACAGTAGGTCAATCTTTGGCAAAAATGAAGAAATAATTGACAGTGGCGAAAGCGTCTCAGATTTAGATTAAATTTTTGACACAAAAAGTATTAATTTCAAGAGAATGAAGTGATGAATGAATGAAATGTATAAATGTTATTTTTATTTTGTTATTTTGAACAGATAGGGGTTGCTTTCAGGGGTTGAAAAATAAAAACAACTAAAGCTAACTTTGATCCAAAATACTGTTATAAAATTGATTGGAATTTATTGATAATATAAATAAAGCCCCATTTTTAGACATTTTATGCGGAAAGCGGGTGGTTTATATACGGTCTTGAAGTATACGAAGACCTTTATTAAACTTCATAAAACGCTATTGAATCCCAAAAATTACTTTTATTCACGTTAGAACAAGTTTTTCGCTAATTTTGGCTCTAAGGGTTGTTTTCCCCCCTTAAATAAAATAATAATATGCACTTTGAAGTAGGAGACAAGTAGAGCTTATTTCCAAAATTTCACCATAATCGAAGCATCTTGATAGAATTCGGAGGTATTGCCCCTTTTTGTCCTCATTAACTGGACTTATATATTTGAATGAGTTCTGTTACCTGTCAAAACAAGAGTCTGCTTTGAGCTATGCTATGTGCTCATTCAAAAGTTTTGTTGCCTGAAGTTGCATATTTTAGGTGATTGAATGGATCACACTTTTCAAAAACTCAAGTTTCTTGACTAAACTGTCCATTTCATGGTTACTCCTTCCATAAAAATAATAGTTCAATTCAAATTGTATTCTCACTTTCCAGGTGATCAACCCAAAACTCACTCATTTTGCAATGCTTTTTGGCTCAGACTAAATGACCCCCTTCTAGGGCCTGTATAAAGATCAACGAAAAATCAATCAAATCATCCCAGTTTGCAAATCACCAAAACACTTTCGACCTGAAATATAAGCAAAACTCAAAACATGATAAGAATGATAATTCTGATGTTTGTTCCAGGTTTCTCAGTGCAAACACGATGATGTGCGTTACAGAAGAAGAATGCCTCAACTTCAAGAACATACTCGATTCACCCCCATGGGTTTTCGGAAAATGGTGCCTTAAAAAACATACTTGCCCCAAGAACCACGAGCTGGTTCTCGAACCCACCGAAACCTGCAGATTGTGCGAAGGGCTCTGCCATAAGAAATGTAACGGCACCTCCATCAACAACAAACAGAGCATGCAGCAACTGAAAGGATGTACTCACATCCAAGGCCACCTAGAACTGAGGGTGAGCAACGAATACGAAATTGAGCATCTGGAGCATAACCTAATAAACATAACGGAGATCAGCGGATGTTTCAAGGTTGCCAGGTCGGACGCTCTCAGTTCATTGCATTTCTTGAGGAACCTAAAACGCATCGGTGGAAAGGACAAGCAGAAACTATGCAACAACCACACAGTCTACATTCACGACAATATCAATCTAAAAACCCTCATCGATGTCGAACATATCGAGACAGGAGGAGACCTCAGCATAGGATTCCATTACAACCCAGAACTCTGCATTTCCGAGATAAAAAAATTCGCTCAAGTCTTGGGAATGTCGAACGCAACCTTCGAAAAAATACTGCAAGAAGAGAAAGATGTATCACCAGACTCAAACGGGGACAGAGCTTTGTGTGGAGACCTCAAATTGAACGTGACATTAGTTGAGACCCATTCAACTAACGTCACTTTGCATTGGGATCCATACCTCTCAAAGGACTCCACGATTATAGCTTACACCTTTTACTACATCCGTAACAGAACTCTGCAAGAAGGAAACAATTACAACTACGAGAACAACATGTGTAGTGATAACGGTTGGAGAAGTCGACTTATCTCCTCGAATACCTTGAATATTACCGATCTGGAGCCTTTCAGCCTTTATGCTTATTGGGTCAAGATCAATTACCTGAAAAACAATAAGGCTATATCGGAAAGTACGGAAATAAAGTATTTCGAAACTTCACCAGACGATCCAACGCCTCCAATAGATTTCTACATACAGCCTCTATCCCCTACGAGTGTTCAGATAACTTGGGAAAGTCCAGAGTCGATGAATGGAAACCTAGCCTATTATCAACTTTACGCCTTCTTGGAAAAGGACGACATCGACTTCATTAACGAAAGGAATTACTGTATTTACCCCCATGTGATCAGTAATGTAGAGAAAACCGAAGAGAAACTGATGAAGACTTGGACAAACCAAACCCTCAACGGCGTCTGTGACTGCAATGTTAGAATCCTCAGTTTTGACTCTCTTTGTGGAGCCCAAAGTCTGAAATTCCCTACCAGAGATTGCAACAATTACATGTACAATATGATCGACAAACCGCTGAAGAAGAAAGTTAAGAGGTACCTATTGGACTCGAAGACAGTCGGATTTGCGTCCAATAAGAACATAATTGACATCAAGGTAGCATCAAATAGTACTGAATACATTCTGAAGAATCTGAGGCCTTTCTCCCAATACATATTCTGGTTTTCAGCGTGCAACGAGAAGTTCAAAGGAAAGTCCCAGTGTAGTTCTGTTTTATTTTCCTCAGTCAGAACCCTTGCCAACAGGAGTGCTGACATTGTAAGTCACCCAAAAGTGAAGATTTTCAATGACAACGCTGTTTCTCTCACTTGGGAAGATCCAGAGAATCCTAACGCTGTGATTGTTGCTTATAACATCGAGTACAAAAGTGTTGATAGCTCGAGGTCTTACAACGTTCCTGATTGTGTCACGAGAACCCAACATGTTAGAAGCGGTTACGTTTACAGGATCGAAAATATAGACCCTGGCACTTACACTATACGAGTAAGACCGGTATCTTTACATGGAGCGGGAATCTACAGCGAAACAGTTACCTTTCAGATCAAAATAAAACTGAAAACTTGGGCGATTTACTTGGTTATCTGCGTCGTCCTTGCTGTTATACTAACTTCTTTCATCCTGTTTGCTTGGTACAAAAAAAAAACGAAATCCGAGAGAGTCTATCTTATACCGAGTATAAATCCGGAGTACTCCAGGGCCGTGTATATAGAGGAAGGCTGGGAGATGGAGCGAGACGACGTCGAAATGAATGAAGTGCTTGGACAGGGCAGTTTCGGGGTGGTGTATAGTGGTTATGTAAAATCAAAGAACCTACCATGTGCTGTGAAAACCATGAATGAAACTGCTGCAGCCGTTCACAGGTCAGAGTTCCTCAAGGAGGCTTTCGTGATGAGGACGTTCAACGACGCCCACCACGTGATCAAACTGTTTGGCGTCGTGTCGAAAGATGATCCTCCTCTAGTCATAATGGAGCTGATGCAGAGGGGTGACCTCAAGCAGTACCTGAGAAATGCTAGGAAGAATCCCAATGCGATATCCCTGCCGGAAGTTTACCAGATGGCCGCTCAGATAGCGGATGGCATGGCTTATTTGTCCGCCAAGAAGTATGTCCATCGAGATTTGGCAGCGAGGAACTGCATGGTTGCTGGTGATCGTACTGTCAAGATTGGGGATTTTGGAATGACGAAGGATATTTATGAGACTGACTATTATAGGAAAGGTAAGGTCATCATTTTTTATGATTCTTTTCTCTAACACAAGGATTACTACCTGTGGTTATCTTGAAATGGTTTTTTCGTCATATTATAATATTTTATATTTTCCCTAATACACTGCGCAAAAAAATTAACGCACATTATGAAAATCTCAAATTTATTCTACAACTGAAGTGTTCTCAATGATAATTATTTTTATCAAAATAATGCATGCATATGTTATCCACTTTCAACGTTTTTCTTCAATACAGATGTTTTTTCCCAGCAGGAATAAAAAAAGATGATTTTATCAGATTTTGAATGTATTGGCCCCATTCTAAAATCAGTTGTTTTCGATCAATTCTAGTGATCAATAGTTCTTCTTTCGCTTGATTTTCTACACTCGATCGCTATGCAACGCGAAACACGCAATTTGACCCAAGAGGAATGTGCCCGAGCGGTAGTTTTGCGAGAAGAAGGGTGGACATACACAAGAATTGCAGAAAGGTTTGGAGTTTCCCATACAAGTGTGTCCAGAATGTTGCAGCGATTCAGGGAGACAAGTATGAATGTCCGAAAACCAGGACAGGGTAGACCACGGGTAACAACTGCCATTCACGAACGTTACTTGAGACTTTCTTCGTGGAGACAACGGTTTGCAACCGCTCGCCTCCTTCAAACTCAGCTTGAGCAAACTCATGGGGATGCAAATTAGCACTCAGACAATAAGAAATCGCCTCAGAGAATATGATTTAAGGCCTCGTGTCGCGGGAAGAGGTCCAGCTCTTACCCCAGCCCATCAAAGGGCGCGTTTGGATTTTGCGAGAGAGCATATCCATTGGGAAGAGGCCGATTGGGAAAGAGTTCTCTTCACAGATGAGTCTAGATTCTGCCTCTATCATTGTGATCGACGTTCCCTTGTATACATACAGACGTCCACATGAAAGATATGCTCAGTGCAATTTCCTGAATACTACTGGTTTCGGGGGAGAATCGATTATGGTATGGGGTGGTAGTGGATAATGAAGCTATGAATGCTGATAAGTATATAAGGAACATTCTTGAAGAGCATGTAGTGCTATTATCCCCATACAATGGTGAAAATTTCATTTTTATGGACGATAATGCCAGACCCCATCGTTCGCGTATCGTTTAGGAGTACCTTGAAGAGGTAGAAGTCTCTAGAATGGAATGGTCAGCAAGAAGTCCAGATCTCAATCCGATTGAGCAGGTTTGGGACCACCTCAATAGAAGGCTAAGAAGTTAACGCAAGGGGTGGAAATACCAAGTATTAAATCACTTATAAGCATTTCAGTATTTTGAAAATTGTTCATTTCTCTTCTTTCACATAAGATTCGGTGAAATCCTGAATTTTTCTTACACTTAATGTGTCTTGTTTCGTTCAAAACTATCCCAAGAGAACATAAAAAATAAGTTATAAAGTCAATGTAGAGTTAACTTTCATTAAAATTGAGATTTTCAGAAAGTGCGTTAATTTTTTTGCGCAGTGTATTTTTAACATTCCCTGAATATTTCAGTGAAAACTTTTCATCAAAATCGGAAATACAGAATAAATATTTGAGTTATTCTCATTCTTATTTCGTTCAGAATATTGTATGAAGGTTCCTATGAAATATTCACTCAATATTTCAAATTGGATTCGAATGATCCAGAATAATTTATTTCGACCATTTCATGAATCATCCAAACACGCCCGGAATATTAGAAATGAAATTCCATAAATATTATAAATCCTTGAATTTTTTTATCGCGAATATAGCATGTACGATCGAATTATAATGAACAGACTCATTTCGTTCAGAATATGCCATGAATATTCCTGAAGAATATTCCCTGAATATTCGAAATCAACTTAGAATAACCTGGAATTCTCCGATCATGCCATGAATATTTCAAACGATCTCGGAATATTCTAGATAGAATATTCTAAATTCTAATAGAATATTCTAAATTCTAATAGTATCCGGAATATCCATCATTATGTCATTGAGAACTCTTCATAGTCGCGAATATGGAATGCTTATTCCGAATATTCCCAAATTTTCAGGTTTTTTCTGTCCAAAATATTCCCTATATTATTTTATCGATAGCAGAGGTCGTTGATATCAAAACTAATAGAATTCAAAACATCCAAAGAAAACTTGTAAGGCCCGGCGTTTTACAATCAAGGTTAACTTCTGGTTAAGGAAATTTTATAGGTTAGGCGTTTTACAATCCCGCGAAACGTGGTTAACTATCAGTTAACTTAACCAACACCGAATGTGTGGGTAAACCGGTAAATCTGAAGTGAATTCAAGAACCATAGAATCATGTATATGTATATAACCTAAAATGATTGTCTGATTCGAAAATTATTGTTTTGAAGAAATTCTCACTAGAGATTTGTTAATATGGATTTAATGGAATTGGATATCAACGCTTTTAGCAGTGATGGAGAGGAATGTCGTAGACCTAAAGTGATGCTACTTAGATCACATTTTTTTCGAAATTAACGACGATTATGTTTTTTTTGAAAGATTCAGATTATCGAAAAGCTGCGTTTTATTATTATTTATTCAGCGTATGCTGAATATTCTAAACCAAATAGAACATTGGATAGCTGACGAGCTTCTGGTGCTGACGAGCTTCTGTGTGCTATCGACTGCACACATATAAGAATTCAATTGCCAGGAGGTGATCAAGCCGAACTATTCAGGAACCATTAACAGTTTTTTTCCTTGAATGTACAAACTGTAGCTGATCCATCTCTGAAAATTACAAACATTGATGCAAAATGGTCAGGTTCAGCACATGATCTTTTTCAGAATTCTATGCTGTGCGGATCATTTGAAAAAAGGGATTTTCCTCACAGTGTGTTAGCAGGAGATAGTGGCTATGTAATTGAGCCTTATACAGGGTGTACCAAGTTCGACGGCCTATTAGGCGTTTCTGGAGAACTGGACCTATTTGAAATCTGAAAATTGGGATTATGATATTGTTTGACATTATCTACCGATATAAAATATTCTTGGAGCCTGACCACTTTCAGTTATACAGGGAGTGAAAAAAAAATTTCAAAATTTTTTTTTCTGTTTTTTGTTTTTGAATTTGATAGAGTATGCAATTCTGAATACATTCGTACTCAAATCGTTGCATTCGTCAAAAAACTTCCCAAAATATCGAGAAAAAACTGAAGAAAAAAGGGATATAAGTGTATTCGGTATTATGTTTGTTATTCCTAACCTAGATATCGTAAGCACAAACCCTTTTCACATTTTTGAAGGCGAAGACTGTGGAAATATCGTACAATTTCAGAACTTTGAAAAACCCTTCACAGGGTGTTCCAAATTGGGATCAAAATTGGCTCATAACTTTCGTTTATCAAATTAGAACCCCATTTTTTCATGATTGCGTTAAATTCTGCGAAGAAAAATGATGATAATGTTCTAATATGTTGATGCTCCTAAAATTACTAATTCTTGAGTTTTTTAGGATTTTCTGTTTCTATTCATGAAATCTGTTTTACATCAACAATGATAAATGAATTCAGAAAAGAGGAAGTCACTAGTAAGTTATTTGATTAATTTATCTTCTATGACCAAGGTCATTGTTGATATGAAACAGATTCTATGAATTTGACGGTACGTACGACATGAAATCAGGAAATCCTGAATAACTCAAGAATTATTAATTTTAGGAGCACTAACATGTTGGAACATTATCATCATATTTCTTCGCACAATCCAATTCAATCATGAAAAAATAGTGTTCTAATTTGAAAAACGAAAGTTATGGGTCAATCTTGATCCCAATTTTTGAACCAACATTTGGAACACCCTGTAACGGGTTTTTCAAAATTCTGAAAATGTACAATATTTCTACATTCTTCGCCTTCAGAAATGTGAAAACGGTTTGGGCTTACGATATCTAGGTTAGGAATAACAAACATAATACCGAATACACTTATCTTCCTTTTTTCTTCACTTTTTTCTCGATATTTTGGAAAGTATTTCGACGAATGCAACGATTTGAATACGAATGTATTCAGAATTGCATACCCTATCAAATACGAAAACAAAACTACTGAAAATGGTCAGGCTCCAAGAATATTTTAGATCGGTAGATAATGTCAAAGAATAATATAATCCCAATTTTCAGATTTCAAATAGGTCCATTTCTAAAGAAACGCCTAATAGGCCGTCGAACTTGGTACACCCTGTATAATCACACCTTCAGCTAATACAAGAAAACATTCTGTCTCATTCAACAAATCACACATTTGTTCACGAAATCTCGTTGAGAGAAAGAGTGTGTAGAAAAATCGCTTTCTAGCCCTTGTCATGGAAATTCATAGCTCAGGCTATATTCCTGGCTACAGTCATTCTTCATAATATAGCATATCGTAGAATTCACTAGTAAAAACAAACTGAGGAAATATTTATTTGAATGAAATATAAAAATTAATTAAATCAAACTTGTATATTTCAATAATTGATTTTGAAATTTTAATATTCTTTGACGTCTTATAAATTCAATGCGTCTGACCCACTATTTAGATCAAACGAACCATTATTTTCTAACAACTTGAGAAAATTTAAACAGAACCCATAGTTTCGAAACCTCTATCATTAAAATTATTGTAAAACGCCAGGTACGGGTTAACCATCGAGTGTCGGTAACCTAACCATAAAGGTTAACCTTCTATTGTAAAACCGGCCCTAACAGTTTGTTTTGTCTCCGATTATTTCACTGGTTCGACAATCAATGTAAAACACTTTGTTCATCTAGCCATTGTATTTTAGGTACAAGTGGACTCCTACCAGTTAGATGGATGGCACCAGAAAGCTTAGCTGATGGTGTTTTCTCCTCGGAATCCGATGTTTGGAGCTATGGAATAGTGCTGTGGGAGATGGCAACCCTAGCTGAACACCCCTATCAGGGCATGTCCAATGAGCAAGTTCTCAGGTTCGTCACCACAAGAGGAAGATTGGGCCGTCCAAAAGATTGCCCGAACGTCCTTTGGGAGATCATGGAGGCTTGCTGGGAGCATAGACCGTCAAGGAGGCCGCTGTTCATCGGTATTGTTGAGAAGTTGGAGCCACTGGCCGGTCAGTCCTTTTCTCTGGTGTCATTTTATCACAGTCAGGCTGGCCATACTTATAGGATGAATTATGGGTAAGCTGAAGTTCTGTAATTGCACGAAATTTGATGAAAACTCACCTTTATATCCCAAACACACTGCAAAATTTCTTATGCAGAAAGTTGCCACTTAAAAATATTTGCTTTTTTGCAAAAGTCGGAGGCCTTTTAGTTTTTGTTGCTCTACTTCTGATGGTATGAAAACTTACATTTATGGTGAATGTTAATGTTCTCAGGAAATGCAAAGTTTTTGAACCAGAAAAGGTTTATCGAATCTAACAATTGAAAAAACTCATCAAAAAGAAAAAAAATAGAGACGTGACTAATGAGATTTTGAATGAAATAAATTTGAACAGAATTCAATAATTAAAAATAATGAAAATATACTGCTCTACAAGAGTTAGGGATATCGTATTCAATCGTTTTGAAAAGTATGTAATCTTCGAAAAAATGCTGTGAAATAATTTAAAACTCAATAACAACTTGAATCGATCCAATAAAAATCGGTATGAGACATTTCGTCAATATGGTCTCCTTTTTCCCGAAGTTAAGTTCTTTGCATATGCTTCATGAATGTTCTTATTTTGAAATGGAGGTAGTTTATCAACTGCTTAGATTTGAAACGAGTTTTCTGAAAATGCCAAGACGTAAATTAACAAACGCTGAGGCTAATAGGTCTATCGGAATGCTACAGGGTGACCTAACTCAGGTTGTTGTAGTGGAAAGTCTCCAAGTCAGCCAAAGTGTGATATCTCGACTTTGGAATAGGTTCAGGGAGACATCTTCCATGTTGGAAAGAGCAAGGCTTGGTGGACGAAGAAAAACAACACCATTTCGGCGAGAAGAAAAATCTACATCTACGTGTAGAATGCTATGGAATACTCTTCAAAATGCAGATGCGGTCCAAGTTTCCATCGAAACCATCAGAGAGAGGTGAATCTAGGTTCTAGACGTCCATTAAGAGAAGTTCCATCAACACGTGAACATAAGAGTCAAAGACTGGAATGGTCAAGGCAACATATCAATTGGAACGATCAATGGCGTAGTGTCCTTTTCACTGATGAATCCAGATATGGACGATTTTCAAATTCTGGAAGAATAAGGGTTTGGACAATCCCACGCATACCCCGTAATCGTCGTTATGTCCAAAAAGTCCATCCATTCCGAGGGGGTAGTGTTATGATATGGGCCGGGATATGTTTCAACGGGCGCACAGATCTACACATTTGTCCTGGCAATATGACCGCCTTATACTATATTATACTTATATTTTCACGCTGCTATTGGTGAAACTTTTCAATTTCTGGACGATAACACATTTACCAATACCTCCGCACTCATCAGATTCGAATTGCATAGAACATGCATGTGATATACTCCAAAGAAGATTAGATAATCATCAACTTACCCTGAATCCTTAAATGATCTGAGAGAGCTTCTGCCCCGTTTATGGAACTAAATTCCTCAGAAAATGTTCAACAACCCCTTGTGTAGTATGCAAAGAAGATGTCAAGATGTTGTTGATGCCCGTGGAATCCATACATTGTATTGATGGTCTTAAAATGCTTCAATTTTCTGGGAATAAATTTCGTTATTTTACTCGATTTTTCTTAACCACTCCATATACGCTGCAGAACTACAGGCTAAAATTAATTTTATTTTCTGAATATTGAAATCATATTTATATGAATTCCCATCACAAAATATCATTTAAAGTATATTTTTTTTGCAATTTAAGTCAATGTCCCTAACTCATGTGGGGCAGTTCAGGTTCAAGCTTTATGGAAAAACATTCCATGAATAATACAAAGACCAGAAATAATCAAAATTCAGAAAAATTAATTTCCTAACTGTGACCGTGGACTGGTGAAGATCCAGACTGAAAGTAACCCTTGGAAAACGTGCTGTCATCGAGCAGAAAATAGCTACAGACCGGTTTCCTGGTTGTTACCCTTCATCAGTGCAATATAATTCTCCACTTCGATGACTTACCTTTAAGCGAGGACGTCTTATAGCAGCGCTTTCAGTGTTTATTAATCGCTGTCCTTGAATATTCCTGAAGTTTTCTTGATAATTTTGAAGTTTCTTTTCATAAACTTGTACCGTTATCCTCGTCAGATATTGGTGTGCTATGATATATTGACATCAAACACATTATGGATAAGTTGGGAGTATTTTCTGAGAACCACAGTTATGTCTATTTTTTTCATTCAATGAGAAAGTAGAGAGTTCAAAGAACTAAAATTCCCCAACTTCCAAAAAGCAGATAGTTTGACGCTTTTTCGATATCGAATCAAAATAAGGTGAAAAAATTAGGTACAGTAAGTAAATTTGAAACATCAAAGTGTAGGTTTTCCACCAAATTCCGTAAAAAAATTTTCATTTTGTGAGAGAGAAAGATGAGAAACAAAAATATTCATTTTATTTTTGAAATTTTTATTATTGTCATAATTATTATAATTTTTCAAATTTTTGACCATGGTCATATAATTATACATAATTATAGATCAGAATAAAGATTTATTCAACCCTTGTCAGCCCCTGATAGAATATAAAAGCTGAAAGCCTTCTATGCACGTCTTGTATTATCGATTCTTATTGACTTGAAGCGACATCTATCCTTAGTTCTAGCAAAACTCTCTTAAAATACATATTGAGCTCGATATTGCTGCAGAATTCCAGTAAATGTATTACAGCTTCGATGAAGGGCGCATAGATGGCACTGATTTCGAAGCAACGAAAATTACACAATCTTCCCTGTGAATTCATTGAACGTACAGGAATTCGGAATATGAATACAATTTTCAATTTATAGGCTCACAGATCTTTCATCACGGGGTTGCAGAAATCAAATCATATTTCATCATTGAGATAAGAGATATAAGCAGTTCCTTTTAGCATGTGATTGAGTTTCTCTTGGCTCTACTAGATGTCGCCACTTGTATTTTTTTACTCAGAAGGCACTAGTTTGTTCAGAAGTATAGTTTTTTTATGAAGATTTCGTCACTGAGGGATAGGGGATCCTGATTCCTGATGATGCCAAATGAGACTGAAACCGGTCTGTGAAAAAATTTGATTTTATTCCTCCAGCCCCATGATAAAAGATGTGTCAGAGCCTATGAATTGAAAATGGAAATCATTTCGATGATTGCTACTTTGAATTTATCTATGTTTATCTTTTTTATGTATAAGGCAACGTAAAAAAAATCATACGATGACCAAAATTTATTATCCTCGAATATTCCCATACAAATAGGCGGAAATAGCAGGGGGCCAGGGGGCCGGCCCCCCCAGTGTTTCACAGTGCCCCCCAAGAACGAATAAAAATTTATCTGAAAATCACTGAATTCAATAATTTGTTCGAACCTACCTTAGAATTCGCTAAATTGTGCTCCCCCCTCCACAAAAATTTCTATTTCCACCTATGACCATACATATTTCATTACGATAATACTAAACCCATTAAGCATCAAGATGTGAGACAAAAAATGAGAAAAAAACATAAAATCGTATTTCCAGATATGTATACCATGAAACTTATGTGACACAATTTCTGTGCAAATGTTAGATTGTTTAAAACGCCTTCGTAAATTGTTTAATGGTGATAAGTTGTAGTTTATTGCACAGTACATTTCCTAATGTTTGTTTGAACTTCTCATTAACTTCTATTTTGAAAAAAGGATTGAATGAAAAATTCACCAAATAACAATTTTACAAATGATTGGTTACGGAGATAACACAAAAAGAAGTAGTCGCATGAAAAATTTTCGTATACATCCAATGAATTTTATTTTATGTCTGACTCTCATAGGGGGCTCTAGTTGCACGTTTCGTACAAAGTAGTATCGAACATAACTTTTTTAATATTACATTTACTAAGCAAAATTTCAAATGAACTTAAAGATCATTCAAGTTCACACCAAAAAGATACTCCTGATAAAATATGTACCGTTTTCGGAATATTTTGAGTTGAAATTCATTGGATCTATCAGCTTCCAAAACATATTGGTATAAAATTTTATTACAGTGATGCCAGTAGTTTTAACAGAATCGTAAAAAGTTTGTATATTTTTTGTCTTTAATGCTCTTCATCTTGAATTCGAATGTCGTTACGAAATTTTTTCACAAAAGAGTGTTCTATCTGTCCTAGAGACAGAATCACTCAATTTTGAAACAGCTTGTATAAAAAGCAAAGCCTGGTGGTTGATTTTGAATGTCAAGTGCAGATGTCTTAGTTAATCATTTGTAACTATCATTTTATTTCGATATAAATAACGAACGTTAATATGTAATATCCCGCCTGAAGTGTTGTTATAACAATAGGATTTAAATGGAAATTGAAAAGATGTAAGGGACTGTGGATATACGAACTATTCCTGTTCAGTAATGAACATAATAAATTGAAGGAATTTATTCAGCAACAGAAATCTATATTCGAAAATGTACATAATAGTATCGAGGTATCGTGCATAGAACAATAGATTTAATCTCTTCTGGATTTGCTGTAACGCCAATATTCTGTTGTTTACCTCCGTCCTTTCACATGAGTTCCCATCTACGGCATATGTTTGGATATCTCCTGATGCGTCTGAAAAATCATTTCCGATAAGAACAAATATCGTATATGAAGCGTATTAATGCGAAACCATTTGACATTTTCCAAGAATATGAGTTTTAAGGAAGGATTACAATAGAAGAAGTAGCTGGCAATATGATTATTTTACCCACAGGTTCATTAGTAGACATTTGAAAGGCTTTATTCGTAATTCAAATCTAACCTCAGATGCAAACGCAGACATTTGTGTGAGATCCTTAGGTGCAAAAGCAGACATTTGCCTATTGGCCAATCAGAGTGAGACTTTACTAGTCACGTGATCTTGGAAGCAGCGCGACATCATTCTTTTTTGTAAATGTGATACAATAAAATGTATGAAATATAATTTAACTTAATTTAAAAAGAGAAGCTCAGAATCTATTTAACTAAAAGCGAATCTGCTCTATTAGCTGAGCACTATAGGCGATATTGGACGGCTGATTAACAAATCAATTTTTTCAAATGTGCTTTTGAATAAGAACTTTTCATGAGCTATATAATCTCAAAGATCCTGAAAAACAGCGAATTTCTGATAATGTAGATGATGATTTAAGAATTTAATTTTGTTTCATGAAAGAATTACCTTTAGGATTCTTGTTTATTTCATTACAAAGCCTTATTTTTGGCAGCAAGGTTTATCTTTTATGTTATATACTTTAGAATATTAAAAAACTTGAAAGTTAGTATCATTTTCTGTGAAACCAGAAGTCAAACAGATCTGAAATTTTCTCCAAGAATTGAACCCTTCTTAACTATGAAATTTCAAGTGTTTATCTCGAATCGTTTTCTGACATTTTCTATCAAAAAGTTTTCGCGAATCAGCCTACATATTGCAAATGTTCTAATTCTTCTAATTTTTCAGCAGGCGGGAATCGATAGAGACGTCTGATAACCATGCCCAGAATCCATACATGAATAATGCAGACGTGGAAACCTTGATGAGCAACGATATTGGAGATCCTGAAGACTTTTCACCTCATACCAGAATTCGAAAAATGGCCGGTGTCAGCTCTGACTCCTTAAACTGGCCATCATCATACTCCATATCGGGTCAAACGCCATGAGAATAGATGAATAGATAGAGAAAGGGAATCACACTTTATATTGTTTATATTTTTATACGGAATAATCTGAATTAAGGAAGAATAAAGTTACCTTTATATAAGATTTCTATATCTGAGGAGATACTTATCTACCCCATTTTATCAAAGAGAAAAACTATTTTTTCAAACGAAGCTGTACATATACGATGATATAATTTTCTATTGTGTTCATTTTTGTAACAGTACATTTTGTATGGAGACCTCATAATTTTTAAATTATTCCTTGAGTTACGTTGATTTATTTCAATTCGATGCCATAAATGAAGACTGCTATGATGATGAGTAATCTGAATTGTTTTGTTGATGTTGAGCTCTTGGAGCGAAAGAATTAATGTTGTGTTGAATATATGAGTGTTGAAAAATAATTGTCAATTAATTCTATGATATTAAATGTAACGAAAATTGAGAGTATGTTTTTGTTACTATATTTTGTGGAATAATGTGGGCTTGAAGATGCTGGGGTTTCAATAAACATTGTTTCGAGTACTTACATAATTTTATCTCTAATATTGTTGTTTTTTATATAAATTCGATGCATAAACTGGCAAGACCTATTTTCCCATTCTGAGTCTACAAAGGGAGTCTTTGACTTTTACTTATTTCAGCAGAAGGGCGGGGTTATTGGGGTCGAAGCCTAGGTACAGGCTCATTTTCGAAAAAACCCGAACGTTTTTTGGATTGTAGATTCTAGAAAAAATTTGTAAGAAATAACATTGTAAGGTACATTTTCCACAACTTTCTGATTGAGTCAAATTGTTGCGATGAAAATTACAAAAGGAGATATTGTCGAAACCTAGCCAAAAAGTGGTTTTTCGCTCTACAAGTCAAAATTTAGTTTAATCTCACCAATGACAATGAAAAAGTTATTCTTCTCAAAAAATCCTAAGATATTCATCTCTAAAATTTGCGCCTGTTTAGCTCGTACAACTAAAATCATAGGGTTTTGTATGATTAAACCAAGTTCTTTCTTACACAAGATGTTTTAAAATTGCTCTGCCATATTGAAAAAAGGAAAATGATTATTAATAACAAAATTTGAGATAATAATAAATGAAAATATTGAAATTAAAAATATTATATTGATATTTTTTAATTGGTCTGAAGAAATATTTCAACAAAATTCTAAAAAAGTCTTCACCTATTTATTCATGAATTTATACGGCTAGACAATTCCACAAAAATTTTATAGGAAAATATTCCTGAGTTGACATGCATACAAAGATTCCAATTACCCATTGAAAAACTAACAAAGATTAACTAATACTAATATCCACCTATTGTCTGAAATTCCTTTATTATTATGCAGGATGTTTCAGAAAAAAGTGATCCCGCCTCTGGACAGATAGAAAACTGAAAAAAGGAAAATATTTTCGTATCACATCCGTATTTAAGATAGAGGGCGTTGAAGAAAAAAAATTATACACATTTTTTACGATTTTGCCGAAACTACTGACAACAATTGTATTGAAATTTCCTACAAATATGCTGATATACCTCCAATGAAATTGTTTTTATGTGTGATTCTGATACACTGGCGTCGCTACGGGGGGGGTAATGGGGGTAATTACCCCCCCCCCAATATAGTCATACAATCATCACATAGGAGCATATCGTGACAATATACTAATTTTTTTTACCCCCCCAAAAAAAATTTCTAGCGACGCCCTTGTTCTCATAGAGGGGGTTAGTAACACGGTTCGTATTAAGTATTATTGAACATTACTTTTTAATTTATTAATTAATTCAATTAAGCAAAACATTAAGCGAACTTAAACATCATTTAATTTTACACCAAAAAGGACTCTTGATAAAACTCGATTCTGTGTACCATTTTCGGAATATTTCAATTTGAACTCGACCACCTTTTTTGAAATACCCTGTATAAAATGAAGTAAATTCAACCTACTGCCAAATCCTAGTAACAATACAACGTAAAATGAAAAATACATTAGACTATGTCCCGCCGTTCAAAACACTTCTTTAGGAAATATTGACAAATTAAAAAGATCGATATCTTTTGATCTTCTACGGTGAAAAGTTAAGTTCTCTTTTTCTCAGTACAATAGGCCTTGAAAGTATCTAACTATAATAGTTATAACAAAAAAATGTTCTTCATGAACTTAAGAATATATCTCGATATTAGGAAAATTGTTGAAAAATCGATGCTTTGAAGAATGACCATTTAAATTATTCTGCACTTACATTATTTCTAATTTTGCCAGTTCGTTGCACTTATCAAAATTATGTGGATATCATTACAGTGGAATAAATAGAGCAAAAAAGAATTGGCCTTACAGGTTCAATGTTTTCTCTATTTCTATCTGTAGAGATAATGAAACAAAATTTTTCTCCTTGAATGGCATTAAAAGACATTAAATTTCTAAATATAGGAAGGGGTTCACCTAGAATTTCTGGAGAAGTATATCTTCCCATCAATTTTCACTATCGGCTGAGAACATCTGAAGTTTCGACTCAGTTTTAGGCATAACTTGAATATGACCAGGAAACTGCGATTCATTTTGAGTTTTCCAGAAAGGTGCATCAATAAAGTAATGATTCGGGTTGAGCTTGAACCTCTCGATATCTATGAAGAGCCCTGAAAAAATCTAATAAATGAGCATTGAAGATATAAGTTCAGAATATGTTCAGCTTGAACAACATGGTCAATATGTTCAAATCATTCAAGCCCCTTTTTGAAATGTGATAGAACTCATCAAATAAATCATTTCATCAACGTATGTTGCTCATACAAAAAATTCAATAAGAAAATTTAAAAAAATTTCTGGCATCAATATGTTGAAACCTTTCTGTACTTCATCCCTCTGTTCATTAGATAATAATCATCTGCTATGAATCAGCACGCGACATGACATTTTTTTTTAAATGATTTTCGCATCGCAGGCTACTAAGCTTTTTTCCCACCTCGAGGCCACGAAAAAAAAAGGTAGATACTTAGAATGAAAATAACCTGTTATAATGCCAGATATCAAAGAAACCAAAACCGTTGTTACTATAGATAACAGTTGAAATCCAGCTTGTTGCACAGCACCTCTTCTATCTGTTTCTCCAGTGTTATATCCAGAGGTTGAGTTCAGCTGGCCTTCTTCGCGAAAAGTTGGAGCTCTAGCTGGATATAATTCATACAAATAAGGGCCATAATCTTCTTCCTCTGCCAGAATAGCCATTAAGGTTCCAATCAGACCACCGAAGATACCTGGAAGGCCATGTAAATTGTGAACGCCACACGTGTCTTGAATATGAAATTTGTTTGTCAACCATGGCTGTAATATTAAAATAATATCAATTATAATATTCATTCATTCTTTAGGATAAAATACATTGTATGAAACATGCCAGAAGAGAAAGAAAGACAGCATTTGTCGCGATCTAATAACAATGAGTTCATTACATTTCTGAAAGCAGTGCTGTAATGAAGTCACTACAGCATTATATTGATAATCCAGTAACTGCGTCTCCTGAATGTATGGGTTGTATTCGTCAAATATTAGTTCGTAAAATAATAGTTCTTGGGAGGGTTTCACAAAACTTAAATTGCATGATTAAGCGTTTAATCATCGGTTAGTAACGGAATTCTATGCAATAAATTAATTTAATTGGGTAATCAAGGATTTGACGAAGCCATCAAACATTTCGCGTTTAACGCGTCTTAACGGACAATTAAGAGCGAAAGAGCGTTTCACAAAGCATTTTTGACATCTGATCAACAGAAAAACTACTTCTGTTGATTGTACGAAATCGAGCAATTAAACTGATTGATTGAGCGAAATCACTCATTAATCATGTTGAGTGAGATGAGTACATCTTCAGGAAAATTTGATGAAGAATGTGATAATGCATATCATAGATACACCAATCAGGCAAAGAAACGATCCATTTTTTAATAAGGATGACCATGAATTCGAAATTCGTTTTTGGTTCGAAAAAAACAACTGTAATGGAATTGGTCGAAGAAACAGGAAACAATTTAGAAAAACCCACAAGAAGGAATAGACCAAAATCTTGCTCCATATTTTGAAGAATGGATGATATGAATATATAAGTATAAATTATGACACTTCGAACTTCAACACGGAAATGATTAACCTACTTTGACGGTGCAATCTGCTAATCGTGTAATTAACGTATCTTTGTGAAACCCGCCTCTTGACTTGTTGATGATATTGGCGTAATGAATATTCCAAGTTTGTGACCTTGAGGAGCGTTGAACGCAACTTTATCAAAAAATCTAAAAAAACCGTGAGGCACTGCAGACTTGTGAGCATGAGAGGTCCACGAATCATCATCATCCACTGAATCCCAATGCGTCGATACAAATAAAGACGAACCTCAACCGGAACCTTCTAAGAATGCAAAATTAGTTATGCATATTACTCAATTTCCAAAAACAAAATCATTAACCTTTAGTGCACCTATCTTTTTCCCTTCATTATTTGTTGTTCAGCTTGAACATCATCTTTCACACTCCTCATTTTCTTCTTTAACATCATATCATAAAAGTACAAGGCTTCGATAGTAAAATTAGTGTGAAAGCGACATAATTGGGAAAAATTTCGATATTCGAAAAAAATGATAAACTTTGAATGACTGTATATGAAAAACTATTGGGTCTGCAGAGAGTGTTATGGAATCATATTGTAGGAAATTTAGTCTTATTGAAAAGTTTCCTCAAAAATAGTCCTTCAGGGTGATAATTGTCAAAATTTGAACAAATTTTTTTCAGGGTTTTTTCGAATTTTGACAAAGTTGAATTCAAAGCTCGAGGTCACAAACTTGGATTATCATAAACAAGTTTGCAAATAATCATAGTAAGAGAGCTAGTGAACCCTCCGAGTAACGGCTTGTCTGTAAGGCTGGAAATTCTTATAGTGGTAGTTCATAGCATGCTGAGGACGGAAACCATCGCCTGGTACCCCTCACCCCTGCACGTCATCAACCCCTATATCTTTGAATGTATAAAAAAAATGAAAAAAAGAACTTGTTCCTGTAAGCTTGAAACTTTTATTTGATTTTGTTCATTTATTGAAAAGTTAAAAAAAAATTGACAAGCGATTTCGACGATAACAAGTACCTGTCAGGCGACTAGAAAAGGGTGTAAAATATGTACAAAAACAAAAAAATTTCGGTAAGGCTGGAATTTATGTTCGACTGAGGGAATCAGGAAATAAGTTTCATTATAAATCCTCATCATCCTATGAAATGTTAACATTAATTTTTTCAACATATGGTAGAGTTGTTTCAAGCATAGTAGGTACACTGTGTCTCCCAAATTGGTAAAGTCGCGGGTTTCGCGACCCTTTTTGTAAAACTTTTAAATCCACAAACAGAAATATTCCAACTACTTTTGTTTCTGGAATACAGAGCGAAGAGCGAAAATGAAAATGTCCACTTTTTGAAGATGTTATTATTTCTCAGGGCCTGTATAAGAAAAAAGAAGAAAATGCCTATAATAATATTTTAACGTAGAAGTCAGGGGCATAGCTTCAAATTTTTTCGAATGAATGTTTTTGAGATAGAGCACAAACTTGAAATGTTTCAACGTATGTTTTAACGTCAAATTTTCGGATTTTTTTCTGAATACATCGATGTATCACAACCTAACCTAAGGGTTAATTTATTAAAATAAATTCCAGTGTCAACCTCCAGAAAAATTTATATTTCTGTTCGTTTTTTTTAAGTAGAACATGAATTCTTCAACACATGCATCAAAAAATTGCAATATTTATACTATATTTTTTTTTTCGGTTTCAAAATGTTTCAATTAATATTTTGAGTTCATGTTCAAAATAGCATGAAATACATGGGTATAGGTCACATAGCTTTTCGAAAAAGTAATGACTAATGCTGGGATATTTTTTTCAACTGAAATTTATTGAAGATTTGGTTGTGATATATCAATGTATTCAGAAAAAAATACAATAATTTGACGTTGATATAAAAAGCGTGTTCCATATGAAAAATTCCATTCCGTTCCGATTCAATCTCAAAAACAATGCTTTGAACAAAATTTCAACCTACGCCACTGACTTCTACGTAAAAATATCATTACAAGCAGTTTTCATTTATTTCTTTCTTATACAGGGCCCGAGAAATAATAACATTTTCAAAAAGTGCACATTTTCGTATTCACTATGTAGTCCAGAAACAAAAGTAGTTGGAATATTTCTGTTTGTGGATTTAAAAGTTTCCAAAAAAGTGACACGAGGTCGCGAAAACCGTATGTCTCCATTTTCAATAAAAGCTGAGATATAGTGCAGTCTCATCCAATTTAGGACAGAGTGTACTACGCTTGAAACGACTGTACTATATGATGAAGAAATTAATATCATATCAGATGATGATGAAGATCAATAATGAAACTAATTTTTTTCATTCCCTAGACGAACACATATATAAATTTCAGCCTTACAGAACAAAGTTCATTATTGTTCATATTTTACACCCTTTTCGAGTCGCCTGGCAAGTACTTGTGCTCGTTGAAATCGCCTGTCAATTTTTTTTAACTTTACAATGAATGAACATAATCGTATGAAAGTTACAAGCTTACAGGAACAAGTTTATTTTTTAATTTTTTTTCCACTTTCAAAGATATAGGGGTTGATGACGTGCAGGGTTGAGGGGTGCCAAGCGATGGTTTTCGTCCTCAGCATGCTGTGAACTATCACTATAAGAATTTCTAGCCTTACAGACAAACCATTACTGGAAGGGTTCACTACTCGGTTCACTAGCTCTCTTACTATTACTGGACTCTCAGTTATATTTTTCGTTTTTTGGTTGTCAACACTGTCAAAATTTGCTCCTTCATCGCTCGTTCTGAAATTTGGCATTCGTGTTGGAACTTGTTTTAGAAAATACTATTATAGTCTGAAAAAGGAATAGAATATCTGGAAAGTTACAGTTGAATAACTGACTGAAAAACATCCATCTTCATATAAACTTTCAGAGAAAAAACAAGTCAGTTCTGGACAACGAACCTGTAGGGACCTGCATTCATTCATGAAATCAGGAGACTGGAAGCTCGAACCCCATCAAAGTTCACTATGAAGTTCATTATAGAAAAGATCCAGGATTCACAGAGGGCTGATGGATAAACAGAACAAACTCATGAAATATTGCCGAGGATAGATATTTTAACTTATTCATGAAAATGAAACTTTGAGGGCGAGCCAGTCCTCCATCATCGTTTATTCTCTTTAGAATAAAGCAGCCAGGGTCAACTCTGAAAGGATGGACGAAATCATTTGACCGATCGGGATCTGCCTTCCACAACTTCGATACAAGGGATGAATAAGCAAATACGTAGTGTTGGAACACTATATATCGGATGACTAAAAGCCAGCCCACATGTTTGCTAGCTTTAGATTCCCGTATTCTCTCAGCATTTGTCAGTGATGGGCAGATGAGCAATCAGGCAGATCTGCCACTGAACTCATTGTTGGCGTATGCGAGACTATTTCAGGTTTAATACCATATAATCAGAATGTTCGGAACTTTCTGGATTATATGCAACAGTAGTTCAGAAACAGCTCCATTCGTGTAGTATGGTTGTTGAAAATTAGTTGTGTTCGATGCCATTCGATTTGATGATAAATTCTGTTTCGACCTCTGATCCATTCCCTGTTGCGAATTAATATGTTTTAGCTCAATCATCGTCGCAGGCTATCTCAATTAGTTCATTCAAATGGAGATATACAGGGTGGCCATTTGAAAACGAAACAGACGAGATTACAGACGAAATAAATTTTTTCGATAGAAATGCTCGGACAGGTCGATTTCTGTTTCGAGGGGGACAACTTAAGATGTAGGTTACGGACGCATAGCGCTTCAACCCTTGCTACCACAACCCTCACCCCCAATTTTTGAATAGGGAAGATGGGGTGAGTGATACCTCATTTGAAAGGTATTTTTATACTGATTTCAGTACAGTAATTTTTTTTTCATTTTATGCATTAGATCTCGAAATACAGGGTGGCCATTTGAAAACGAAACAGACGAGATTACAGACGAAATAAATTTTTTCAAAAGAAATGCTCGGACAGGTCGATTTCTGTTTCGAGGGGGACAACTTAAGATGTAGGTTACGGACGCATAGCGCTTCAACCCTTGCTACTACAACCCTCACCCCCAATTTTTGAATAGGGAAGATGGGGTGAGTGATACCTCATTTGAAAGGTTTTTCACAAAAAAACACTAGAAGTGCCATGAAAACACCACTTCATTTTCAAATGCTTAGTCAAGAATATTTCGAGAACTAATGCATAAAATGAAAAAACAATTACTGTGCTGAAATCAGTATAAAAATACCTTTCAAATGAGGTATCACTCACCCCATCTTCCCTATTCAAAAATTGGGGGCGAGGGTTGTAGTAGCAAGGGTTGAAGCGCTATGCGTCCGTAACCTACATCTTAAGTTGTCCCCGTCGAAACAGAAATCGACCTGTCCGAGCATTTCTATCGAAAAAATTTATTTCGTCTGTAATCTCGTCTGTTTCGTTTTCAAATGGCCACCCTGTATTATGTATCTTTTGAAAATCATTCTGGCGATATTAGGCCAAGCAAATTAGCTTCAAAAAAGAGTGTGCCTGCATATAATTGGTGGAGTTCGGGGAACTGTTTCAAGCATTCTTTCAGACCTATAATGAGAGTAGTTTGAGCTCTGCCCCAATTTCCCAGTGGAGCGTATGTCGTGACGTTCGAAAAACCTCGAAATTTTCGGACTATTTTAGGTTTTTCTCGAATAGCTCCGAAACTAAGCTCTTTATCAAAAATGTTGTGATATTCAAAAGTGTTCAGCATTAAATTCTGCTTCTAGAAAGTACTATGACATTATATTTTGGACAAGCAGTTTGATAGAAATCTTATGTTGAAATATAGCACATTTTCAAACTTTTCGAAAAAACATATTTTTTCACTATAAAACGAAAAATACCAATGAAACTACCAACTTTAGAACGAAATGTCATAAAATAAGAGTTTTGTAGATTATCAATATTGTGATAAAGACGTAACCCCACCCCTCCAAACCACAATATTAAATCGAGAAGTAGCTCATCTTACTGAGGATGCTGATCATTTAATCGTAGCTAGTGCTGTTGAATTTGCTCAGCAGTCTCATTAGTGTGTGGATAGTGTTGGGGAGGACACTGATCTTCTTGTAATTTTGATTGTTTCAGCGCCTATGTGTACCAACGAGCAAGACGATGTTGTCTTTTCTCCCTTGCACTACAAGTATTCATCTGTTTCGAAAAACAACATATTATTCCTTCATGATTTTAATGGCTGTGACACTACGTCATCATTTTTCGGTAAAGAAAAAATAAATTCCTAAAGACGTCTGAAATCGACCCAAACCTGCTGAAAGCAGCAGAATTCTTTAGCAAATCTAATGATTCTGCCGATAAGGTCGACGAGGCAGGGAAGAAATGCATGACAGCTCTTCATAGAAATGATAGCAATTGAATGTATTGTCGTAGGTACGAGATGTTCGAGAGATTGTTAACTAAAACCTCATTTAATCTTGCCTCTGTGCCTCCAACTGAAGCAGCACCTCTACAACAATCGTTGAGGACGTATTTACAGGTCATAAAAATATGTAATATATTGTTCTTGGTAATAAGCTGTATTGTTAGTTATTAGTTTATGAGTCTCACGTTTGTTATTACAATTGATTTAGTTGATTTTCAACGTCTTCAGGAATTTCAGTTGTACTTTACCAAGCCACTAAAAACATGAAGCAATAATATGTTGCTTTTCGAAACAGAGAAGAACTTGTAGTAAAAGGAGAATAGAAGATTTATCGTCTTGCTCGCCTCTGCCAGGCTTTAGTAAAAAAATTTTGTTACACATAGGGACTGGAGCAGTCAAAATTACAAGAAGGTCAGTGTATTCCCTAACAATAACTACGCACTCATGGGACTGCTGAGCAACTTCAACTGCACTAGCTACCATTAAACGATCAGCATCCTCAGTAGGATGATCTACTGCGCGATTTACATTGTGGATGGCTTACGTTTTTACCACAATTTGATGGTCTACAACTCTCATTCTATGACATTTCGTTCTGAAGCTCGTAGTTCCAAAGATATTATGTTCCATGATGAAAAAAATGTGTTTTTTCGAGAAGTGTAAAAATTTGCCTTATTTGGACGTATGATTTCGTTAAAACTACTTTTTCAAAATTTAATATCTCAGTACTTTCCAGAAGCAGAAACTGATGCTGAACAGTTTTGAATACAACAATGTTTTCGATTAGATGCTTAGTTTACGAGCTATTCCAGAAAAACCTGAATAGTCCGAAAATTTCGAGGTTTTTCGAACGTCATGACACGCTTCACTAGGAAATTGTGGCAAAACCCAAACTACTCTTCTAAGAGACCTAAATAAATGATTGAAACAGTTTCTCGAAACAATTTTTTCCAGGCCAAAGTCTAATTTGCTTGGCTTATATTGGGTATTGTGAATTTTCAGAAAATTTCTACGGTTTTCATGGAAATAAAACAGAATGGTCAACACGTATCATTTTGGAATAGAGCATTTTCTTTAGAGGATGGTTTCAAATGCACAAATGGACAAAATATTTTTCCAGTCTCCTCCATAATACATGGCATTTATTTCACACGGTCTATAAATAAAAAACAACGATCTATCAACGCAAACAAAACACAGGAGAACTATATACACAACTCGCCCCCACAGGCATTGTTGCCAAATTTCTCTGTTCCTGGCTAGTTCCATTTTGCATTTTTCAATGCAAAAAACCTTACACGACAGTAATTGAAATATTTTATTGAACATTTTTTGATAGTTCCAATAACCCATCAAATTTCCTCATTTTGTATCCTATGAACAACTTCATCCCATCATGTCAACATTACACTGAAAACAGACCATGGTCTATTTTCAACGTTGCTATGAACATATGTTGATTTATTTCGAATTTGAAGTTTCGTACCTATATTTAATATTTTGAAATGTCACGATTTGGGTGTAATACTGACAGAAATATTAACGAAGTTATTGAATCAAACATACCAAAGAACACCACTTACAACAAGAAGTTTGTATGGCAATTATTCATAGCTTTCTGTCAAGATAGAAAGTATGAATAAGATGGAAATCGGACGGCGGAAGAATTGGAGTTAATTTTGAAGGATTGGGCTGTGAACATGAGGAAAAAAGATGGATCAGAGTTCAAAGCAAGCACCGTGAAAACCATGTGGAATATACCATTCAAAAGGTTTGTATTTCAACAAGCGCGAGCTGCTCGCGATTCTAAACGACGAAAACTTCAATCAGATCCTTGTAAATGAAAACAAAGTTCAGCAGCATTGAGTTCTGTAAAATAACGAAAATGGTAAATTTATGGAATGAAAATACTCCTGAACGTCTTCAACGGAAATTTTATCACATAGCCGCCGTAGAATTATCTTGGCGAGGTGGGGAAGCTACTGCTTGCTTTACTGATTTTTTTTTGTATCGAATCAAACAACTATGGTTCTGTAACAAATCGAGTTGAATATAACCCTGTATTCAGCAAGACTTGCCAGGGTGGTTCAAGAATGTGTACTGGAAGCAAGTTTTTAATAGAAAAAAAGGACAGCAACGTTTGTTCGATTATTCAAAAAATGGTTGTCAAAAAGGGGCCCAAATGTTAAAACCAACAGATTATTCCTCAGACCAAACCGTCAATGGAAATCCGAAAATGATCACTGGTATGATAATATGCGATAAATACGATTGATAATATGATAAATACGATTCAAAATTGGACAAGATCATATGCCGAAGCGATTGGCTTGAATACAAAGGAAAAAAATTACTGATCATTTCAATAGATCGATCACGGTAAGTCGATTGGCTAAAAGTGGTGTACAAGAATAACAGCTTATTAAAATTACGGGTCACAACAATGCCAACTCAATAAAACCCTACTTGAATATTGACGAAGAACATCATAATCAAATCATTAACAGCATGCGTAGTGGAAATACATCCTCATCAGTCATAGAAACTAGCACGTCTGGATCTTCATTTAACTTTTTTAATTGTTCCTTTGTTAATTGCATCTTCAAATAAATTGTTTTAGCTATGTTTTTTTCTATAAGTTGCAAAAAATTTTCTATCCGAATAACCCTCGGACATTGATAAATGCTCAAAAATATTATGACAACTTTCTCAAGCTTATTGTTTGTAGGCAACAAGCTTTCGAAATCATAAAATTTTTTCGTTTATTAATGTCCTTGGGTTGGTACTACTGAAAATTCAGTCAATTAGATTGAGACAATGACGTATAATAGGCTTAATCTAACTCTCACAAGCCAGTTGTATTATAAATTAGTTTTTATTTCACTGTGGTCATCACTTAATTATTTAGTATGACTTCCTAACGATTCATATTGTAGTTTTTAAGGATCTAGTTAATTCACTTACCGTTAGTTTTTCGAAACTGACTACTGACAAGATTCCAGCTAGGATCCCTACAAAGATAGCTCCATAAGGCTGCACCAGAAGACAAACAGAAGAGCCAATTGCCACTCCTCCTGCCAATGTTGAGTTCTGAATATGTACCATTTGGAATTTACGGTCGGAATTGAACCAGGAAGAAGCTGCGAAAGAAGTTACACAGCAGGATGCCAGAGATAGATATGTGTTTATTATTGATCTGTTTTTGAGGTCAGATGGTAATGTCACAGCGTTGAAGCTTGGCCAGTATAGCCACAAGAATAGAGTACCTGTAAATTGTATGAAAAAGTTAAGTATTGTAGTTATTCATTGAAATATATTATGGAAAGCAAAGATTATAGAGTATAAAGATGGGAAACGAAGCGACTACAGTGATGTCAGCGACATCTGTTTTTCAAAAGTAATCGGGTTATGGTTAATAGTATATTCTAAAACAAGTTGCAGAATGAGCTTCTATTCTAACACGAATGCGAAGTTCGAAAACGAGCGACGAAGGAGCGAGTTTTCGATAGCATGAGTGTTGGAATTGCCTTCTGCAACGAGTATTAGACGATATTTTCTCTATTTCAGTCAAGTTTTGTGAAATACTCTCGAAATTCAAATGAAAGTTCAGGTTAGTGACTTTCATATTTCATCTTGGCAGTTGGTGTGACTTAAGAAATTTGACAGTTTACGGAATTTGAATTGATTTGATTCGGAACTTGATTCGATCGGAGGTCAGTACTGACAACCACAAAACGAAAAATATAACTGAAAACAATGCTGTAATGAGTTTCATTACAGCACTACTTTCAGTACTGTAATGAACTCATTATGATACTGAAATAGAGAAAATATTTAATTAGGGTCCATTTGACATAGATTATATAAAGATTATTAGTAGGCTGTTGTCATCTTTGAAAGAAATACTTGAATAAATATTTTTGCTGAATGATGATATTTTCCACTGAAATAACTCGAAATCTACAAGAGTACCACCTAGCTCACTCCATAATCTTGGTTTGTGTGATTTTCTGTTATAAATTTTGTGTTAAAGACTGGCCTACATTCGAAATGCATGGTGATTAATTGCAGAAATAATAATCTTGAATGTGCATTCTTTTCATTACCAAAGAGAATAGAAATGTAAGTTTTGAAACTCGTACCATGTAATTGTCTTGTTCATTGCTTTTTATTTTCAGTGTTGTCAAATGGATAGAGGTTTCGGGGTAAAAATAAATTGTTCTGGATAATTTATTTGCGAACCGAATTTTCTTCGGTTTCATTCATTAGATCAATAAGTTCTACTCATAGAGGCAATGGTCGTCAGAAGAACGACTTATAGAGGTGGTGGTTCTCTTGACGACCCTTCCAGCAGTTCGACTCATCTACTAGACCCTCTAGACTCATTGAGGTTAAAATACACTGGGTAAGATATGTATGAATCGGGTCCAGAACAACTGTTTGACTTATCTATGTTCGATTTATCGAGAGTTCACTCACAATCAGTTCTTGAAATTGTTATGATAATTCTCTAATATGTAAACAAATTTTTGAAATGTACTCAATTTCATAATTATTGTATTGTAGTTGATTTTACACAATCATTTCAAATAAAAATATAAAGAATCCAGAAGCGTATTCCATTCGATTCAGAGCAATATGCAGAAGAAAAGATCATCTTGATCAAAAAGCAGAGCCCTGCTTTTTTTTTGTCGATCAGCATATTTTTTTAAAAGCTCGACAAAGTATTTAATTAAATGAAAATTTATGAGAAATGTGTTTCGAATTTCGGGCCTATTAAAATAGTTTTCTGTACTGAATAATGTTTTCAGCGTCATGTATGTGTCACAAGTAAGAAACTAGCCAAAAATCGTAGTCGGATTTTAGTACCACAGATACAAGGGCGTTTCCCATCTTTATACTCTATAATCTTTGATGGAAAGTATATCAGCACTTTTTTCTGACTTTTCTTTAGAGTTTTCTCTTAGAGTATCTGGAACGACATTTTTTTCAAATAACCTAAGAACGTTACGTAGAGTTCGAAATGTTATTTTTTTTTCATTGTGAGGCAACAATTTTTCGAACGGAATTGCATGTTTTATGTGATTATTTCTAGTTATCACCATGATAGAATATTTTATGAATGTTATAAATATTTGAGCCGGCCCAATATTGCTTGGATAAAGGCATTGATTATATCGAAACGTCTACTGGATCAAAGTATTCATTGTCTTTTCTGACCTCATCCCCAAATCAATTTAAGATATTTGAGGTTATCAAATGAAAATTTCAGAAATAATAACTCATAATACTATGGATGTAGGTTATATCCACTACTGTTAAATTCTATACAGGGTGAGTCTGTGACTTGCACATATATTTAAACCATAGATTCTAGAGGTCAAAAAAATACTTTTTCGTATACCATTTTTTCTAATCAGCCTAGATAAAAAGATACTACAGTTTTTTCGAGTATTAGATCTACCACCTAAACCTTCGAGAAAATATAGAAGAAAATTTATTCTTTGAATCTTTTGAACAGTGTTGAATTCAGCCAAAGTAACCAATTTTTCTTATTTCGCTGATATAAATTTGTTTCAATCATGAATTACTCGAATAATGCACTTTTTACGAGATTTACGAAGAATACTTATATTTTTCAAAATGGCCAGATATTCATTAATTGACATTCAACTTACTTTCAAGAGATCTTAGAATTTCTGATATAATCATGTAGTGATATATATTGGTCGAAATGAAAAAAATAAAACATAGTTATGAGTGAAATTTTGTGAAGAAGATTTGCCACATCAATCAAAACCTATATTCTGAAAATCATTTCATTCGATGGAATCATTCACCAGATATATTTGAAAAGTTAATTTTTTTATGTATTTTCAACAGCCTGTATCATCCCAACCGAGCCGAATGGGAAAAAATGGTAGAAACAAAAAGTTCTTCTTTTGACCTCAGGAATCTCCTGTTTAAATATATGTACAAGTCAAAGACTCACCCTGTAGAGATGTAAATTACCATACCGATCATTGCGAATATATCCGAGTCGTATCTAGAGCATTCATCCTGACTCTTCACAATTCTTCTTCTTCCAAACACCAAGCTGACCCCCAAACCGAAGTATGCTCCAAATGTATGAACGACTACGGAACCTCCAGTGTCGCAGACCTGTTGAAAACCATTGAAGTCAATCATGTTCGTGTATTGAAAATTTTGAGTTAATTTAACAATCTTTCAAGATAAATAGTTTGAGGCTTTCACGACCGGATATACTGAAAGTCGAGATTTTAGGTAATTGGAGTTAGAAATGGACCCAGCTAACACATACTCAAGCCACGACATTCATTACATATATTAACGCCATCTACAGCATTTGTTTCGATCATACACTGCTCAAAAAATAAACGCACATTATGGAACTCTCAAATTTATTCTACAACAGAAGGTTCTCACTGATAATTATTTTTATCAGAATTGAGCATGCATATGTTATCCACTTTTAACGTTTTTCTTAAATACAGATGTTTTCTCCCAGCAGGAATAAAAAAAGATGATATTATCAGATTTTGGATGTATTGGCTCCATTCTAAAATCAGTTGTTCTCGATCAATTCTAGTGATCAATAGTTTTTCTTTCGTTTGATTTTCTACATTCGATAGCTATGCAACGCGAAACACGCAATTTGACCCAAGAGGAATGTACCCAAGCGGTAGTTTTGCGAGAAGAAGGGTGGACATACACAAGAATTGCAGAAAGGTTTGAAGTTTCTCATACAAGTGTGTCCAGAATGTTGCAGCGATTCAGGGATACAGGTATGAATGTCCGAAGACCAGGACAGGGTAGACCACGGGTAACAACTGTCATTCAAGAACGTTACTTGAGAGTTTCTTCGTTGAGACAACGGTTTGCAACCGCTCGCCTCCTTCAAATCAACTTGAACAAACTCATGGGGTGCAAATTAGCACTCAGACAATAGGGAATCGCCTCAGAGAATATGATTTAAGGCCTCGTGTCGCGGCAAGAGGCCCAGCTCTTACCCCAGCCCATCGAAGGGCGCGTTTGGATTTTGCGAGAGAGCATATCCATTGGGAAGAGGCCAATTCTGAAAGTGTTCTCTTCACAGATGAGTCTAGATTCTGCCTCCACGTTTTTGATCGACGTTCCCTTGTATACAGACGTCCACATGAAAGATATGCTCAGTGCAATTTCTTGAATGGTTTCGGGGGAAGATCGATTTTGGTATGGGGTGGAATATCTTTGACTGCTCGCACAGACCTAGTGGTCGTTGATAATGGAGCTATGAATGCAGATAAGTATATAAGGAACATTCTTGAAGAGCATGTAGTGCCATTTGCCCCATACATTGGTGAAAATTTCATTTTTATGGAGGATAATGTCAGACCCCATCGTGCGCGCATCGTTCAGGAGTACCTTGAAGAGGTTGAAGTCTCTCGAATGGAATGGCCAGCAAGAAGTCCAGATCTAAATCCGATTGAGCAGGTTTGGGACAACCTCAATAGAAGGCTGAGAAGTTCAGAAAATCATCCAGCTACTCTTAATAACTTAGGAATCCAACTCGGTGAAATCTGGGAAGGATTACATCAGAACATTTTAAGATCACTCATTTAGAGTATGAACCGTCGTTGCCGAGCTGTAATTAACGCAAGGGGTGGAAATACCAAGTATAAAATCACTCATCACCATTTCAGTATTTTGAAAACTGTTCATTTCTCTTCGTTCACATATGATTCGGTGAAATCCTGGATTTTTCTTCCATTCAATGTGTCTTGTTTCATTCAAAACCTTCCCGAGAGAACATGAAAAATAAATTGTAAAGTCAATGTAGAGTTAACTTTCATTAAAATTGACATTTTCAGAATGTGCGTTAATATTTTTGCGTAGTGTATTTGAACCACCCTAGTATATTCTTGGAGTTCTTTGATTATTTGAGGGAATTGAGTATATGTAAGTCAATTGTGATTTTATGTCCCATTTCATATTAGCTATAACTTCAAATATCTTAAGATGCGCTACCTTGCCCTATTATGTTTGATTCTTCATCGTGTAATAGACGAGATAATCTCCCATCGGCTTGTAGGTACGAATGTTTCTCGAAGTAACAACCTCGATATGTTTCAAACTAAACCTGAGCATCAGTCATGCATGTCGATAATAATGCAGATGTTTCCTGGGAAAACAATTTAACAAGCTTCACAGAAACATTTCTTTTCCCCACTATTTTCCCCTCAGCATGAATAAATTACGCGGAATAAGAAGCCAAAGTTTCATTTTGAGATGATGTAGGCTTCACATCGCTGCCCTTTCGGCAATTTCCGCATAAAATAATAATGAGGTCGAAGTCATGGGTTTTTGACGAAAAATATAAACATGCAAATGTGCACGTATCCAATATTCATACTGCGAAACTCTGTTTTTCCACCTGTTCGAAACTTTTGGTTCCAGCGGAATATTGAAATTCCCCGAATGTAATACATATCACTATCGATATCGGTGATAAAAAAACTGCTCCACATGAGTTGGGGTTATTGACTTAAATTGCAAAAAATATAGTTTAAATGAGATTTTGTGATGAAAATTCTTATTTATTTTAGCTTGTAGGTCTGCAGCGTAAACAGGGTGGTTAAGAAAAATCGAGTGAAATAACGAAATTTTATTCCTAGGGAATTAAAGCATTTTAAGACTATCAATACAATGTATGGCCCCCACAAGCATCAATAACAGCTTGACATCTCTTCTTTGCATACTACACACGAGGTTGTTGAACATTTATTGAGGAATTTGGTTCCATAAACGGAGCAGAAGCTCTCTCAGATCATTTGAGGATTCTGGGGTAAGTTGATGATTATCTCATCTTCTTTGGAGCATATCCCATGCATGTTTTATGTAATTCAAATCTGGTGAGTGCGGAGGTATTGATAAATGTGGAATACCAAGCTGCTCGCTTGATTCTCAACTGAGGCTGCACGTTGCGGTCTAGCGTTATCGCCTAGAAATTGAAAAGATTCACCAATAGCAGCGTGAAAATTTGGCAAAACATTGTCAATGGCATGCTCCCTATAGTGTAATGCGGTCATATTCCCAGGACGAATGTGTACCATAACACTACCCCTTCGGAATGAATGGACTTCTTGGACATAGCGACGATTACGGGGTATGCGTGGGATTGTCCATACCCTTATTCTTCGAGAATCTGAAAATCGTGCATATCTGGATTCATCAATGAAAAGGACACTTCGCCGTTTATCGTTCCAATTGATATTATGGCTTTTCCATTCCAGTGTTTGACGCTTATGGTCACGTGTTAATGGAAGACCTATTATTGGACGTCTAGAACCTAGATTTACCTCTCTCAAACGGCGTATGATGGTTTTGATGGAAACTTGGATCCCATCTGCATTTTGAAGAGTATTCCGTAGCATTCTACACGTAGATGTAGGCTTTCTTCTCGCCGAAACGGTGATGAAACGATCCTGAGCAGGTGTTGTTTTTCGTCGCCCCCCAAGCCTTGGTATTTCCAACACGAAACCTGTCTCCCTGAATCTATTCCAAAGTCGAGATATCACAGTTTGGCTGACTTGGAGCCTTTCCGCCACAACAACCTGAGTTAGGCCACCTTGTAGCATCCCGATAGACCTATTAGCCTCAGCGTTTGCTAATTCACACGTCTTGGCAATTTCAGAAAACTCGTTTCAAATCAAAGCCGTCGATAAACTGACTTCATTTCAAAATAAGAACATTCATGAAGCACATGCAAAGTACCAAACTCCAGAAAAAAGGCGACCAGATTGACGAAATCTCTTATACTGATATTTATTGGATCGATTCAAGTTTTTATTGAGCTTTAAATGATTTTACTATGATTTTCCCAAAGAATACATACTTTTCAAAACGATTGAATACGATATCCCTACCTCTTGTGGAACAGTATAATTCTTGAAACGGGCGCATTTCCTCTTCACTCGATGAACTGGTTGAGGTAAAAACTGCAATTTAGTTATCGAAGAAGAATCGTTCCATGAAATTCTCAGTTCCATGTTCGCGGTATTCCAAGAATTGTTTTTCCTCGCTGTATTGTAATCAACTTATTTTGACAGTGTTCTGACAAACGTAAGTGGAAGCTACTCAACAAGGTATAAGTTGCCCTTACAGACTGGATGAAAGTCAACCCAGAACCCTAGGGAAATAATAATCGAAAATAATTATTAAAAGTGATTAATTTTTTTTTTCATCAACATAATCCAAAAATCCTGACAAACATCCGGTGATATTAATTGAGATGAATATTCATGGTAAAATTTTGTCAAATATTCAAATTATCGACAAAATTTTTGAACACGTTTTCTTGTTTCTGCTCGATTTTTACATTATCTGACTCTAGACATCCTTCATTTTCCAACCCTATTTATTGTATTGAATTTTTTTCGCTACTTCCTGTTCCTTTTCATCCCCCGTGTCACTTGATAGCTAATACATCAACTCCATTTTTTGCTAATAAACTTGTCGACGTTCTTCTGACACATTGTCCAGTATACATTTTGAAGTCTTCAAACTTTTAGAATTATGAAATTTTACTTGTATTATTTTGAAATGACAAACCAGAGTTTCATCACTTTTTGTAACTGTGAATGTTCTTGACATTCCATTTTTGGAGTCAGGAATGGTCACAATCATGACTTCTTGACTTATTTTAAGATAGTTTATTTTCATTGGAATTGGAATCATCACAGTTTCTACAGTAAATTCGAACAGGTCCATATTCTAGTGGAAAAGTGACAGAATCAAATCCTCAGAGGAAAGTGATATCGAATAAATGGCTGGACCGACAGATTCGGTTCGGTGGGGATGTAGAGTACAACGTATGGTACCCATAGTGTCGAATCGAATGAGTAATCAGACACCCCAAACGCGTTATGGGTGATTTGATATCTATTGTGAAGGAATATAACAATTTTATTCCACTCTGACGCTAGGAATTCATTTGCTTGAATGAATGACACACATAATTTCCTGTGGATATTAGTATTCAGATTCTTTTTCGCCAAAATTGGTTTAAAAATCAAATAAATTCTAGAAAAAAAGGAAATGAAAAGCAAAAGTACATTCTACGAGAAGAAATTAAAAAACAAAAATTAATTCTATGAAAATAATAAAAGGAACACAAAAACAAATTTAGTAATATGCATAAATTGAAGATCGACAAATTCAAATTAAATGTTCAAATAATCCACGATATTGTGCCAAAAAGTAGTCAAATCTATTATAAAGAGATAATCTCATATTTCTGAGAAGATTAGGCATACTTGCTATTTTAGGACAAAGTTGCAGAACCGAACATGAAGGTATCAGCTTAAATCCAAAGGCAACAATGAAAAAAAGTTATTTTCTCCGCAATAGATTGACCACCCAAGTACCATTTTATGATTAGAATTTTTTCTTTAACTGTACACATTTTGATTTACGCGAATCGAATTTATTCGGATGCGACTAATGTGTATTGCAATTCGCGGCAGCCAAGATCACCCCTTCTTGCCAAGACTTACCATTCCAACACTCCAGTCCCTTATTCGTTATAGAATCGCAATGAGATTTCGATTCTTCCGCTGTTCTACTAGACTCGGAGTACATTTGAATTTAACATTCATATTGCTATGTTTCCATAAGGATTTTCTTTATCTGTGTATCATCAGCGGCTTCAAACATGAAATAATTCACATTCACCCTGTTGAACACTTTTTATACTCAGAAATATCTATATTTTGCTCTAATGAAAGGATGAACTTCAACATCGAATATCCACAACCTAAGCTTCATGGGGAAGCACTTTTCTCGTGGAAATACGCCAAAAATAAGGTTTCTAAGACTGCAGTAGCCGTCTTGCTTCTGCACCATACCAACCCATGAATAACAAACAAAGAACAAAATATTTCTCCTGTATTTCAGTTTCGTAGTGACTTCATTGCAATACCAAAAGTAGTGCTGAGATGAATTCATTACAGCATCGTTTTCGGTTATATTCTTCGTTTTGTGATTGTCACAAATCGGATATAAATATTCAAATCAAACCAGTTCAAAGTCCGAAATCTGTCAAATTTCACACCAACTGCCAAGATACGATACAAAAATCACTAAGATGTAAAATCTGAATTTTTATTTGAATTTCACGATTAATTCACAAAACTCAACCGCAGTAGAGAAAATAAAGTCTTCCTGCAGAATATTATATCTAGCTTTTATCCGGAATCATCTTAGTGGTTGTCGCAAATGAGAGAAGAATTTCTAGGTATTCAGGATAGATCCTCGTCGAAGATTCTCCATTGAAAAAAGGAGAAATAAGAAAGTTTCCACGGATTCAATTTGGCAGAGTGGCAGTTCTCACCACTTCATACAATAAAAAAGAGGATGAGACGCGCAAAAATATTAGAAGCTACTGTGGCCTCACCTTAAGCCATCCTGATGAGATGTAAATGTTGAGTGTTAAAAATAAGACTTCCATCATACCCATTAACAACAGTTGTTGATAAGTTGATGCTCCAACAATCGCTCCCATGGATATCAAAACTGAGCATGTTGAAATGTCTGCATCTATCAAACTGTGAACGAATTATCATCTGTAATATCTGTATTTGATTGCTCAAGACTCATTCCAGACTAATGAATCAGATGGAATGAAATTCTATCTGTATGGATTATTGTTATATCAATGGGCTGTGAAAAATCGAAAGGATTTTGGTATGAATCAATCATTCTTTATTCCCATAAAACAATTATGAAGTTTTTTTATATAAGCTATCCCTTGGAGTCTTTCTGAATGAAACAAAACACGTTTTGATTTTATATACATATACGTTGTTATAGGACAAAGTTTCGATCGATTTTGCATTCCTGTGAACATATTCTGGATGAGTGAATGTTCTCCTTAGCGAAAAGGTTTACGGCATTAAAAATTGTATGTGATGTCAAGCTGAATCATATTGAACCTATCAAAAATATCGAAATTGTATTCTTTCACTCTCAAAAAGATACTCAGTTTGATATTAGGATCTATTCATTCGATCCAATGAAAAATTCATGTAGAGGAATCTCAAAAAAATCAATCTTCTGAAATAATTTATTTGATTAATGATGACTATCAATCGTCAGGCTGGACAATTTCTCTTTCTGATTTGCTTTGTAAACACCAACTGCTCCATTTGAGTTAGCGATATTGACTCAAATTCCAAAAAATATAGTTTAAATGAGATTTTGTGATGAAAATTTATATTAATATGATTTCTTTGCATACTACACACGAGGTTGTTGACCATTTCTTGAGGAATTTGGTTCCGTAAACAGGCAGAAGCTCTCTCAGATCATTTGAGGATTCTGGGGTAGGTTGATGATTATCTAATCTTCTTTGGAGCATATCCCATGCATGTTCTATGCAATTCAAATCTGGTGAGTGCGGAGGTATTGGTAAAAGTGGAATACCAAGCTCTTCGCGCGATTCTCAACTAGCCATTCTCAAGTATGACTGTACGGTGCGGTCTAGTGTTATCGTCTAGAAATTGGAAAATTTCACCAATAGCAGCGTGAAAATTTAGCAAAACATTGTCAATAACATGCTCCCTATAGTGTAAGGCGGTCATATTCCCAGGACAAATGTGCGCCCGTTGAAAACTATTTCGGCCCATACCATAACACTTCCCCCTCGGAATGGATGGACTTCTTGGACATAGCGACGATTACGGGGTATGCGTGGGATTGTCCATACCCTTATTATTCGAGAATCTGAAAATCGTGCATATCTGGATTCATCAGTGAAAATGACACTACGCCATTGATCGTTCCAATTGATATGTTGCCTTGCCCAGTCCAGTCTTTGACGCTTATGGTCACGTGTTAATGGAAAGACCTATTATTGGACGTCTAGAACCTAGATTTACCTTTCTCAAACGTCGTTTGATGGTTTTGATGGAAACTTGGATCCCATCTGCATTTTGAAGAGTATTCCGTAGCATTCTACACGTAGATGTAGGCTTTCTTCTCGCCGAAACGGTGATGAAACGATCCTGAGCAGGTGTTGTTTTTCGTCGCCCCCCAAGCCTTGGTATTTCCAACACGAAACCTGTCTCCCTGAATCTATTTCAAAGTCGAGATATCACACTTTGGCTGACTTGGAGCCTTTCCGCCACAACAACCTGAGTTAGGCCAACCTGTAGCATTCCGATAGCCCTATTAGTCTCAGCGTTTGTTAATTTACATCTTGGTAATTTCAGAAAACTCGTTTCAAATCGATGCCGTTGATAAACTGACTCCATTTCGAAATAAGAACCAAACTTCGGAAATAAGGCGACCACATTGACAAAATCTCCCATACTGATTTATATTGGATCGATTCAAGTTTTTATTGAACTTTAAATGATTTTACAGCGATTTTCTCAAAGAATACATAATTTTCAAAACGATTGAATACGATATCCCTACCTCTTGTGGAGCAGTACCTATAATTCTTGAAGCGGACGCATTTCCTCTTCACTCGATGAACTGAATGATGTGAAAACTGCAATTTAGTTCTAAGAAGAATCGTTCCATGAAATTCTTAGTTCCATTTTCGGGGTATTCCAAGAATTGTTTTTCCTCGCTGTATTGTAATCAACTTATTTTGACAGTGTTCTGACAAACGTAAGTGGAAGCTACTCAACAAGGTATTAGTTGCCCTTACCGACTGAATGAAATTCAACCCATAACCCTAGGGAAATAATAATCGAAAATTATTAAAAGTAATTCAAATTTTTTCTTTCATCAACATCTTACAAAAATCCGGACATACATCCGGTGATATTAATTGAGATGAATATTCATGGTAAAATTCTCACAATTATTCCATTATTGAAAAAATTTTTGAACATGTTTTCTCGTTTCTTCTTTTTCTGACTCTGGAAATCCTTCATTTTCTATCCCTATTTATTGTATGAAATTTTATTCGCTACTTCCTTTTCATTTTCATCCACCGTGTCACTTGATAGCTAATACATCAACTCCATTATCTGCTAATAAACTTGTAGACGTTCTTCTGAAAGAGTGTCCAGTATACATTCTGAAGTCCTCAAAATTTAGGAATTTCCAAATTTTACTTGAATTATTTTGAAATGACAAACCTGAGTTTCGTCACTTTTTGCCACTGTGAATGTACTTGACATTCCATTTTTGGAGTCAGGAAAGGTCACAATTATGACTTCTTGACTTATTTCAAGATGGTTTATTTTCATTGGAATTGGAATCATCACAGTTTCTACATTAAATTCGAACATACTCTAGTGGAACAGTGGCACAATCAAAACTTCAGAGGAAAGTGATATCGAATAAATGGCTGGACTGACAGATTCGGTTGGGTGGGGATGTAGAGTACAACGTATGGTACGCGAAGTGTCGAATCGAATCAGTAATCTGTAACACTCCAAACTATGGGTGATTTTATATATGTTGTAGAAGAATATAACAATTTTATTCCACTCTGAGGCGAGGAATTTATTTGCTTCAATGAATGACACAAATGATTTCCTGTGGAAATTAGTATTCAGATTCTTTTTCGCCAAAACTGCTTTGAAAATAAAATAAATTCTAGAAATAGAAGAAAATGAAAAGCAAAAATACATTCTACGAGAAGAAATGAAAGAAAAAATTAATTATATGAAAATAAGACAAGGAAAACAAAAACAAATTCTCAAACATGCGGAAATTGAAGATCGACAAATTCAAATTAAATGTTCAAATAATCCACCATGTTGTGCCAAACAGTAGTCGAATCAATTATAAAGAGATAATCTCATATCTTTGAGAAGATTAGGCATAATTGCTATTCTGGCACAAAGTTAGAGAACCGAACGTGAAGGTATCGGCCTATCTCCAAAGGCAACAATGTAAGAAGATATTGTCTTCGCATTAGATTGACCACCGAAGTACCATTTTATGATTTGAATTTTTTCTTCAACTGTATACATTTTGATTTACGCGAATCTAATTTATTCGGATGCGACTAATGTGTATTGCAATTCGCGGCAGCCGAGATCACCCCCTCCTGCCAAGATATGCCATTCCAACAGTCCAATCCCTTATTTGTCATAGAATCGCAATGAGATTTCGATTCTTCCACTGTTTTACTAGACTCGGAGTTCATTCGAATTCAACATTCATATTCCTATGTTTCCATAAGAATAGTGCATCGAATATTCACAACATAAGCTTAAAAATACGCCAAAAATAAGGTTTCTGAGACTGCAGTAGCTGTCTTACTTTTGCACCATACCTATCATGAATAACAAACAAAGAGCAAAATATTTTTCCTGTATTTCAGTATCGTAGTAGAGTTCATTGCAGTACCAAAAGTAGTGCTTTGATGAATTCATTACAGCCTTGTTTTCAGTTATATTTTTCGTTTTGTGATTGTTAGTAATGACCTCAGAACCTCTCAATTTTCAAATCAAATCAATTCAAATTCCGTAATCTGTCGAATTTCACACCAAATGCCAAGATACGATACAAAAGTCACTACGATGAATAAACTGAATTTTTATTTGAATTCCACATTTAATTCACAAAACTTGACCGCAGTAGAGAAAATAAAGTCTTTCTGCAGAATATTATTTCAAGCTTTTACCCAGAATCATTTTAGTGGTTGTCGCAAATGTGAAAAGAATTTCTAGGTATTCAGGATAGATCCTCGTCGAAAATTCTCCATTGAAAAAAAAAAACAGAAAAATAAGAAAGTGTCCACGAATTCAATTTGGTAGAGTGGCAGTTCTCACCAGATAAGACGAGCAAAAATATTAGAAGCTTCTGTCGCCTCACCTTAAGCCATCCTGATGAGATGTACATGTTGAGTGTTAAAAATAAGACTTCCATCATACCCATTAACAACAGTTGTTGATATGTTGATGCTCCAACAATCGCTCCCATGGATATCAGAACTGAACATGTTGAAATGTCTGCACCTATCAAACTGTGAACGGAATTATTATCTGTAATATCTGTATTTGATTGCTTAAGACTCATTTCAGACTATTGTATCATAGGGAATGATATTCTAGTCTTATGAATTATTGTCATATCAATAGGCTGTGAAAAATCGAAAGGATATTGGTATCAATCAATCATTCTTCATTTCCATGAAACAATTATGAAGTTTTTTTATATAAGCTATCCATTGGAGTCTTTCTGAATGAAACAAAACACCTTTTGATTTTATATACATATAGGTTGTTCTGTGACAAAGTTTCAATCGATTTTGCATTCCTGTGAACAGATTCTGGATGAGTAAATGTTCTCCTTAACGAATGGTTGACTGCATGAAAAATTGTATATGCTGTTCAAGTGAATCATATTGAACCTATCAAAAATATCGAAATTGTATTCTTCCACTCTCAAAAAGATACTCAGTTTGATATTAGGATCTATTTATTTGTTCCAATGAAAAATTCATGTAGCGAAATCTCAAAAATATCAATTTCTGGACAATTTATCTTTCTGATTTGCTTTGTAAACACCAACTGCTTCACATGAGTTAGAGATATTGACACAAATTGCACAAAAATACTGTTTAACTGGGATTTTGTGATGAAAATTCATATTAATATGATTTCTTTGCATAGTACACACGAGGTTGTTGAACATTTCTTGAGGAATTTGGTTCAATATACGGAGCAGAAGCTCTCTCAGATCATTTGGGGATTCTGGGGTAGGTTGATGATCATCGAATCTTCTTTGGGGCATATCCCATGCATGTTGAAATCAAGTGAGTGCGGAGGTATTGGTAAATGTGGAATACCAAGCTCCTCGCTCGCATTCTCAACTATGGCTGTACGGTGCGGTATAGCGTTATCATCTAGAAATTGAAAATGTTCACCAATAGCAGCGTGAAATGCGATGGACTTCTTGGACAAAGCGACGATTACGGGGTATGCGTGGGATTGTCGATACCCTTATTCTTCGAGAATCTGAAAATCGTCCATATCTGGATTTATCAGTGAAAAGGACACTACGCCATTGATCATTCCAAATGATATATTGCCTTGCTCATTCCAGTCTTTGACGCTTATGGTAACGTGTTCAGGGAACTCCTCTTAATGGACGTCTAGATCCTAGATTCATCTCTCTCAAACGTCGTCTGATGGTTTCGATGGAATTTTATACCACTCCTGCATTTTGAAGAGTATTCCGTAGCATTCTACACGTAGATGTAGGCTTTCTTCTCGCCGAAACGGTGATGAAACGACCCTGAGAAGGTGTTGTTTTTCGTTTTCCACCAAACCTTGGTCTTTCCAACACGGAACCTGTCTCCCTGAACCTATTACAAAGTCGAGAAATCACACCTTGGCTGACTTGGAGTCTTTCCACTACAACAACCTGAGTTAGGCCACCCTGTAGCATTCCGATAGCCCTTTCAGCCTCAGCGTTTGTTAATTTACGTCTTGGCATTTTCAGAAAACTCGTTTCAAATCGAAGCCGTTGAAGAACTGACTCCATTTCAAAATAAAAACATTCATGAAGGATATGCAAAGAAGCAAATTTCAGAAAAAAGGCGTCTTTACACCGATTTTCTCGAAGACTACATACTTTTCAAAACGATTAAATACGATATCCCTAACTCTTGTGGTGCAGTATAGTTGTCCTAGTTTTATTTGGTTTATGTGAAAGGCTCCATTAAAAATTTCATTTAATTTTTGACAGCACAATTCAAGTGCGTTCAAATGAAAAGAGGAAAGAGAGACTCATTTAAGATCTCTGATTGCAACCGTCAACAAAAAAGAAGGGTTAAGGCTTTTACTACCGGATATAATGACATTAAGAAAGTTTTCGAGGCTAATTGGCCGTGGTCTTTTAAAAAATTAATTCGTCTTACGTTTTGCCTACATCTGCTGTAGGCATTTTCATAGTATTCTCGATATAACTTTCTAACCCCACACTTCTGAGTTACTACTGACAGCTCTGGTGCGAGATTTAATCCTTATCCTTATCTAAAGCTCTGTCTACTCGAAAAACGTTAGTTTTATAAACAAAAGTATTACTAATTTTTAACATGAAGATGGCAAATATAATGATAGAGAGTAGTTGCTGCAACTCTGTCTTTAAAAAATGTCTACTCATCAAAGTCTGAGAAGATGCTACTGGAGACGACTGTGTATATTCTTGTTGAATTATTTCAATTAATGTTCATATTGTTCGTTGCCTTATCAATGTTTAATTCTGAGTCTCAGGTCATTTGAGTTTTTGATGGTGATCACATATTCTCAAGTGAAATTATATGTTGTGATGTATGAATAAATAGTAAATGAATGCAACTCACCTCTCGAAATTTATTGGAATTTTGTATGCTTCATTCAAATTTTGAACACCTCGACATAGGATGGACCATTGGAGCATCAGAGCACCTAGCAGAAAGTTGAAACCTAAAGAACTGAAGGCATAGCGTCTCAAGAACGTCATCAAGAATCCAAATCCAACGAATACCATGACGTGAATATCTTGAAACACTGAAATGAAATCAAATACACATCAAGAGGAGGTAGGAAAAATATTCGAATGTTATGGTGGTTTATACCACCAAACTTATATAGGATAGCTGAACAGTAGCGAAATCTTCGTCCGGTGAATGCGACCATTATCTATGTAAGAAAGGGGTCTCTTCTTCTCTGTTTATGTTGTTTTTTTGTTTATACATTTCAATGGCTTCCATGTTCAGCCTGGGATTGTAACTTTTGATATTGGAAATAATCTCCGCCTTTGAGAAATCTATGTTGTGTCCATCTATTACAGCATGTTCAGCTAGTGGAGATTGTGCTGTCTGATTCAGTCGACAGCATCGATCGTGCTCCTTAATTCTCGTATTGATACTTCGCTTTGTTGTGCCAATATAGACTTTGCCGCAGCCACAAGGTATTCTGTAAATACCGGCTTGTGAAATTGGGTCGACTTTATCTATGGTAGTTCTGATCATTTGCCTTAGTTTTTGTGTCGGCTTATAAAAGGTCTCGATTGCATCTTCAGTATTCTACCAATTCTATCTGTGACCTTGGGGATGTATGGTAAGATGGCTCTTTCATTAGGGGTGATTTGTGATGTGTTATGTTAAAATTTTTGGTCTCATTGTCCACTGAATTTCTTTGGAATTATAGCGCTCAAATCTCCGAAACGGCTTATCTTTCAAATGCTTCATGGCTCGTGAAAATCTAATCATTTCTCAGAAAGTTATTAAGGATTATTTTTTCTTTAATTCTTAATGTTCCCAGACCATTTTCACAAATAAACTCATAATAAACACTATACTTATAATTCCACTTGTGAAAATAAAGTCATTTATTATTATTACTATTACCTACCAATTCAGAATGTAATGTTCACTTGTGTTCCCATGATGAATTCAATCAAGCAGCATCATTAGAATCAGTGAATTTGAATTTTACGAACTCGTTTTTCTTAAGAAGTCAGCCAACTGAGAAAACTTTCGTTTTGATGATGTTAATAAATTGAACTTCCAAATGAATTTTAAGTAATAGCCATGGTTTTATTCCCCATAAGTTGTGGGGAAAACACCCAGTTGAATATCATACAGATTTCACACAGGTAATATAAGCACAGTTTCCCGTTTTATATACCCATCTTCTTTATTGCATCGTCTAACGACATCATATTTCTCTGCAGGATTTCGTTATATCGGCGGCAGTTTGTAGACGCCTACCACCGACTCTTTTAGCCCTCAGCACAGGGATCAAAAGGATTCAGGATGGGAATTGTTGCACCCACCTTGCTCATCAATTCCGGATATTACATACAGTCTAGTTCTGAGAAAAATGAAAAATTGATCCGACCGATAGAAAATTGATGTTGCTTCACTTGTGATAGTTCTAGATCCTAATTATTCACTATAATATTTGCTTGCAAGATAATTTCAATTATCCATTAATACCGGTAAGATTCCAGATGAGTGGGAAGAATATTATTTGAATTCATATCAAGGGTGCTAGAAACAAACTATAGAAATTATAGAAGGATTGGAGTTACAAGCTCGATATGCAGATTTATGGAAGATTACTACTACACCTTTTACAGTTGTAATTCAGAAAATCAAAGTGAATTTCAGAAAAGGGAACATGTATTTCAGAATAGTAATATGTAATTCAGAAAACAGAAATTGAATTCCAGGATAGTTAATTCAAATTCAGAAAAGCGAAATTGAAATTCAGATTAGGAAGTTGGTATTTAGAAAAACAAAGTTGTAATTCAGAATAGTGAATTGAAATTCAGATGGCAAATTCAATTTCAGAAAAAGGAAATTGTTATTCAGAAATTTTCAATTGAATTTCAGAAAATGTGATATGTAATTCAGAATAGTATTAGATATATGTAAAATATAACATAGATATAAATAGGTACATATTCATGTTCATTATTTCGGGAGTACATGCAACCAATTCCGAATTGCAATTTCCTTTTTCTGAATTACAATTTCCCATTTTCGAATTTCAAATCACCAATTCTGAATTACAGTTTATATTTTCTGAAACTCAAATTACCCTCTCTGTATTACATATCACTATTCTGAAAATCAAATTACGCTTTCTGAACTACATATCACTATTCTGAAATTAAAATTACCATATCTGAATATCAATTTACTATTCTGAATTACAATTTCCATCTTCTGAAATTCAATTTGCTATTCTGAATTACATTTTACGTTTTCTGAATTACAATTAGAAAAGGTGTAGAATAAAACAAAAGTTTACTGAAGAAACCCAAATACTAGAGAAAAAGATTTTAGTTGATAAGGTAGTTTATTTATTATTTAAAAATCTGCAGAATAGAAAGCGTATGACTGCGTTTCGCTTATTAAATTCTGGGATGCGTTAAAAACAAAAAACAGAAATATAATGATAATCAATGCTTTGAAGAAATCTATAAAAACTCGGTTTGACCGGAAGTACCTCTGACTTTTTTATATAAAATTACATCCCGTTTATTGTTTTCGAATTTTTCTTCCTCCTTGAAATAACCTTTTCAAGGATGGATCACAATTTGTATTTTACATTTGATTCGATGGAGAAAACGACAATTGAAATGCAAAATATTTTGTTTAACCTTGATGCTTCAGGTGAATCATTTTGTGACCACTTTCTTGGTAAATTTTTGTTTCGTTTACTTTTCATTTTTTGGTAAAGTTCGGAATCATAGAAAGTTGATCTCAAGTCGAGCAAGATTTTTCTTATTGATGACCAGGTGAGAAATATACTGCTCCACCAGAGTAAGGGATATCGAATTCAATCGTTTTGAAAAATATGTAATCTTCGAGAAAATCCCTGTGTTATCATTCAAAACTCAAAAATAACTTGAATCGATCCAATAAAAATCAGTATGCGACATTTCGTCAATCTATTCGCCTTTTTTTCTGAAGTTTGGTTCTTTGCATATGCTTCATGATTGTTCTTATTTCTAAATGTAGTCAATTAATCAACGGCTTCGATTTGAAACGAGTTTTCTGAAAATGCCAAGACGTAAATTAACAAACGCTGAGGCTGATCAGTTTATCGGAAGGTTACAGGGTAGCCTAACTCAGGTTATTGTAGCGGAAAGGCTCCAAGTCAGCCAAAGTGTGATATATCGACATTGGAATAGGTTCAGGGAGACAGGTTTCCTGTTGGAAAGACCAAGGCTTGGTGAGCGATGAGAAACAACACCTGCTTCATCTACGTGTAGAATTCTACGGAACACTTTTCAAAATGCAGATGGGGTCTAAGTTTCTATCGAAACCATCAGGAGTTTCATCAACACGTGATCATAAGCGTCAAAGAATGGGCAAGGCAACATATCAATATGAACGATCAATGGCGTAGTGTCGTTTTCACTGATGAATCCAGATACGGACGATTTTCAGATTCTCGAAGAATAAGGGTACGGATAATCCCACGCAATCCCCGTAATCGTCGTTTTGTCCAAGAAGTCCATCCATTCCGAGGGGGTAGTGTTATGGTATGTATAGGATATGTTTCAATGGTCGCACAGATCTACACATTTGTCTTGGGAATATGACCGCCTTACACTATAGGGAGCATGTCATTGACAATGTTTCGCCAAATTTTCACGCTGCTATTGGTGAAACTTTTCAATTTCTAGGTGATAACGCTATACCGCACCGTGCAGCCATAGATGAGAATGCGCGCGAGTAGCTTCGTATTCCATATTTACCAATACCTCCGCACTCACCAGATTTGAATTGCATAGAACATGCATGGTATATGCTCCAAAGAAGATTAGATAATCATCAACCTACCCCAGAATCCTTAAATAATCTGAGGGAGCTTCTGCCCCGTTTATGGAAACCAAATTCCTCAAGAAATATTCAACAACCCTTTGTGTGGTATGCAAAGAAGATGTCAAGCACATTTCATTATTCGACACGATTTTTCTTAACCACCCTGTATACACTGCAGACCTAAAGGCTAAAATTAATTTTATTTCCTGCAACTTCAACTTATATCAATATGAATTTTCATGACAAAATCTTATTTAAACTATATTTTTTTGCAATTTAAGTAAATATCCCTAACTCATGTGGAGCAGTTTATTGACATAATTATTCATAAATTATCATCAAGTATTTTTGTAGTCAAAATCAAGATTACAAGAAGTATCGTAGTCAACTGCAATTTTTTCAAATTGATATTTCAATTGACGATTTCTCAATCAAATCAGAAGTAAAATACAAGGTGTAATAAATCGTTGTAAAGGTAATTTTGAGTAGAAATGAAAACTTGCAATGAATATATGGGCTGTTGTTCGAGATGAAAAAGTCCGAGTTACTTCCGGTCAAACCGGAAGTGACTTTCAATTCTTGCATTTTTCAAAATTTTATCACTCAATATGGCTGAGATAATCTATACAGAGACACCTGATATATGCTGCCGAATGCAGATAAAACTCATTTGTTCTGCCACATCCCTTACTGGTTCGAAATATTCACAGTATTTCGAGATACACGATATTTCGAATACACAATATTTTCGTATAATCACATTCTCGCCCGAGTATCTCGATATAGGAATTTTGTCTCAACTGAGCCAATGCAATTACAAGAAACCCCAACAACAATCAAGTTGAAAAGCGTCCCTATTCAGATATATTCGTTGAGTATATTTGTTACCCCATGGGAAGAAATGAATGAGTATGAATTAAAAACAGTGGCGACTCGTGCATACTTGGAAAAGCTCGGGAAATGGTTCTACTGAGAGCTACTTCATATTAGCTTGACTTACACATGTCTCGTGTCTTTCAACCTTATTTTTATTGAAGCATTACAAGATAAATAATACATTTATACGGAACTACATAATTTCATGAGAAACACACAAAATTTCCCAATTGATTTTAGGCTTAACAGTCATCTGATACAGAATATTAGTACATATTTCCTAGCATTTCTTAATCACTTTTGACAATCCCACTACTAACTAATCAAATTTACAGAATCAAGTTTCATTGTGTGACTATAATTTTTCGCTGTTGTAGATGAAGACAACGAATTTTTCTCAATTGAATAAAACATTGGTCATTCGGGCCCCACATAAAATGTACGATGGTGGTTCAAATATGATCGAGACAAATGCTTCAGATGGCATGAGCGTCAAGTGTAAAATTCAATTAAAATCTGCAAGAAACCACTACAATACTAGAGTTACAAGAAATGTTTATATAAAAAACGCATTTTTGTACAACCGCCATCATGAGTGACACTTTAAATGACAGCGGACAATGTTAAAATGATTGTTTACGTGGAAGCATATTAAAAATAAATATCTTTAACACTCCATTTTCTTATGATGAAATCAGATGAGAAAAATTCAGTAATTGAAAATTTTTATTATCAATATTAAACAATCATTACTTATGAACATTAATATTAATCATAAAACTAGGACAATTACTAACATTACTAACAATTACTAACATTATTAGAATCCTTAGCACCATCAGTACTTGTAGAAACGGGAAGTACAATATTGGGGTTGGGAGAATTTTTTCAGCAATGATATTTCCATATGCAATGGAATGATCAACATAGCCCTCGGCTACCGTCGTAGACTTCGATTCACCATGTTTTTTTATATCCGTAATATTTGCTCCTGATTCTGCTAGAAATAAAGCGGAGGATTTTCGAAAACAGTGTCTTGTATATTGCTTTGGTTCTGGCAGTTTCAGGAATTTTCCCACATGTATTAATACCAACTGGATTGGCAGTTCATTTATTTTTCATGTATTTCAGGAAAAAACGACGATGTTTGATGACAGAAGGGCGCAATGCAAAGTACTTATGAAAATAGTCTACATACTTCCCAATAATACTCAAATAACGACTGACTTTCGTTCTTTGTATTTGGAAGTTGTATAACCAATGATTTATTTGTTATTTCGACGTCTTCCACTGATAAATTACACAATTCTTCACGCCGACAGGCTCCAAATAATCCGAAAATAGTTGCAACCTTAACCATCAAGTATTTCTCATCTGGTGCCTCCTTTATGAACTTCTCAACTTGTTCACGAATAAGAATTTTCAATTTTTTGGGACGATAGATACCCTTCACTATTCTGTTTTAAATATACTATTACCTTAAAATATTTATTAACATCCACACCATTTTTAACAAGTGCGCTTGACTTTATCATCAAAAATTTGCTCCACAAAGTTGATGAACTCCATATTTTTAATTTTTCTTTTAAGTATTACTGGGAAACAGTTCCACAGAAGTTCCCTTCTACATTTTTTAATTCACACCAGGCCAGGAAATTGTTACATGCAATATCGTACTGCTGAACAAATTTTTTTGGTAGGAGTTCCAGATTTGATTTTCTTACAGACTCTTCAATCTCCAGAGAAACAACCAAATCGTCACTTCTATTAATAATTGGACACTTGACAAACATATTAAGGAGTTAAAAATCCAAGAAGAAAATTGGATAGGAACGAGATACAAATGACGTCTTTTCTCATTTGTTAGTAATCATAACGTTGGCTACGTTCGCCATTCACAACAACCTTTTGATTATTTGAATATTAAAATGCATTTTAAAGTTTATTGTCATTGCGAATTCGCCCACTTCATAATCAAAATAGGGCAGGTGAACAAAAAACGTTTGGTATTTGTTTTAAGAGTGATTTTATTTTGTTCGTGAAACTCTTTCACTCACAACATAAAACGTCACTTTTAACACTTATATGATAAATAACTATTTTTTTCCAAATTTCAATCATTTCACTTCTTACTATACTATCTATGTTTTGCAAAAAAAATTAAATAGCTTCTTTTGAGTTGTCAATTAGTATAATCCTATATTAAGGATTCATCATCCACATTTCTTCTGAGACCTTGGCGCCCGAAATGAGCCGCTACTGATGAAAAATGAGAGAAAATTAAACTTACAAGGATAATCCTCCATATTATCACTGCCATCGTATCTTCCAAAAATGAGGAACAGGAGAAACATGACGAATTGCAAGCTGGTGATAATTGCGCATCCAGAGGCCATTTCTTCACAGGAATAAGCGCCCCTCAGGAAGTTCTGTAGATGAAAGCATGACGTGAACGAGAAACGGATCATTTTCATCAGGTAAACACGTGTATTATTGAGCAGCATTCGTAAAAAAAAATTTCCTTCAGGTAATGACACTCGTGCACGAAGGTCTAAATTTGCTGTTCGAGGTCCTGAATTTTTCAGCACATGTTAGAGCGTTCGCTAGGAATATTTCAGGACGATGTTTTTTCAGGCAGATGCATCAATAACTATTAGTGCGATTAATAATTGGCAAGTCCGTGGACATAATTGAGAATGTTTTAGCGGGAACATAAATTGAAATAAAGGTTAATGGTACGACACCATTGTAGAGTCACTATAAAACCCTTATCTAATATTGGATTAAAAAGTGGAAATTTATGGCCATAACAAAAGCACTAACGACTAGAGAGTTAATGGATCAAGAGAAAACCACTAGAAAAGGTGATGAGGTATAAAGATAGGTACGAACTGACAAAGAAACTGCTATACGAAGATGCAGTTGTTCAAATTAGAATTTTTTTTTTGTGAAACATAGGTAGTAAAACAGGGTTCAAATGTTTGAAATCTAGAGATTTTTTTATTAGAATTTGTTTATAATGTGTTTTTGTACAAATTGACACTTTTAATGACAGCAAACAATGTTAAAATTGATTGTTGAAAATATTTTTAACCTTAGTGTTTTCTTATGATGAAAATTGCAAATTTGTATTATCAATATTTAACAACCACTACTTATGAACCTTAATATTAATCGTAAAACTAGAACAATTACTAACATTAATGCCCTGTGACGTTAAGGAGCTTCGCAACACATTATTAGAATCCTCAGCACCATCAGTACTTGTAGAAACCGGAAGTACAATATTGGATGATGATGATCCAAAATCTGTTGAGGTTGGGAGAATTTTTTCTATTGCATTTCTATATGCAACGGAATGATCAACATAGCCCTCAGCCACTGTCGTATACTTCCATCCACCATGTTTTTTTACATCCGTAATATTTGCTCCTGATTCTGCTAGCAATGAAGCGTAGGATCTTCGAAAACAGTGTCCTGTATATTGCTTTGGTTCTGGCAGTTTGAGGAATTCGGCAACAATAGGTGGAATTTTCCCAAACGTATTAATACCAAGTGGATAGGCAGTGCATTTATTATTCATGTATTTCAGGGAAAAACGACGATGTTTGATGACAGAAGAGCGCAGTGCAAAGTACTTACGAAAATAGTTCACATTCTTTCCAATAACACTGAAAGAACGACTGACTTTCGTTTTTGCATTTGGAAGTTGTATTACCAATGATTTATTTGTTATTTCGATGTCTTCCACTGATAAATTACACAATTCTTCATGCCGACAGGCTCCAAATATTCCGAAAATAGTTGCAACCTCAACTATCAAGTATTTCTCATCTGGTGCCTCCTTTATAAACTTTTCAACTTGTTCACGAGTGAGAATTTTCGATTTTTTGGGACGATATCCTTCTCTTTTCCGTTTCAAATATGCTATCACCTTAAAATATTTATTAACATCCACACCATTTTTAACAAGGGCGCTTGACTTTATCATTGAAAATTTGCTCCACAAAGTTGATTAACATCTTTTTTTTTATTTTTCTTCTAAGTATGCCAAGAAAACAGTTTTACTGAAGTTCTCTTCTACATTTTCCAATTTACATTAGGTCAGGAAATTGTTATATGCAATATCGTACTGCTGAACAGATTTTTTAGGTAGGAGTTCTAGATTTGCTCTTCTTGTAGACTCTTCAATATCCAGAGGAACAAACAAATCGTCACTTTTATTAATAATTGGACTCTCGACCAACAAATTAGGCAGGTTAAAAACCCAAGACGAAAATTGGACAGGAACGAAATTCAAATGACAGCGTCTTTTCCCATTTGTTGGTAATTATAACGTTTGCCATTCACAACAATCTTTTGATTATTAAAATTTTGAATATTAAAATGCATTTTGAAGTGTATTGTCATTGCAAATTTGCCCATATCATTATCAAAATAGGGCAGTTGTACAAAAACATTGTATGGTATTTGTGTTGAAAGTGATTTTATTTTGTTCGTGTAATTGTTCAATTCTTTTTCACTCACAAAATAAAACGTTACTCTTAACACTCATATCATAAATAACTATTCTCCACAGCGGTTATCTATGCACTCCACAACACGTCTTGGCATTGATGCAAGAAGATGATCTATTTCTTCTTGAAGCGATACTATCCCAAGCTACCTATACTTCATATCTCACAGCCGCCTATGTTCGTGGGGGCTGGGGTTCATTTCTAAGCCTCCTACAGATGAGGTCCCAGACATGCACTATGGGCGAGAGATTGGGGGATCTGGCCGGCCATGGCAAATTATTCACAGTGGCGTTATTTGGGAGCTCACAGGGACTGAGAAAGACCAATCCCACAATGGAGGTGGAACTCCTAAGAGTTTCACGAGCTCCACTTAAGCCGCAACAACGACTTAAGTTGTTTCTTGGTGTCCAGATATTACGATTATTACGCAATTGGACCTACAGATAAGGGCGGCACTAAGGCGTTGGGTGGGGTTGCCCAAAGATACGCCACTTGGGTAATTTCATGCCTCTGTGCAAAATGGTGGACTTGGGATTCCCGCATTCACCGTCACTATCCCAGGTATTTTAAGGGAAAGACTGACGCCCTGAAGAACTCATCATCAAGGCTGTCAGATCTGCTTCCACTACAGCATGGGCTCACAATAAGATTGGGTGGGCCGAAAATGTCCTGACAATCGACGGTGACAGGATCTATTCTGCAGAACAGCGCAGAAAATACTGGGAAACGAGGCTTTATGCCTCCAACGACGGTTATGAGCTGAGGGAGAGTGAGAAGGTAACCGCTTCCACTCAGTGGATTGATGCTGGCAGCATGGGCATACCCGGAAGGGACTATCGCCAATATCATCACGTGCAGGTCAACAGTGTACCAACCCGAGTCTAATCGGTTTTTTTACCGAATGATTGGAAAATTAAAAAAAAAACTATTTTTTAAAACGGGGTCAGAAAACGGAAAAATTCTGTCGCTCAGAATTTTGCATAACGAGTACCGTAGGCAAGTTAAAGGTATCATCGTTAAATTCATTCCATCTTTTTTTCTGAGGAAAATGAATGTTCAAATGCATCCAGTGTCCATACCTGCTCCAGTGGAGGTGAGTCAGAAATCGTCTCTTGTTTTTTTTTTAAATAATTTTTTTTTATTCTTATTCTACTTTCAAAACAAAATTTAACGAAATTCTTCGAATGTTAACTTTTGTCCAGATTTCGGAAATTTTTTCAAAACAAAAAAACAATTGTTATGATTTATTTCAAAAAAATTCGAGGGAAAAGTGAAGAAATAATGTAATTACCGATTGATTAAGACAATTAGGTCAAGTTTGAGAAACAAAAACCTTGTTCTTTAAGTTTTTTCACAATTTCAATCAATCGGTTCAAGAAAACTGCTGAACTGATCGTTCTACCGATTTAGGGGGGACTTCGGGGAACATCAGACTGTAAAATTATTTCATAACCTAAGATTTTCCGGCAATATTGACGAAGATACAGTCCATTAAACAAAAAATGGTAAAATGGCATTTTTCCCCTTTTTTTTTCTTCGTTTATGTGACGGGTGAAAAAACATTTCTTTCAAATTGAACAAAACAGATATTTGTAGGAAATTTTCTGTAGAAAAAAAATCGCGTTTCGGCCCGCTAGGCGATCAGTAGTTCCGGAGATATCGGCAGTAAAGTAAAAAAGGATCATTTTGCATTCAAAACAGAGTATCTCGAAGACAAATGGTTATATCTGAATGTCATGAAGAGAAAATTAGAGCTGAATAAACAGGTTATGTGACATTTGCATCGGTCAAGCTCGAGAAAATTTTTCCATGCGCGTAGAGGAAAAAAAAATTTTAAATTTGATTGTATGACTACCAGTACTCCAAAAAATTGTGAACCAATAAATTCAGAAACAAAAGTCTTCAAGCTTCAAAAGTTAGTTTCTTCATTTTTCACTGAGATACAGCTTGTTGAAAATCACCAAAAAGTTTGAATATTTTTCTGTTCCTTTAATTGTTGCTCGAAGTTTATATTGACAATATTTAAGAAATTACGAATTTAAAATTTGTATGAAATTTTTGATGTTCATCAAGTTGCGGTTTTTTCAGGTTTTCGATACTCATAGGGGGGTGATTTCCCCCATACCCCCCCGTATATCCGCCCTTGGATGCAAAGTTCATCATAAAGGAAGGTCTTCTTGGCTTATATCTTTACATAAAATTTGGAAGTGATCGAATTATTCTTTCTCCATAACATTCTTATGGGCTTCCTCGGTGAGACACCCTGTATATTATGGGTTTAGGCCAATAAAAATCCAAGTCAATATATATTTTTTTATTCTCAACTTACCTTGTCTGTTGGGTTTCATCAATTCATCATCTATTCAGATAGTCAATTCACAGTCACTGCTCATTAACTGAGAAAAGATTAAATAAACAACATGGATTAAGTGTTCAGGGCGAAAGTAAGTTTTCTTAATTCTTATAAAGTTCCGCCAGCTGATCACTCAATTTTTTTCCAACATATCAATGATCTTTCTAAGTCGGCTATGGCGGGGTAGAAATATTAAAACTCTAGGGCACAATTTAATCCATTTATTTTCAGTTCAGAGAAAAAATACTGTTTCCACAATTATTGGTCAGGAAAACGAACAACAAGAACACTACAGTTATTTCAAACAATCATCCATCAGTTGGAATTGAAAAATTCCACAAATCAGACAAACTGCAAATTGGAAATTCCATCCGTTATTTCCTTATGAATGAAGAAGTTACCTTCACCACATCTAACCGCATGGTGTGACGCTGATCGGGTTCAAATGTCAATTGAAACACTGAAAGACCTTACACCAAATACAATCAAAAATTTTTTCTTCTCATATGAAAATTATTAATTTATATACAATGCCCAGGTGAATAACAATCATGATATGAGTATGACATTTTGTACAGTGCAACGATTTCAAATTCTCCGTGTGAGTACTTCTTAATTAAACTTGAGTATATGCATTGCCAGATGTATTGAAAGAATATTCCGACCAACCATAAGAACCCATATAAAAGAGATTTTGAGAACTGATACTAGGGTTTTCTAAATAATTCAATTTTTCTGAGGAGTCGGCTCAACACAGCTATTTTTTGTCGTTTGTGCTTTAAAAGCATCGATATGTCTTGGACCAAATACTACACTCCCCGTCAATAAATTCCGGACAGGCAAAATTTTTGTCAAATTCAACACCCTGTATCTTTTTTCGTGGTGCTGCGATTTTGTTGAAATTTTCACCAGGTATAGTATTGCGTCTTGCAATATTAACCTGAAATTTATTTTGCAAAAATATTTGTAGTTTTTCCCCTATACAGGGAGAAACAAAACCTTTTTTCATAACCTCCATTTCTGAACACCCTGTGGTGAATTTGAGGCGGATAATTTGATATCATTAAGTTTTAATTTGAACTTTGATCCTTTCGTAACAAAACGTTTCTTGATTAACGTCAGTATCTGCTTTTAAAAAAAAAGATACACATTTTCAAAGAAAGTGTTGCATTTTTTTAATTTTTATAACAATTTAAAACATTACAATACCTTATCGACTAGCAAAACATACACAAACATCTGAAAATTAATAGAGTGTATTTCCATCTCGCTTTCTCATCACTTCTACCACACGATGTGGCATACTTTCTAAGCATTTACGAATTGCTTCTGGGGGAATATTTTCCCGTTCTTCAAGAAGGGCTGTTCATAAATCGGGCAAGGTGTGTTGGGCTGCCGATTTCGAACATGTCTACCTAACATATCCCATACATGTTCAATTGGATTTAAATCCGGACTTCTGACTGGCCACACGAATCGTTGAATGTTCGCCTCTTCAAAGTATTCTATTACAACCCGTGCAACGTGAGGCCTAGCATTGTTCTGCATTAACAGAAATTGTTGCTTCCCCCAGAAGCAATTCATAAAAGCATTGAAAGTATGCCACGTCGTATGGTAGAAGTGATGAGAAAGCGAGGTGGAAATACACGCTATTAATTTTCAGATGTTTGTTTATGTTTACTGGTCGATAAGGTATTGAAATGTTTCAAATTGTTATAAAAATTGAAAGAATGCAACACTTTCTTTGAAAATGTGTATCTTTTTTTCAAAAGCAGATACTGACGTGAATCGAAAAAAATTTTGTTAAGAAAGGGTCACACTTCGAATTAAAATTTAATGATATCAATTTTTCCGCCTCACATTCACCACAGGGTGTTTAGCAATGAAAAGTATAAAACAAGGTTTTGTTTCTCCCTGTATAACGGATAAACTACAAGTATTTTTGCAAAGTAAATTTCAGATTAATATAACAAGACTCAATACTATACCTGGTGAAAATTTCAACAAAATCGGAGAACCACGAAAAAAGATACAGGGTGTCGAATTTGACAAAAATTTTGCCTGTTCAGTATTTATTGACAGGGAGTATATATCAGGACATAATGAATAATTGCAAGCCACGTAATGCAAATAAGAAAAAAGTCGACGTTTCAAAATATGGCCAACCAACGAGCTTTTTGAGAAGCAAATCACAGGGATACAAACCAAAGAAATCCAAGACATTAGAACGACCTGAAATAGAGAAGTTTTTTGTAGGAAGGTCCTTCGTCGCTTTTTTTAAAAACCACAACTGTTGGAATTGCCTTCTGCAACGAGTATTAGACGATATTTTTTCTGTTTCAGTCAGGTTTTGTGAAATACTCCCCTTAAGATTAGTGACTTTTGTATTGAATCTTGAATTGAATTTCAGTTGTTGTTACTCACGAAATTTGACAGATTACGGAATTTGAATCGATTTTATTTGAAAATTGATAGGATCGGAAGTCAGTACTGACAACCACAAAACGAAAAATATAACTGGAAACAATGCTGTAATGAGTTCATTACAGCACTCCTTTTAGTACTGAAATAAAGAAAAAATATAAAAACAGGTTCTTATTCGCTATGAAAGGTATTGTGGAAAACAAAGATGAGAGATGTTCACCGGGTAGATTGCTGGTTCAGCATCACAAGGGGGAGATCTAATTGAACCTCTCTCATAGTGGGAGGCTTGCATGTACGCTTTTGAAGCGCTTTCTTTCAATGCATCTGGAATTTATTACAATTTAATATTATTCTGTGCACTAACGAGAAAATGCTAACAGTTCAGGCACGAATCAAGAATGTATTGCCTTTAAAAAGAATCATTCATTTATTTTAAAGTTCGAGTTATTTTTCTAGTCATTGACACACATAAAATATTTTATGAATATTTATAAAAAAATTATTTTCTCATCATTATTTTCGAATTAGATTATTATAATTCATTTTTTCCATTTCAACTTGGCAGAACATTTTTGAAAATTTGAGAAGTTAAGAAATTTTCTTCATACAAAACCCATAGCATAATTTCATACGCTATAACTGATGAACGTCTTATTGGTCAACAGAAAGGTTGCAATTAAATTTGTAGGATATTTAAGGCGAATAACTTTTTCTTCGCGATGAATAGATCGCAGCAAGACGACAGTTGTAGATAATTATGTCCCAACAAATTTCGTCTCTACAAATGTTTGCACAAACCTACCATTCCTAAGATGAATGTAATCCGAAAAAAATTGAGTTTTTTCCCTTATTTTTTAAGTTGAGCTTCTTGAATTCTCCTCCAACGATTCCAGCTCAAAAATCCTTGTTTTCCTCAAAACGGCATCTTATCAAATTAACTGTACCATTAATTGCACCATGACGAATCTCATAATTTTTAGGAAAAAGAATGAAACAGTAACATAAAATTCTTTTCCTTCACAGAGGCTACATCGAGAAAAATTTCGAAACAAAGGAGAATTCAAAATAGTAATCATCGAACGGATACTATTTTCAATTCCCAGGCTCAGAGATCTTTCATCATGAGGTTGGAGAAATGATATTAGATTTTGTCACTGAGATGAGAGATATACCGGTTTGTGAAACTTCATTTTGACTCAATTGGATGTTACTACCAGAGATAACAATGAGACAGTCAACTCCTTCACTAAATTTGTCCGATTCAGGCTTTGTCACCCGTCCTTGTCTATATCATGCCAGATCACATAAAGCTATCTTTGTTCTATTTTAGCAGCCCTGCCAGTAGAGGCGCTGCGTACGCTTTGGTTGGCGTTGCCAAATTTGAAAATATACACTGCCATTGGCTGAAAATAAATTAGCTCTATCTTCTTTCTTCTATTTCTTAAGTTCTATCTTCATCAGTCCACGTGCATTCAAACCATTGTGGCAATCCGGAATATATTCCAATATTGCTATAAGCAGTGTGTGAGTGTTTGTGTATTTCGAAATATTTTTCAAACATGATTAGGTAAATGCTTTATTTGTGAAGCTGGAGAAGATGAAGTATCAAAAATGGATAGTTTTTCAACTAATATAAATAGGTGAGTTGGCAATATCTATATAAAGGAATAAGCTTTGAATACAATCGTGTTTTTGATTTTTTCTGACAAGGGAAACTAGGAATGAAATTCATGGAAGAACATCTCCGAAATTATAGAATATGCTTTAACCATTTTACTCCAAAGTCATACATATAGACACAAATCATAGACCACTCACAGATGCAGTTCCAAGTTCCAATGAAGTTCTTCAATAAACCAGACAGTCCACTCAGATAGCCCGAATGTCATTGCATCAGGTATGTTCAAAATGTTTACTATAAATAATTGATTCAGATGACGTTCTTTCTGTTAGTATATCAAAATTGAAGTTCTCTTTATTTTTATTTGCAGAGATATTCACTCATAACGTAGAGTTGGATCAGACACCCAAACAAGATCGCAGAATTTTCAGAAACATAGAAACTTTATCCATAAGTAAGACTTTCTTGCTGAGATTGTGTCATTAATTGGAGATGGAGATGGTACCTTGAGAAGAAGAAGAAGTGACACTTCACCAAGGAAAAGAAATCGGTAAAAATCATTCAGCAGAAACAGGACCATTTCCCCATTCTCAAAAAACAGTGTAGGTTTTGGGAATAGTCTAGTACTTTGAGGAGTCTTTCAAGTTGTCTGATACCCCAGAAGTTCAAAGTTTGTACGAAAAGAAGCCTAAAACAACCTGGAACTTCATGATGTCGCAATTGACATGTTCCAAAGTAAAGGGAACAAGAGACAGAAGATGGACCTTACACGGCAAAATGATGTCGCCATTATTATTAAAGAAAATTCCAAGATCAAATCACAACACCAGTTTGAGCTTGCTCAAAAAAATACTTTGAATCCTGGCATGAATAGAAATATTTTGGAACGCATATATGGATATATCAAAGAGGATATTGATCGCTGTTGCGTGTTGGTCTTTGATGAAATTGACATGAAAGAAAACCTATATTATGATAAGTGTCAGAAAAAAATTATTGGCTTTTAGGTATTTGGGAAAGAAAAAAGTGGAAAAAAGTACTGCCAGGAAAGTAATAGTTTTCATGGTGGTGGGACTAAACCGTAAATGTATTAGTTGTTGTTTTATATGCAAGTTGATTGCGTTTCAATGAAACTTACAATAAATCAATCATTTATAAGTCGTATTCTCGTTTTTTTTTTCACGCAACTATATTAATAGCAAAAATTAATGCTTACGGCAATAATTCACATGGCAAAAAATTTAGCTTTAAGTTTATGGTTGCGCGAAATCGCTCCAATACATAAAAACAGTAATAAAACAGAAAGGAATAATTCGAAATTCCCGCGCTAAACTCCGCATAGGTTCAAAGCAGTGGGATAAGGATGCAAAACCTTGGATGATATTAGATGGGGAGTTGTGCGTCTCATTTGTTGTCTCTGTCAATACTCTGTAATTTCTGCTCAGTACATCACACCTAATTGCTCCAAATATCGAAGTTTTTTATGAATATTTTGTCTCTGAGGTGTATTGTATACTGATGAGGCCAAACAAGTACGAAACCGGTATATCTCATCTCAGTGGCAAAATCTAATATCATTTCCCCAACCTCATGATGAAAGATCTCTGAGCCTGGGAATTGAAAATGGTATTCATTTCGATGATTACTATTTTGAATTCATCTGTGTTTAAAAAAAAACACTTTATTGCTCAACAACAAGTTTTGAATGAAATTTGTAGGATATTTAATTCGAATAACATTTTCTTGGCCATGAATAGATCGCAGCAAGACTACAGTTGCAGATAATTATGTCACAACAATTTTCGTCTGGACGAATATTTGCAAAAACCGACCATTCCTAAGATGAATGAAATCCGAAAAAATTGAGTTTTTTCCCTCATTTTTCAAGTTGAGCTTCCTGAATTCATCTCAAAAATGCTAGGAGGTATGTATCAAATTAACCGTACCATTAATCGCACCATGACGAATCTCATAATCACCGGATTCATTTCTGCAGTAGCAAAAAATACTCGGAGATGAATTCAATTGTGGAAGATCAAAGTTCGCGAAGGTGGTTTCGCAAATATTTTAGAACTCATTATTTCGAGCAGACAGCACAGCTTCCGGCGGAGTTATTAAAAAAAGCATTGGATGATTATGAACCTTAACTACATCTCGGATATCCAACGTAATTCGGTAGAGGTATGTCGGGATTGCGACGCAATTATTGCATCATGTAAAACAGTTCATTCAGAGTAAAAGCAATTATTTGTCCTCATTTCGTTGCAGATTAGAAACAGTAAGGCCGAACTGGAAGTTGGAATTGATGTTGAATTTATTCCGTTCTGATACTCGAGCGGGAAAATATTTGCATTAGAATAATGCCCGTGTTTTATTTTTCGGGAAACAGCGAAAGAGCGAACCGCTTTCTCGCGTATTTGAATAATGCAGGATAATTGTGAATTTCGAGGACTCATTTCATTTTTTGGAAAGTTCCGATGGTATGAACAGAGAGCTGTCTGCGGGAAAGGTGACCGCATCAGGGATATGCCTAATTTATGTTGCAAAAACCTAATAGTGGTACACAACTTTTCTTCCGCCATTTTTTACTGAAATTCCAGGTTTTATTGTAAAAAACTGGATTGTACCAAGAAGTATTGAACATAACCGTCTTGATATTAGATTTAGTATAGTATATTAAGTATAGAGAACGGTAAGGGCATTTCACCAATCGAAGACAATAGTTTGGAGGAGGAGCGCAGCGACGTCTCCAATTATTTTCTGAGATCGGTAGTCCTTAACATTCGAGATACTCACAGCGTTTTTTTCAATGTACAAAATAATTATCTGACAAATTCATTTATTCGTGGCTTTATCAATGCTGTGTAGGAATATAATATAAGGCGTTGTCTTGGTGATGAAAACTTAGTAGATTGTCGAAGTGACAATAATCAATTGAAATCACTATCGTTTGAAAATGAGCGATATAGAATCTTCGGAAGATAATGAATTTCAAACAGCCTCTAAAATCGGCTGTTCTTCAGTTATTCCTGGGAAATCTAAAATCCGCAATGAGAGTACATTCAATACTTTCAAAGAATGGATTCAGACTAAAGGCAGCCAAATCTATGAAAAAAGTGTTACTGGCCTATTTTGTTCGAAGAATAGAAAAGCTGAGATCGCCTGCTGAGGAGCACAATATTTTTGAATGACGGTATTGACATATCCAAGTTCGCAACGCTTATAGCATTCCTCAAGAGGAAATCTATTGGTTACAAGCCCAAAAATGTGCTGTATTCACAAGAGAAGAAATGAATAAATTCTTAATAGAAGCACCAGATGATATGTTTTTAATTATTGAGGTGTGATTTTATTAATATAATAGTCCTTTATACACTTATTATGTCCTTTCAGGTGGGAAATGATATTAGCTATATCAGGGGCGTGTAGAAGAGAAGAGTACAACATGAGCGTCAAGGACATAGCATAGAAGATGGGGAATCATTTTCAATCGTGAAAATTCCCAACACAAAAATAACATTCAGAGAACATTCACAGTCATCGATCGAGATAATGATATCAATTACCTAGAAATATATTAGAAAATATTTCCGTCTGCGTCCACAAAATGCGAAGAGCTAGCATTTATTTTTGAGATATCATAACGGAAAATGCAGTAATCAAGTAATAGGCAAAGGGACAATTGGAAGTTGGCCGTCAAAAAATACAACGTTTTTGAATTTAGAAAATCCAAATTCTTATACTGGCTACTCTTTTAGAAGCACTTCGGCCACATTTTCAGCTGATAAGGAAGTAAATAAATGTATTATTACTAAAACGACACGGTGGATGGCGGTCTTCGACTGTGGCTGAAAGTTACGTTGAGGATTCCTTGGAAAATGAACTAGACTTTGCTGAAAAAATTTTGCATACTACGGAAAGGTAGTGAGTTGCAACATAAAATGTTGAATTCAGTGGAGGTTTCTGTGAATTCGGCTACTACTCAATCCAGTGGTATTTCCATCAGCAACTGACAAAATTGTACTTTCTCTTACAATATTAAATGAACTGAATTCGAATTAATTGTGTTATTTCAATATTTCAAAGAATATTCAGACATTTCCACTTACCGTTCGCTGAAGAATTAATTGAATGATGTTTAGTTTCGCTCGAAATTGAGCTTAATAAATCTAATATCGAGAAAGTTATTTTCAAAACAACTTTGTACGAACCGTGCAACTAGCGCCCTCTATGAGAATCAGACATAAAAACAAATTTATTAGAGGAATCAGCTTTCGTAATATATTCGTATAAAATTTCATTACAATGTTGCCAGTAGTTTCGGCAAAATCGTGAAAAATTTGATAATTTTTTTTTTCTTCAATGTATCTTGAATACGGATGGCGTTACGAAATTTTCTTACTGAACAAACCCCTATTATTTTTCGGTTATTTATCTATCATAGGAAGGGGATCAATTCTTTCTGAAACAACCTGTTTATATAGGCTCGCAGATCATTCATCATGAGGACTAGAGAAATAAAATATGATTTAGTCACTGAAAAAAGAGGTAGACCGTTTTCTGCCTAATTTGGCCTCATCAGTATCTAAACTCTTTCAAATCCCTCAGAGACAAAATCTTCATCAACTTCTACTCTTGGACTTGAGTATAAAGCTTTTGAGTATCTAAATACCAATGGCGACATCTAGTCGCATCAAAACAAGTTCTATCTCTCTTATCACATGCTAAAGGAACCACTTACATTCTCTTTCATTCTTTGAGATTTCAGCAGTCCCCTTAAATCAGGGTCCTCTTACAAGTTTCTTCGAGTTATGGAAACCCTCAATTCTTCTCGGGACTGTGATACTACTAGGTTAAAAAGTATAGTTTATGTTTTTTACGAAGATTTTGTCTCTGAGGGGAGTGGGATACTGATGATGCATAATAAGGTCGAACCGGTCTGTCTCTTCTCTCAATGACAAAATGTTATTTCATTCTTCTAGGCCACGTGATGAAAATATTTAGCCTGTAAATTGAAGATGGTATTCATATCGATGAGAATACTATACTCTGTTCAAATTTAAGCGAGAGCAATAACAACAAACAGAATCGTCTGGTTTGCGCACAATAAAGCTCGTATTGTTCAAACGGTCTCAGCAACGCTCTCTTCGACCGCCCTAAAAGATTGCCAGGACCGTACTCGGAACTATGCTCGAGATTGCGGCAAGGTAATTCCAGGAAACACCAAACTTTTAGAGATTTGTTCGGAATCTTGCAAGATTCTGACAAAGTTAGTCTGGGAAACACCAGATTTGGGTCCTTTCCATTCAGTTCAGACTGCAAGATTGTGTGAAATCTCCTCGATTCGACTCTGGACGGAAAGTAACTATCCGAAGGCTCTCCTACCGCTGCGCCAAACTTGTTTTTATTGCTCTCGCTTAAATTTGAACAGAGTTTTGTATTTGGAATCTATATATTAGGTGTACAGCTTTGCAATAGCTGGCTGTAGCGGTAGTTGGTAGGTGAAATAAATAGATCTTAGATGTCATAAAATAAGCTTATGTATTTGTTTACATAACGCAATCGAAATATATTAGTCAATTTGTGTCTGCATCATGAGGTTTATCTCGATTAATCTTGTCAGTTTACGAGCCGAATTCTTGTCATTTGCGGGAGGTCATAATTTTCTGCTTCAAAATGAAGAAATCTGCAGCTGATGCTCATCGAGTGCTCTGGAATACCTATAATGAGGCCGCTTTTAGTGAATGAACGTGCAGAGAGTGGAAGAGATAAGGTTTAAGAAGATGCAGATGCACTTTTCGAAAAAACATATTTTTTCAATATAAAACGAAAAATACCCACGAAACTACGAAATTAAGAACGGAATGTCATAGAATAAGAGTTGTAGACCATCATATTGTGAAAAAAAACGTAACTCCATTCCTCCAAACCACAATGTTAAATCGCGCAGTAGCTCATGCTGCTGAGGATGCTGATCATTTCATCGTAGTTAGTGCTATTGACTTTGCTCAGCAGTCTCATGAGTGTGGATAAGGACACTGAAGTTCTTGTAATTTTGATTGTTCCAGCCCCTATGTGTGCCAACATTTTTTTACTAGGGCCTGGCAAAGGCAAGTAGGACGATGTTGTCTTTTCCCTTGAGTTTTCATCTGTTTCGAAAAACAACATGTTATTCCTTCATACTTTCAATGGCTGCGACTACGTCATAATTTTTCGGTAAAAAAATTAAATTCCTAGAGACGTTTGAAATCAACACAAACCTGATGAGAGCAGGAGAATTGTTTAGCAAAACTAATGCTTCTACCGATAGGGTCGACGAGGCAGGGAAGAAATGGATGGTAGCCCTTTATAAAAATGATTTCAAGCAATAAGATGTATTGCGGTACGAGATGTTCGAAAAAATTGTTAACCAAAACCTCATTTATTCTTGCCTCCCCTCAATTGAAGCAGCACCTCGACAACACTCGCTAGGGACGTATTTACAGGTAATAAAATTATGTAATATATTGTTCTTAGTAGAGAGTTGTATTGTGAATTATTAGTTTATGAGTCTCACGTTTGCTATTATAATCAATTTAGGGATTTTCAACTTCTTCAGAAATTTCTGTTGTCCTTTACCAAGCCACTAAAAACATGAAGGAATAATATGTTGTTTTTCTAAACAGAGAAGAACTTGTAGTGCAAAGGAGAAAAGACAATTTATCGTCTTGCTTGCTTTTGCCAGGCTTTATTAAAAAAAAATTGTTGCACATAGGGGCTGGAGCAGTCAAAATTACAAGAAGGTCAGTGTCCTCCTTAGCAATAACCACACTCTCATGGAGCTGTTGAGCAACTTTCAACAGCACTAGCTACGATTAAATGATCAGCATCCTCCGTAGCATGATCTACTGCGCATTTTTATATTGTGGATGGGGAGGGAGCTGGTTACGTTTTCATCACAATTTGATGGTCTACAGCTCTCATTCTATAACATTTCATTCGGAAGCTCGTAGTTCCAAGTATATTAAACGTTTTATAATGGAAAAATGTGTTTTTTCAAAAAGTATAAATTCGACTTATGATTTCTATGGAAATATAATATCGTAATACTTTTTAGAAGCAGAATTTAATGTTGAACACTTTTGAAAACAACAATGTTATTGATTAAACCTAAAATATTCTAAAACTTTCGAGGTTTTTCGAACGTCACGACATACTGGGAAATTGGGGCAGAACTCAAACTACTCTTATTAGAGGTCTTAATAAATGATTAAAACTGTGCCCAGAACTCCTTCTCATATGATTCAAAAATGTTCTCGGTATGTATGGCCTTCGTGAAGGTAAAGAATTTTTTTTTCATCTCACCTTTTAGTTGAAGAAAATCAATTCAAATTCGTGCCTGAACTTTTCCTAGATTGAGAATCACGTAAAAAATTATAACTCAGTAAATTGGACGTTCCAGCTACTAAGTTCGAGATTCAAACATTCCTCTATCTAAAACACAGCCATATTGGAAATTAATACACCACCAAAGGCGGAAAAGCGATCACTTGTTATCTTCCGATCCATCGTTGGATGTCAGCGACAAAAGCATCCATCCAATATAGATTGCTTCTTCTCATAGGACGACTCATAATTTTCCGCCAACTTCGCCGCGAAAAATAATGATGTGCGATCTGATCACGTCCTCTGGTGGGGCATCATTAAAACTTCTCTACTTAGGGCAAAGCTTGATCGAAAACACACTGAGATATATGGAGATTTGAAGATTTATGAGAATCTGTGAGGTGCAGGATGCGCAGGCAGCAGCTCGAACCATTTGACCTTCGATTTCCAACTGACGTTCCTCTTTTGGGCATTCGAATTTTTCTGAACTGTTCACGATGGTTATGTTCCTCTGACCGCGATGGCGAGTCTTCTTCAATAGGAGCCTAACACCTGGAACAAAAAAAAGTTTTTGATATAATGATAATGATATTAAATAGGTATTGATATATAAAACTAAAAAGCCATTTTGTTGGTTACATCATTTATAACTCAAGATTGCATGAACTGTTTGTTATGAGAGATTTTTTGTTGGATTCTTCTATGGCGGGGTTAACATAAAATACATTAAAACTTTGATGAAATGAAAAAAAAATAGGGAATAATTCTCCTTCTTGGGAATAACACCAATAGGTGTCGCTACGGTACATTTTCTAATAATATCATGTCAGTATCCATGTGTTAGTTAATAGTTTAAAAGAGGTTAAAGTCCACTGCAACCTGATGGTCTATTGTGCCCCCTGACAAAGCTTTACAGCTTGCCTTCCAGTCCCAGATATCTTATGAAATCCAATATCTCGGAAGGCTTCAGTGAGGCTAATTCCTCACTCCTACAGCTCTCTAAACCAGAGCATTATTTCCTTTGGCTTACAATGCCAAAGCATTCTGTGACTAGGTGAATTGGAGTTTATCCTCGCCACAGAATCTACACTCGTCAGTGTCCGTTACGCCCATTCTCAGCAAGTGCTTTCTGAGGCAATAATGCCCTATAAGAAAGCCAAGTGAGGAGGTGTAGTTGGTTCTTACTGAGATCCAAATATCTTTTGGATCTTGCAGTTTCAAAATTCCGAAGGAACTTTTTGGAGTGATCCAACCCTGGGAGATTCTGCCAGAGTGTTTCTCTTTCAGTTTTCTCCTTCTCCGGAAACTCCTTCTTATATGTATATTTTCCTATACCACAGAAAGGTTCTGGGCCAGTGAGTGGTTTCCGAGCACCCTCTCTGGCCAGTTTATTGGCCTCTTCGTTACCTGTGATGCCCGAATGACCAGGAAACCAGATGAAAGAGACCTTATTTTTTACTGCCTACCTCATTGAGTTTGTTCCGGCATTCCCATGTCGACTTTGAGTCGATGACATAGGAGTTCAGTGCTTTAATAGCAGTTTGACTATCTGAGTGAATAGCTATGTTGCAATTCTGATAGTTTCTCTCTATATTTAAGTCTAGACATCTTTCGATTGCTAATATTTCTGCTTGCAGAACACTCACACAGGTGCCTAACGATAGTGCACACTTGGCTTTGGCCCCGTGAACCCCAGCGCCATCTCCCGTGTTGTTTTAGAACCATCTGTATACCATTTAACAGTATTTTCTTTGAAATTTTGGTCGGTGTATTTCCCCTTCCATTCCTCTTTTTTGCATAGCATCGTACTGAAGTTTTTCTCAGTACTTACTTTCTTGACCATTATATCACTAGGAAGGTTCGCAGATGAGATTTAGTTACTCAAAGTGCTCCAAACTCTCTAACACCTAATTCTCTCACTACCTGCGCCTTCTCTAGATATTCTGAGGATGGCCTCATGGGCCATCCTGTCAATCACCAGATGTAGGGGTGTGAGATCTCAAGTGCTCTGGTTGGGCACGTTCTCATGGCCTATACTTCATATTGGCAATATGGATGATCACTTCATCACTTCATCACTGTCAATCAATTAATGCAGATGTGAGAAGAATAATTCTTCAAGATCTGCAGCAACTACTTCATGAACATCATGCATTGGTTCAATTGTTTAAAACTGCTTTGGAACATATGCCAAGTGACGATCACAAGGTTGTGATTAGAGCAGATAAACGACCTGTTGGAGCACATGACGCCAATTCAACTCTCCTACAATACTGGAGAATTGCAACGAATATATGAAAACACACCGTTCATGCGATGCTACAATACCCGATGATGTTTTGGAGAGGTGATGATGGATATTACTTCAATATCAAGAAGTTAAATCCATTGAATTTTGTGTACCTTTATTTAAATTTAAAATGTCTACTTGATACAAATTTGAATGATTTGATTTCAGACCAAGAAACCACCAAGAAAGTGAGCACGATGAATTATTATTCATTTCCTTTAATATTTCGTTAAAATGCTGATAACTATTTGCTCATATTTCGTCGATTGTTGCAGCAGTATTATGTGGACATGTATTGTGAAACTAGCTGACCCGGCAGACTTCGTACTGCCTCAATCGATAAATAATAAAGCAACTTTAATATTATAATAAACTATCATGATATAATGTTGGCCAAGAAGTGTTTAGAATCATTTCCTATTCCAGAAACTAAAGAGTTTAGGGGATCTGGTGGTGGGACCCATTGTGGCAATTGGCAATTAGATAAGGTAGCTGACCCGGCGAAATTTGTTTTGCCTTAGAGATGAATAAAGTTTTACTAACCATTGATTTTTTTTAAGAAGGAAATATATTAGGTAGAATACAAAGAGGTACAAAATATACAATAAATTCAATTACATTGAAATAGGTATGTAAATTGTTATTCGTACATCAAAAGAATTCTCTTTATTTCAAAGGGAAAGAGGGAACTTTTTTAAAATTTTATCGATTGAGGCAGTACGAAGTCTGCTGGGTCAGCTAGTACTTTAACTAAACGGGTCTGTGCTCACTTTCGTTAGGGGGTTGAAAAAAGTCGGAAAATCGAGGTGTTAAATTTCTGTAGGACCACCATGTGTATCATTTGGGTGAACACAATAAGTATGTTTCTT